>CM062643.1:5064993-5372493 GCA_025617555.3 Puccinia polysora | reverse complement strand
TTCAATCTCTTTGTTACTCAATCTCCATTCCTTACTGTCTTCTTTGTAAAGCGCACTTTCATGTGACGCTCACTTTCATGCCTGTGCGCTATGTCCACACTTACGGGTGTCACTCCCGCTCTTGCAATCATCATGTCTCCAATGAATGAATGACCCGCTTGAGCCCATGAAGATGATGGCTATTTGATTCAAACTTCATCTCTTATTGGAACAACCAACCAGCTTTGATCAATCAATTGTACCAATATCTCTCAACCCAATCAATCAATCTAGCCAATCAATCATATACACTGTACAAGTCCAATCAACTCTTCAGTCATACATTCAACCTCTATCATCATTCAATCCTTCAACCCATCACAGCAAGCATCAAGTCAGATCATGGTAAGAACCTTACCTGGAAACTCTTCAATCACTGCAGGAGATTACTATTCAACTCTCAGTTCCTCACTTGTTAATCAGTTATTCTGAACTGGTTCTGCAACTCCTACCCTGGCTGCTTCTCCAAGTCTCTCCCTCTGAATTCCTTCATATAAGACTTGCTCGTCTCAGCCAGCTTGTTCTCTGTTGGTCACTTCTTTCCTGTCATCTCATGTATGGCTGTTCATTCTCATTCTTACACTTGTCATCTCTTTCTGAAATTCAGTTTGGTCTTGGTTGCCAATGCAAATTCTCACAGAATGTTGTCCGGGAGGCGCAATCCACCTCCTCACCTTGGGGCAGCGCTTCCATCATTGAATCTGTCCGTGTTTCTGTTACGCAATTACCGCAGGGACAAGGGGCATTGGCGGTTGGGGTGCAATAACGTGACAAAGAACCTCAAGGTGGGATTGGTTTGACCGGTGGGAATGGGATTCATGTTCCCAAAGGGCAAGCGGATCTCCTCCAAACCTGGGAATCCAATTTTGATGGAGCAAGTGCACGCGCGTGGGCAGGAATTGGCGGTAACTCCAGCAGCTCCTAAGTGGGTTGTGCGCATTCCGGAAACAGATGGGCAGTTGGTGAATCCAGCGGGGAAGAAGAAAGCAGTGCAAATTGTGGGCAGGGTGATGGAGAATGAAGAAAGTATTTCCTTGACCTTGAAGAATTTGGCAGAAGTATTGCTGTTTTTGGTAGATGAGATGGTTCAAGCGCTGAAGGATTGTGGGCACAACAGGATCACTCCAATGGTGCCATGTGTTCACTTGGCTGGGGATGACGCAGAGCCCAAGCTAGCTGGGATGAAATCAGTTTCAACTCCACTGGCTGATGTTTTAATGAAGATTGCTGGAAGGAAGCTGTGGGCGCTGGTGGATATCGGTTCTATGGTGAACCTCCTTCCTTCTAGATTGGTTGAAAAAATGGGATTGGTACAGCAGAAATGCACAATGAGGCTTTGCGCACTTAACAGCAGGGCTTGTTGCGTGGATGGGGTTGTGCAGGAGGAAGAGGTTGAGGTTTCAAGGGTTGGTAACCACTTTCTTTTCTATTGGTTGATTGCAAGGAGGCTATTTTAGGATGGCCATTCATGTTTGAGTTCCGATGTGGTGACCAATCCGGGACACCACGGAAAAAAAAAAAAAAAAAAAATATATATATATATATATATTTTGCAGTTGTACCCCTATGGGTACCTTCATCTCCTCCCATCATCTTGGTCCTGATCTCCTCCTTGCTTGTCTTCTCCCTCGGCTATTCAATTGGGTCATCCGACGACCAACCCTCTCATGACTCGCGCTTTCCTTGGTCTCCAACTCACCCATGCCTTCGAGTCTCTTACAAGCCCTCTTGACACTCTTGATCCCATTATCACTCAGTTCCAAGATCCCAAAGATCATGATCAACCACGAGAATAAGTCAACCGGTCAACTCTTGAGCTTCTTGATCTTCAGCTCCTTCTTAGGTTGTCTCGCCAGATTGTTTACAAAGATGACCGAGACGGGTGACCTGACGTTGATGATCAATTTTGGTTGTGGATTGATCCTCAATGGGATCCTAAGCTTACAACTCTTGAGCTATTGGAACAAACATCTCAACCATCAGAATCCTCATTCAAACCTCAAACCGTCCAACGGGACCAATCATTATCATCATCATCATCATCATCCTAACACTCTCCAGTCTTCCAACAATCACTCCGCTCATCATTTTCTTCCTAACGGTGTTCTTTCTCGGACGACGACACCCAATGAAGTCAAACATGGTCTATCCCAGGATTGGAACGTGTTCAAATTGAGCAAACTGATCCACGAGACCCGTCGGTCTTCGAACTCTAACAGTTGCAACCCATCCTTCTCCTCTGGTCGCGAGTCCCCCACAACCAGTTCTCCCAGGCAATGGATGCAAAAGGCTGACTGAATCCTATCCATCCATCTATCTTGACACGGTCATCCACCCTAGCCCTCCTCGCCCATCATCCAATCTGACCAACAACAGCGAGCAACCGCTTGCGGCCGTCAGAACTTTCACCCCGTTGTCGCCGCCAATCGGGCGACAACAACCGTTGTCGACACCCACGACTGTTGTCGCGGGTGTCCATCTGGTTGCCCGCGGTCATTCTTGACGCGGGCGACATTTCTTTTTTTCCTCTCATGTAATTTTTTTTTTTATTTTTTATGTTTTCATTTTCCCGCACCTATTTGTAGTATCACTTGTACATAGTATACAGGGCCTCATGTCTATAAAAGGAGGGGCTCTCCCCTGCCTTTTGGCCCAGCATCAGAGGATCCCATCATCCTATCAGACCATCATCATAAGCAATTTATTCGTGGGCATCCTTCCCCACCTATCTGAGCAAATTATCCGGGTATATCTATGATTGCCCCTTGATCCTTTGAGCCTCCATACTCAAACTCTGTCCCTTGTGACCTTGATCCTTATCACCAACCAATAGCCTTGCTGGTTGAAGAAGAATTCCTGTCTGTCTGAATTCTTGGGTGTGTTATACCACTCTGATCCCTTTTTCCGACCATACTGGTCTTGATCTCTCCTTGATCATCTTTCTGGAGCCAATCACGTTTGATTGAAGAGGTTTTATTAAGCTTAAAACCTGGAGTGTTATACCTCCCTTCTTCTTTAAGGTTGAATTTCGCCACGCTATTCTTGAGTCCCTTGAGAAGTGTTGGGATATTCTTGCTCAAATTTGTTATTGATTTGCTTCTAGAGCTTCATAAACAAATTGCTTTTGTTTTTTTCAGCCTCCCACAGTTATCTGGTACCCTTCAAGCGCTTGATTGCAGAGAGTTGGGCAGGTTCATTGAGAACCTGGAGGTTGATTGGGATTGAGTTGATCTTTCCTAATCAGCTGCTGACAACCAG
Source organism: Puccinia polysora (assembly GCA_025617555.3). Taxonomy (NCBI): domain Eukaryota; kingdom Fungi; phylum Basidiomycota; class Pucciniomycetes; order Pucciniales; family Pucciniaceae; genus Puccinia; species Puccinia polysora. The sequence continues at coordinate 5,369,196 of CM062643.1, read as the reverse complement.
AGTTATTAGCTTGTGGGCGTTGTTACTTACAACTGCCTTGTTCTATTGAACTCTGAACAAACCTTGACTTATTTGTTCAAGTCTTTACCTGCACCATCTTGCCTCAGATAGTGTTGTTTCCATTGCTACCGACGACTCTTATCCTCTTCCCTTACTTTGATTTCTCATCCATAGGGTTCTGGACCTTGATTCCGGTTACATTTAAATATTATTGTAACTCCTAGGAGGGCAGCCTAAACAGCACCTTTCCCCTCCACAGAACTGCCACAGCCTAGCACTGTTTGGAGTCTTACATTTGGTCCCCTGGGCCGGGATCGAACCAGCAATCTTGGGATTTACAGTCCCAAGACATTTAAAATCAACCTTGAAATCCAATCTTTTTTTTCTTTCTCTTATTTTTTTTTCTCTCTTCTCAAATCTGATCCGTGGAGGCAACTTATCCTAGAAGTAATTCCTCGCAATTTTTGCACCGCTTGGGCAAGATACTTGTTGTTTTTGGCGAAACCCTACTCTTGCCACACTCGTGAGCCACTTTGGAAATCTGCTCTTTGGATCCCCTAGGAACTCTGTTATTCGATATGGCATCTTCCGCTACTCGAACCACCCCTGTCCGACCTAACATGGTAAAGATCAAACCTCAGAACAAGAACTTAGGCTTCAACGGTACAAATGTTGAGCGATTCTTGGACTCCTACGAAATGGCTGCTGAAGTGGATGGAGCTAGTGAATTTGATATGGCTTATCAGTTACGATTCTTTATCTCCTCTGATGAAGTTATGGAGGTAATCGAGTCTTTCGAGGGATTTGCATCCCACAACTGGACGCTTCTCAGGGAGGCCATGTTGGAATACTGGGGTAAAATAGATGTGGCTAGGTTTACTCTGCAGGATTTGGATGCTCTGGTTTCTCAGTGGATCTCCAATGGTGGTATTTCTTCAGCCTCTGACTATCAGATTTTTAGAAAGTCTTGGGATCCCATTCAAAACTATCTTATCCAAAACGATCACATTGACACAGTGGACAAAATTTGAGCAAAGTTCTTCCAATCTTTTTCGTCGGCTGTGCAGGAAAGGATTAAAGAAGAACTGGTCAAATCTGGATCCATGATTACCACCAGGGATAATTGATTCAAGCTCCCTGTTTTTTTCACCCTTAGGAGTACTGTGGATAAAGTCATGAAAGGTCAAACTGCTCTTACCTTTGAAAAGCCTAGAACTACTGAACCGGTCCATGCTCCTTCTTTTAAAGAGTCAAACGATATTATGATTAAAATGGAGGCAGATTGTAGGCCTAAAGCAGATCCTAATTCCAATCGAGAACCTACTACTATAGATGAAATCACCAAGTTACTTAGAGCCTTTGAGAACAAAATAGATCAAAAGATTTCTTCGCTAGCTACTCCTAAAACTCCTTCTTCTGTCCCCAAATCAACTCTGGTCTGTTACTACTGTCATAGGGAAGGCCATGGAACCGGATGATTCCAGGAACTTCAGAAGGACCTAAAGGAAAGAGCAGAGGGGAAACAATTACTTCCTCCCTAATGGTGCCCTAATCCCTTTTGACTCGTCTCGTCCTATCCGACATGTGGTAGCCTCTTACCAGCCATCACCTCCTGTGAAAGCATCTCTTGCTTCCTGTGAATTTTGATCATCCTGTGGTACCCTCCAACCTTGGTATCCTCCAGCCATTTCTTCCTCTAGTCTTGCTGGGACTACTTATCAATCTGATCCAGCCAGGAAAGGACATGAGGAACCTAAACCTCATAAGGCTCCTTCCTTGCCAACTTCAATCCTTTGAAAACCCGTTAAACGTCGATCATCATTTGAGCCTCCTTCCTCTGATGTAGAAGACATGGAGGTAGAAAAGGAACCACTAATGGAAAGGTTCCCAGATCACCCTGATCCTTCTCCTCCACCTCAACCTTCTAATCCTATCTTAGATTCTGCGTCACGTGAACTTCCTCCCCCCACCCAGCCCAAAGTTTGATTTGAAAGGGGCATCTCCAAGAATCACCCCAATGCTGTGGAGGGAGTATTAAAGAAAATTTCTGATCTCAAAATTCCTGATCTATCTGTGGCTGAACTCCTATCAATCTCTCCATCTGTTGCTGAAGGAATGAAGAAATGGGTCTCTCGTCGACGTGTGGAAATTGGCCCTGAAGAACTCAAAGTCTCCTCTGGCACTTGAATGGAGGACTCTGGTGGAACCAGTCCTTCTATAGAATCCAACCTTTATTCCTGTCCCCTTGGCTTTCTTGCTTCTTATCTTGGTGACTCAGCTAAAACTGTTTCTCCTCTTGTGGATTATGGATATCAGCTTAACTTAATCTCGGATGCTATGGCCTGCAAGCTCAAACTTAGTCCTAGGGTCAGCTTCAACTCTGCAGTGTATGGGATAGGAAATAAAGCTTGTGAACTGGTTGGTATTGCTGAAGATGTACCGGTCAGGATTGGTCAAAATATTGTTGGAACCTGCCACTTTTGGATTACTCGTTTGGACAGTCCTATGATCTTGGGACGACCCTTCTTAATGGACTTTGGTGCAACCCTTATGTTTTCTGATCAAGTTGGGGAGAGAATTCTTCTCCCTGATGCTGATGGCAGGAAAATTGAAGTTCCTCTTTGCTCTTTGGATTCTGGTCCTTGGGAAAGAGATTTTCCTGGTCATTCTCCCAAATCATCTTTTAAGGGGAAGCAAAAGGATAACTCTAGTTCCTCTCATTTTTTAGGGGAATAGTTGATCCTATTAATGGTTGTAGTTCTTTTCAGCCTTAGACTGCAACTCAAGGGTCAACTCCCATCCCTCAGGCTTATTTTTCATTCCTTTCATCATTCTCTTCTGAGCTCAAGAATATTAAAAAACAAAAACACATCAAAATAGAAAAATCCAAAAATATTTCTTCTCCATCTCCTTCTCTCTCTGGATCTGTTGTGTCTTCTTTTCCTTCTACTTTTAATTCTGATCAATCTTCTCATAGTTCCGGTTTGAATCTCCGCAATGAGTCTAAACTAGATCCTAATTGCAATTCCGTTTTTGGTGATTTTGGTATGAAGGAATATGGGCTTCAGTGGAGGCAATTTGGGGTACAAGTAAGTCCTCCCAATTGTGAACTGCCAGGGCAATCTTTTACCGTCATTTTCAAAACCCTACCTTGTGCCACACATGTGAGAAACGTATTATCTCCTGGTTCTCCTTTTATGGAAAAGGCACCCTTCAAGGATATTGCAGAACATCGGACTTGGAAGATGTTGGAACTTGGAATCAGCTTTTGTAATCAAGTCTCTCTGGTCAACTCTTGGAGGAAACAAGAAATTCTCTCTTTTGCCACTAAGTATAAACCAGTTGCTAAGAAGATCCAACCAGTCAACCAGCCTATGCCTCTCAACCTCAATCCTCCCCTTATGCGTCCTCCTCTATCTCAAGATCCTTACTGTGGTCTTCCTCAATCTCTTACTGGTCCCTTTGTGCCTAATGGATGGGTTACTGAAGAATGTCTGAAGGTGGTCAACTTTGGTCCAGATGGATGGCTTCTTCCTGATGAGTTAAATTTAATCCAAAATGTCTTATCTCTAAGAGAAAAATCTATTGCTTTCTGTGAAGAAGAGAGAGGTCTCTTGCGGGAATCCTATGGCCTCCCTTATATCATCCCTGTAGTTGAACATGATCCTTGGAAAAAGAAAAAGATCCCTATCCCTGCTGCTAAAGTTGACAAATTCATCAAGTTGGTGCGGGAACAAGTTTGAACTTGCCTGTATGAACAGTCAACTTCTAGTTACTCCAGCCCCGTCTTCTGTGTCCTCAAGAGTAATGGTAAACTTAGAATAGTTCATGATCTTCAACCTCTTAATAAAGTTACTATTAAAGACTCTGGTATCCCTCCTGCTACTGAAGAATTTGTTGAATCCTTTGCGGGAAGAGCTTGCTATGGTCTAGGGGATATTATGGGTGGCTATGACGAACAATCCTTACATCCTATTTCTCGTCCTCTCACTACATTCAATACTCCTCTTGGTCGATTTCAACTTACTCGATTGCCTCAAGGAGCCACCAACTCGGTTGCAGTCTATCAGGCTCAGATGATGTGGATCCTCCAGGATGAAATCCCTGATCATGCTGGTATCTTTATTGAGGATGGCGGAATTAAAGGTCCAGTATCTGACTATGATAATGAGCTCTTACCTTGGCATTCAGGAATCCGTTGTTTTATCTGGGAATATGCTACTACCTTGGAGAGGATTCTGTTTCAAATTGAGGAATCTGGCCTTACTGTCTCTGGATCCAAACTGGCGGCTTGTGTCCCTGCTCTGGAAATTGTTGGTCATGTGGTCTGCAAGGAAGGAAGAAGGATGGCACCAGCCAAAGTCAACAAGATCATCTCTTGGCCTACCCCAATCAATCCAACTGAATTTAGGGGCTTTCTAGGTGTTGTCACTTATGTTAGAATCTTTATCCCATCTTTATCCAAAATCTGTGCACCCTTGCGTCGTCTAACCAGAAAATATGCTGAATGGATTTGGACCCGAGATTGTGAATGTGCTTTCCAGCTACTCAAAAGGATAGTTGGTAAAGACATAGTTTTGAAAAAGATCTTTTATGGACCTGGAGCTGGCAAGATCAAGCTGGCTGTTGATTCTAGTTATCAATCTGTTGGGGCCGTCCTTACTCAGGAAGATGAAAATGTTTGGGAATGTCCTGCTCTTTATGAATCTTTGTTGTTTTCAGATGTAGAATCTAGATACTCCCAGCCCAAACTGGAACTCTGCAGTGTGGCTTGAATGATGAAGAAACTTCAAACCGTTCTCTGGGGCCAACATTTTGAATTGCAAGTTGATGCTTGATCCATAATTGAAATGATCAACGCTCCCAGTCTTCCCAATGCTCCTATGACTTGTTGGGTGGCCTTTATCCAGCTTTTCTCTTTTGATATTGTTCACAGGCCGGGGAAATCTTTCACCATGCCTGATGGTTTATCTCGACGACCTCTTGGGGACAACAAATCTGATGTTGGAACCGATTTCAATGAAGAGGAACCTTTAATTCAACCTATTTTCTCTTTTTCTTCTCAAAATTATTCTGGCTTTCAACAAGGCTTCTGGTTTAAATTAGAGCAGTACCTTTCAACTCTTCAAAAACCTCCTGATCTCTCTGCTAAGGAATTTTGATCTCTTAAACAAAAGTCTTCTAATTTTTTTGTTCAAGGCTCTAGACTTATGAAGAGGGGCAATCCTTGTGCTCTTATTGTTGTTACTATTCCCTCTAAACAAGATTCTATCCTTGAAAGTCTCCATGAAGGCCTTGGTCATCGTGGGGAAACTGAAACTTATCGACGACTATCTGAACGGTTCTGGTGGCCATCTTTGAAGAAATCCGTCTCCCAATGGTGCAAGAGTTGTGAAGTTTGTCAAAAACGTGATCTTAGGCACCCCCGCCGAAATTTGTTATCCTACTGGGGAGTTCGCTGTCTTTGGAAGGATTGCTATGGATGTGGTTCATATTAAGGCAGGTGGTGCTAAGTACCTCATTGTGGCTAGAGATGATTTTTCCGGATGGGTTGAAGCAAAATTTCTTAAGAACCTTAGCTTTGAATCAGTGGCGGCTTTCCTCTACGAGACCTGGACAATGCGTTATGGCCTGGCTCAATCTTACTCTACTGATGGTGGCTCTGAATTTGGGGGCAAGCTTGCTGAAATGATCCGATCCCTTCCTGGACAACATAGAGTTACTACTCCTTATTATCCTGAAGGCCAAGGCATGGTGGAACAAGGCCATGCCCCTTTGAAGGCTGCACTTGTTAAACTGGCTGGTGAAAGTGGCAAGAATTGTTGCAAATTCCTTCCTCTTGTTCTCTTCTCTGATTGAATCTCAACCAAAAGGACTACTGGCTACTCACCTTATGAAATCATCTTTGGTCAAAGAGCAGTCCTTCCTTTGGATCTGGAAATGGAATCTTTCTTGGTTATCTCTTGGGAGGAGGTGTCCTCAACCACTGATCTGTTAGTTGCTAGATCCAAGCAACTGGAGCGAAGTGAAGACGTTTGTGATGAAGCTTATCAAACAATGATGGAGTCCAGAGCAAAATCCGTCCAGTATTGGGAGGACAAGCACTCTAATTGAATCAGGGAGCCCTTGAACCCTGGTGACCTAGTTTTAGCTTATAATTGATCTTTGGAGACCCAGTGGGGCAAGCTTTTCTCTAATTGTTGGAATGGCCCTTATCGAGTGATTCATCAAGTTAGAGGTGGATCTTATGTTTTGGAGGAGCTGGATGGTACTCGGTTGGCCAGAAGGTTCTCTGCTGATCAAGTCAAGAATTTTCATTGTCGTGGGGGCAACTTATCTCAGAAGTAAGTCCTCCCAATTGTGCACCACCAGGGTCATTTGCTGCGTTTTTGTTTGTAAAACTCTACTGCATGCCACTTATGTGAGCACCTGGGACGCCCTCCTTGTTCTATTCCTGCCGCTTCTAGGGCTCATTTGGAATAATCAAGATATTTTCCTCAACTCTTCAATTGCTCTCAAGATCAAGAAATGCCAATCTTTGCTTCAATGTCTTTGTTCCCTGCCTTTTTTTTAAAAATCCCTTCAAATTTTAGATGCAGACTAGGGACAGTCTGTAAGTTGGGGAGAGATGTGGTGACCAATCCGGGACACCACCAAAAAAAAAAATAAAAAATATATATATATATATATATATATATATATATATATATATTTTTCAGTTGTACCCCTATGGGTACCTTCATCTCCTCCCATCATCTTGGTCCTGATCTCCTCCTTGCTTGTCTTCTCCCTCGGCTATTCAATTGGGTCATCCAACAACCAACCCTCTCACGACTCGCGCTTTCCATGGTCTCCAACTCACCCGTGCCTTCGAGTCTCTTACAAGCCCTCTTGACACTCTCAATCCCATTATCACTCAGTTCCAAGATCCCACAGATCATGATCAACCACGAGAAAAAGTCAACCGGTCAACTCTCAAGCTTCTTGATCTTCAGCTCCTTCTTAGGTTGTCTCGCCAGATTGTTTACGACAATGACCGAGACGGGTGACCTGACGTTGATGATCAACTTTGGTTGTGGATTGGTCCTAAATGGGATCCTAAGCTTAAAACTTGTGAGCTATTGGAACGAACATATCAACCATCAGAATCCTCATTCAAACCTCAAACCGTCCAATGGAACCAATCATTATCATCATCATCATCATCATCCTAACACTCTCCAGTCTTCCAAAGATCACTCCGCTCATCATTTCCTTCCTATGGGTGTTCTTTCTTGGACGACAACACCCAATGAAGTCAAACATGGTCTATCCCAGGATCAGGACGTGTTCAAATTGAGCAAACTGATCCACAAGACCCGTCGGTCTTTGAACTCTAACAGTTGCAACCCATCCTTCTCCTCCGGTCGCAAGTCCCCCACGACCAGTTCTCCCAGGCAATGGACGCGAAAGGCTGACTGAATCCTATCCATCCATCTATCTTGACACGGTCATCCACCCTAGCCCTCCTTGCCCATCATCCGATCTGACCGACAACCGCGAGCGACCGCTTGCGGCCGTCAGAACTTTCACCCCGTTGTCGCCGCCGAACGGGCGACAACAACCATTGTTGACACCCGCGACTGCTGTTGCGGGTGTCCATCTGGTTGCCCGTGGTCATTCTTGACGCGGGCAACATTTCTTTTTTTCCTCTCATGTAATTTTTTTTTTTTTTTTATGTTTTCATTTTCCCGCACCTATTTGTAGTATCACTTGTACATAGTATACAGGGCCTCATGTCTATAAAAGGAGGGGCTCTCCCCTGAATTTTGGCCCAGCATCAGAGGATCCCATCATCCTATCAGACCATCATCATAAGCAATTTATCCGTGGGCATCCTTCCCCACCTATCTGAGCAAATTATCCGGGTATATCTATGATTGCCCCTTGATCCTTTGAGCCTCCATACTCAAACTCTGTCCCTTGTGACCTTGATCCTTATCACCAACCAATAGCCTTGCTGGTTGAAGAAGAATTCCTGTCTGAATTCTTGGGTGTGTTATACCACTCTGATCCCTTTTTCCGACCATAATGGTCTTGATCTCTCCTTGATCATCTTTCTGGAGCCAATCACGTTTGATTGAAGAGGTTTTATTAAGCTTAAAACCTGGAGTGTTATACCTCCCTTCTTCTTTAAGGTTGAATTTCGCCACGCTATTCTTGAGTCCCTTGAGAAGTGTTGGGATATTCTTGCTCAAATTTGTTATTGATTTGCTTCTAGAGCTTCATAAACAAATTGCTTTTGTTTTTTTCAGCCTCCCACAGTTATCTGGTACCCTTCAAGCGCTTGATTGCAGAGAGTTGGGCAGGTTCATTGAGAACCTGGAGGTTGGTTGGGATTGAGTTGATCTTTCCTAATCAGCTGCCGACGACCAGAGTTATTAGCTTGTGGGCGTTTTACTTACAACTGCCTTGTTCTATTGAACTCTGAACAAACCTTGACTTATTTTTTCAAGTCTTTACCTGCACCATCTTGCCTCAGATAGTGTTGTTTCCATCGCTACCGACAACTCTTATCCTCTTCCCTTACTTTGATTTCTCATCCATAGGGTTCTGGACCTTGATTCCGGTTACATTTAAATATTATTGTAACTCCTAGGAGGGCAGCCTAAACAGCACCTTTCCCCTCCACAGAACTGCCACGGCCTAGCACCGTTTGGAGTCTTACACCAAGCGCAAATGACATTTGATCCAGAGGCGTGGATGGAAGAGTTAACTGTGGAAGATTCATCTGGCTGGCCATGCCAAACCACAATCTGCAACAAGGGGTTGGGGAAGTGGATGCGGGATTTGGCAAGAGAGGAGGAGGAGGACCCCCACACGGATTGGGTTTGCAAGGGTGGTCTGGAGGCGGATTTCAACGACTTGGCCAAGGTTATTGCACAGAGCAAGCTCTGGCTTCATGCAGGTGGTGAACAAGTGAAGAGCAGGTGGGGAGAAGGGAGGAAGAGCAAGATGCGCAAGCGCCGGAAGTAAGTTCCTTTCCTCATTGTGCATTGCCGGGAGGTACTTCACAAAAACACTATCATTGTGCCACGCTTGTGAGAAAAGGAAAAAGCCACAGTTTGGTTTTGACTAGGATGTATGCTAACGGATGCATGTGGATGGCGTGGTGCAATGTCAGAAATTATAAGCCAGTTGCGCAAAAGGTCCATCCCTGGAACAAGGCAATGCCGCAGGATCAGAACAGACCACTGCAACACATCCCTTGGTCAAGGAACCTGTGGGAATCTCCACTGAATTTGTCAGGATGGGTAACGCAATCAGAGTGTATTATGGATGAAGGGATTGCGGCCCTTAAATTTGGACCAGGGGTGGTTGAGCGCGGAGGAACAGGATTTGCTGACTTCAGTAATTGTTCTCCAGGAAAGAGTGCTTGGGTTTGCACCTGAAGAGAAAGGACTGTTAAAGGGCAAGATAGGAAACTCTTATTTGATTCCAACAGTTCTGCACAAACCTTGGCAGATCAAGCCAATTCCAATTCCACGTGCGGTTTGGGGGCCCTTCTTGGAGCTGGTGCGCAAGCGTGTGGGGACAGTTCTTTTTGAGCAGTCAAAATCAAGCTACTTGAGTCCAATCTTTGCGGTGGTTAAGCAGGATGGGAAGTCACTATGGATTTTTCATTATCTGCAGCGGCTCAATTTTTTTACAATCCAAGACGTGGGAAAACCTCCGCGTGTGGAAAAGTTTCTGGAATCTATGGCAGGATGCGCGTGCTACGGGTTGGTGGATGTGATGGGTGGATACAATCATCACAAACTCAATTGGAGTTTGCATCCCATGACTGCCTACAAGACCAGATTGGGCAGGATGCAACTGATGCAGCAGCCAAAATTTGCAACTAACTTGGTCGCAGTTTACCAAGCACAGATGAGCTGGATTTTGAAGGAAAATCTTCCAGAGGGGGTGCAGTTCATCATCAATGACAGGGGCATCAAAGGCCCAAAGACCGATTACAGAGGGGAAACGTTTACAGATGCTCCGGAGATTTGCCAATTTTTCTGGGAGTACGCGCGTATGCTGGAACAGATCTTGTTCCGGATTGAGGAAGCGGGGCTTATGGTGTTGGGTAAAAATTTAGCAATCTGCATTCCCGCGCTGGAGGTTCTAGGAAAAGTTGTTGCTTCCAACAGAAGGTGGATTGCAGAAAAGAAACACAACAAAGTCCTCAAGTGGCCAATTCCAAAGACTTTCTTGCAAATTCTCTGGTTCTTGGGATTGTGTAGCTATGTATGGATGTTCATCCAGCAGTTTGAGGAGGTTGCTAGCCCATTGCAGGCATTGACACCTAAGGGAAGGTAATGGACCTGGGGCTCAAACTGTGACGTTGCCTTTGACAAACTCAAGGAGATTTTTGGGCGCAATATTGTACTACAGGACTTTTATCATGACGCTTGAGGAATTCAGTTCTCCATGGATTCAAGCAAGTTTGGCGTGGGGGCGCTGCTGACCCAAGAGGATGAGGTGAAAGATTGTCTGTTTCTTTACAAGTCCATTACGTTTACGGCAACGGAGAGCTGGTACTTTCAGCACAAGTTGGAACTTTGCGGGGTCACTAAGATTGTGTGGATGTTGCAGCATTTGCTATGGGTGATTCACTTTTTTCTTCTGGTGGATGCGGAGGTGCTGGCATGGATGATCAATTTTCCAACACTGCCAAACGCACCTATGACCAGGTGGGTTCCGTTCCTTCAGTTGTTCTCTTTCACAGGGGTGCATGTTCCAGGGAAGGCCTTTAAAATTCCAGAAGCGCTGTCTTGGTACCCACGGGATGACCTGTACAAAGGTGGGGAACACTTGGATGTGGACGCCCCAAAGGTTCAAGTGGGGGTGATGGAAGTAGGTGTGCAACTTCTGCTCCAGCAGTCCAGAAGGTATGCAGTCCTCAGTTTTTATTTTTGGGATCTTTGTTTTTGGATGACACACAAGCCAAGATCATTCAATGGATTTGGAGGAGAGTGAGAAATTTCTACCTGCAGGAAGGAAAGCTGTGGCGGTGGAGTGCGCTGGTACCTCTCATGGTCAGCACTTCAAGGGCGGATCAGGAGGTGATTCTGGGAAGTCTGCATGAAAATCTTGGCCATTGCCGTAAGCCTGAAACGCAAAGCGAGTGAGAGCAAGTTTCTGGTGGCCAGGTGTAGTTTGCCTGGTAAGGGAGTGGGTACGGTTGTGTAAAGCGTGTCAGAAGTGGAGTCCAACGTTGCCTTGTAAATTAGGTATCCCCACCAGAGAAGAGGCCTTGTTTGGGCGTGTTTCTCAGGAGTTTTTGCACATCAAGGCAGGTAAGTTTGCATGCCTACTTGTTGCGCAAGACAATCTGTTGGGATGGGTGGAAGCGGGGCGGCTGATAAAGCTTTTGGCAGAGAAATTTTTTCAGTTTCTGGAGGAAGATTGGTTTGCGCATTACGGATCACTTTGGCTGGTAACGGTTGATGGAGGTGTGGAGTTCTGGGGACGCTTTTTGGAATTGGTGTGAAGTTGCGGAGCAAAGTTTGAATGAGTGACAAAGTAATAACCAGAAGGTGCGGGGATGATTGAGCGCGGTCACCAGCCAATCAAGGATGCAATGGTGAAGATGTGCGGCAAGGATGGAAAATGGTAGCAGGAAACCCTTCCAGTGGTTATTTTTGAAGAACGTATTTTGGTGAAGATATCAACCGTTTATTTGCCGTACAAGCTGCTATTTGGGCAGCAATTTGTGTTGCTGGTTGACATTGAGCTGGAAACTTTTCTGGGTATTGACTGGTGGAAGGTTAAGAGGGCCGCAAAGCTAGTTGAGGCCCACACCAAGCAACTCCTGCAACGGGACAAGATGCTGGAGAAAGCAGCTGGTAGGCTGAAGGCAACCCCCATGAAGTCCATCTGCTACTGGGACAAGCGCTGCGCGGATAAACTCTGGGATCCATTGCAGAAGGGGGACTTGGTTCTGCTTCACAACCAGAGCCTGGAAACTCAGGGGGGGGAAGCTGTTTGCTAATTGATGGAATGGGCCTTTTGGAGTGAGGTCCAAGTTCACCGGAGGTAGCTACCAGCTGGAGGAATCGGAAGGAACTCTGCTCAAGTGGAAGGCTGCCTCTTTGCACGCGAAACAATTCTTTGTACAAGGCTCAACTTCATTTGACAAGATGGCTGGGTTGGATAGCAAAGGGGATGGTAATGAGGATTGTTCCTCCAAGGATGAGCGCGCGCGCACGCCTTGATTCCAGCAGAGTAAATGACTGCAGACTGCTGGGGACAGCAGCCAAGTTGGGGGGAAGGTTGGATGATTAGGGGATATGATTTGATTTGGTGAGGGGATGCTCAAGCCGATTCCCAGCCGGAATGACTAGACACCCCAGAATGTTTTTTTTCTTATTCTATTCTTTCTGGATTGGCTTCTGGGATTATTACTGGCTATGGGTGGTTTCTTTTGGGTGCGGGCACGGCGCAAAGCTGGTTTCACGGATACAAGGACAAGCCCTGCATCCAGAAGCAAAGGCATGGACAATTTCCAATGGATGATTCAGGGAACTAGGAAAGAGCGTTGCGCGGTAAAGATGTGGGTTGACAAGCAAAGGCGCAGGCTTGGCAAAAGGTTGGTGTTTTAAAAAAAAAATCTTTTTAATTTTTCTTGGTTATCTTATAGATGGGAGGTGCAAATTGGCTTGGGTGGATTCTTTTTCTTTCTATCTCTCATGGATGTGCGCGGTAGTGGCTGGTTTTCTTTGTACTATATCTGTTCTGTTGATGGGTACAGGGAACTGTGTGGCAGTTTTTCTGAGGAGTTCCAGGTACCTTGAGAGGATACTTCTCACTCCCATGGAACCCTCACTCTTGCAGGTTGCTCTCAAAAGCACAGATATTGCGCATGGATGTTCTTACTCTCACCAGATACTCTCAGTGGCGCAGATCCTCTCACTCTTGCAGATCCTCTCACTCTTGCAGATCTTGCAAGTGGCTCTTATTTCTCTCACATCTCTCACAAAGCCCAAAGACTACTCAAGATTACGCGGAAAAATTCCATGTCTTTGCAAATGGGGGCGGGGAAGAATACAAGATGGAATGGAGTGAAGATGGAAAAAAGGGGGGAATCCGCCTAAGCTGGCCAAGTCCTCATCACATCCTCTGCGTCCATGTGACCTGCCGCGGCTAGTGATTGGAAAGCAGCCAGGACCTTTCTTTGCGCATTGGCAGTTTGCGCCTAAGGAACCAATAGGAACCCCCGGAGGAGTTCGTCCGCGTTGTTTACCATTGCGTCAAACCTTGCCAAGGGGAGAGCTGGAACAAGGGGAGATCTCTGGTATCTTGGGAGTTTTGGAAGGAGGGGTTGCACCCGCGGCGGGTTCAGGTGACACCTTGATCACCATGGGAGAAGGCTTGCGTGGGGCCTCCGGTGATGACCTGGGAGCTGGTGATGGTGATAACAACGGTCAAGATGAAGCCGGAGGAGGAGGGGGTATTGGAGGAGTGGGAGTGGGAGGATGTGGATGTGGTGGAGATGGAGCTGGCCTTGGTGGGGATGGAGGAGGCGCCGCCGGATGGTTTGGAATCCTTGGGTCCATTTCCCCTAAATTCATCTGAAACCGCGCAGCCCACTCGTGGGAGGCGTTCCAAAATTCCACAAAGTTTGCAAAATCCTGGCGCCTTGGAGGTCCAGCCCCATGGAATGGCAAGACTGAGTCATGGCTCTTGGGCAATGGAGTATTTTGTGGGGCGCGTCACTGGCGGTTGCAAGGCAAGCTGGGTGGAGTCCACTCATTTGTTGATATCTCCTTGTTGCTTAAGATCACAAAGGAGTTGCAACGGGTCCTCTTGCGCGGGCAACCTTGGGGATGCTCGCGGGGAATGCCCTACAACAGGGAGCAGTGGCTTTGTCCGGCTTGGAACAGGAAACAGGCGTGCCGGCCCGGAAGAATGTGGCATGGAAGGCATTCTGGTTGCAGTAGGTACAGGACATGTTCTTTGAGGGGTGTTGGATAGGTTTTTTCTTTCTTTTCTTTCTTTTGGTCCAATGAAGGGGAAAGGTTGGAGGTTGTATTTTTTGGGTATGGTGGGGGCAGGTAAGATAGTGGTGGATCTGAATGGCGCGTTGGGCAGATACAGAAATGCGCGGGGGGCTCCAAGTTGGGCGCGGCCTTGCAAACCTGGTGGACGTAATGGCAGGTGGGTAATACGGATGGATATGGGATATGCAATGGGAAGGATAGGGTTGAGGCTAGGGTTCTGTGCTTAGGGGTTGTATTTCATTATTCTTGCTTTTTTCTGGTTGTACTGGGGTTAGGGTTGAGGGGTAGGCTACTTAAGCTGCAACCTCAACACGGATATCATGGAGGATTGCTATGCAGAGGATCATTGGTAGTCATTGTTTTTTGGAAGGATCTTTACTCTAAATTCTCTATCTATCAGTTGAAGGGTGAACACTCACACTCAGGGTTTACAGACACAAGTGATCAATAACTTCCAAACTTGGAACTATTCAAGGAGAAGTACTCTTCTGTATTCCACAGCATTCAGAACCCAAATTGTTTTTTGAAGCTGAACCGGCGCAATCTTCCTTCTCATGCTCATCCTCATCCTTATCCTAGCGTGGATGATGATCATTATGCAATCAGTAAGAAATCAAGCAACTGAAGATGATGATTACCATCTTCACTTTGATCATTATCACTCCAGTGACATTCCAAAGACCACCTACTCACCCTATCAACCTCAAGATCAGAGGTCATTTGATCCTAGGGACCTTTAATCTTACAATACTCAATCATCCCAACCTACCCTTGATCATCTCTAAACAACCCAAGATCCAGACCCACAAGATCATCCCTCAGATCCATCAAGTCTTGATCCATCACCCATCACCTCTCCAAAAATTCCTTGGATCAATGGATCTTGATCCTACTCTCCCTATCCAAATCTCTTCATCACCAAGATTCCTCCCAAATTCAAAATTGGTTGCATCCTCTCTAGAAAAATCAATTTTCTCCTCTCTATTGACCACAATTAGGCTTCCTTTCCTTCCTTGCTCAACCAAAACCCGCCACCACCAATGATCCTTGGCTCTCTCTGGTTTTTCCCTCCTCTCAAGAGCAATTGTATTCCAGCTCTTCCTCCTCTCCCCCTTTTGCTTGCGCCCTTGCTGTTGTCTGCCCGGATATTCTGTGGCTTGCTGTTGTCTGAAAGGATTTCTTTCTGTAGCTTGCACAGTTTTTTTTCTCCTTTCCTGCGCTTTCCTTCTCAGCTGTTATTTTTTTCCTTTCCTTTTGTATTAATTCCACTCCTGTGCAAGCCTATTTGACTTGTTTGTCATTTTTTCTGTGAATAAAATCTGCTCTCATTTGAGTCATCCTCTTGTCAATAGTCTATAGGGTCTCTTGTCCATAAAAGGAGGGGATCTCCCCAATCTTTTTCCATCAATCATCCCAATTATCAATAAATAAATAAATTCATGGGGATTGAGTTGATCTATCTCCCCCTTGATCCAATAAATATTATCATCTTTTTTATGGTATATCCATGATTTCCCTCTTATCCTTGAGCCTCCAAACTTAAATCTCTGATCCGCCCCCCTGTGGCCTTATCCATTATCACCAACCAATATCCTTGCCAGTTGAAGAAGAATTCATGTGGTTGAATTCTTCAGTCTGTTATACCACTCCTTGATCCCTTTTTTCAACCATACTGGTCTTGATCATTGTTTGATTTTCTTTCTGGAATCATTCAGGTTTGACTAAGAGGTTTTATCAAGCTTAAAACCTGGACTGCTAAACCTTCCATTATTTCTTTGAAGTTGGATTTTGCCATGCTACTCTCAAGTCCCTTAAGAAGTTTTGGGTTATGACTTGCTTCTAAATCTTTATATAACAAATTGATTTGTTTTTTAAAGCCCCACACAGTTATCTGGTAACCTTCAAGCTCTTGATTGGGGAGAGTTGGAAAGGTTTATTGAGATCCTGGAGGTTGGCTGAGTTTGAGTTGATCATACCCAATCTTCTTGTAAAAATCAGAGTTATTAGGTTGTGGGTGTTTTTACTTACAACTTTATTGTTCCATTGAACTCTGAAAAAAACTCTAAATTCTTTTTTTCAAGTCACTTCCTGCAAAATCTTTCTCAGATAGTGTTTTCCCATAGCTAAGGTTTACTATCAAGTTTATCTCTTCCCCCTTGATTCCCCATTTACAAGGCTCTGAATCTTGATCCTGGTTACATTTGAATATTTTTGTAACACTAAGGAGGGCAGCCTAAAAAAAAACCTTTCCCCTCCACAGAACTGCCTGCGGCCAGCGCTGTTTGGAGTCTTATAACTGATTGGACTTGTGAAAACCCTGAATTTTTAAATAAAACAATGTCTTGGGTTGAAGGGGCCCATGCCACTCTCAAACAATTCCTTGCAAATTCTTCAGGAAAAATGGTGGATTTTTGGCAGAACCTAGAGGGAACATTTTCCAATCAAATCAAATTGGTTCAGCCTGCGCTTTATGAATCTCAAATTAAGAGAGAAACATTTCTTCCTAATGAACTGTCACTCTTGGGATACAAGCTGCTTTAGAGGCAAATAAACTTTTTATGGAAGAATTTGATAAATTAAAGCAGAAACATGATGGGGAAGTGTGCCCGAAGTTGTACTGAAAGACTATGGGTTTTCCCTGTTCCCACAAAATAGGTGAACTACTTGTTTTCCAAGGATCCGTTGTGCCTGAGGATGTTCATTCTCAGTGGAGGTTGTATTTTGACCCATGCAGTCTAGTTCTGTAAGTTGGTTTTAGTTATATTGTTGGATTGTTCAAATGACTTTGCAATTAATTCTTTTTGATAAATGCTTTTTGAATGATGATTCTTACTTTACCAATATTTTATCCTTTTGATTTTTGAAAGCTTGAAATGGATTAAATGCTCAGAAATTCTCAGTTACACAAGAAGCTCAATGCAATGATTATGGGATATCCTGAAGAATAAAATTGCGGGCTGTTGAATGAATTGATTCAGGAGACCACAAATTATTGATCAAAGCCAAGAATTTAACCTAAAGTGTTGCAATCAAGCAGAGGAAGTCCAAAATTGAAAGATACCTGGAGGGATCCTTCTTAATTTGCGCACTTTTAAAAGCAGCCTAAGTGGTAAAAGATAATTAAAGGGGCACCAAATGAGAAAATTCAAAAGATTTTAAATCATCTATTTTGTGAAATTTTCATTTTTTGGTTTAATGAATTGAAAATGATATGATGATAATTGTTAGTTAAAGTTGGCAGGATCAGAATCTCAATTTCATAGTTCAGAGGAAGGGACCAAAATTGAGTTATCTTCACTTAATTTGTAGTCTTATTCCTCTTCAGGGGAAGAACATGTGCAGGATGCATCAACCAGACGCTCATCTTTTGTGAGTATTGATGTGATTAATTAATTTTATTGTAGTTTTGGCTGGGTTAGTATTGATTATAGAAACCCAAAGTGAAATACCTCAATCAAATACCTGAAAAATTAAATAAGTTCTTGGGTGATGTTTGGTATCCAATTGGTGATGGGAATTGTGGATTAAGAGTCATTGCTGAATTGCTTGGGCATGATGAACATGGTTGTTTTAGAGTGAGGCAGGAAATACTTCAAAAATTGCAGAAACATAAAGCTTTCTACATTAAGACTCTTGGTGGTGCAAAAGAGGTAGAAAATATTGAACAAAGACTTGATTTTGAAGATATCAATGTAAGATTCCCTCTTCAAAATGGCTGGTTAAGTTAGATATGGGTCATATAATAGCAGAAACATATGCCAGACCTATATGTTTCAATGCATTTGTGTCATGTTGTTCTTATGCTACAATGAAAAAAGGTATTACAGATCAATCAGAGCCTATTTATATCTCCTTTGTCAACAATAACCACTTGGTCCTATTATTACTTGAGAGAGAAATGATTACAATCCCAGCCATTGTAGCAAAACCCTCTGCTTTCATTTCAAAGAGAACTTCTGGTTGGGTTTATCATCTCAAAAATCAAATTCATGTGTATTCTCAATTACCAACTTCTATAGAGATTATAGCATCATTGGGTTTCCATTTGGATTTTTATTCTTATGAAGCTAACTTTTAATTCTATTAATATAAAGGTTTATCACATTTTTAACATCATCATGTTTAGTATTGTGATTTAAAATTGTTATTATGAGTTTTTTGAATGAGATTTTATTGGTAAGTCAGTTCCACTTTTGTTGGGCCAATCCCATCATAAGGAGTATTTTTACTTCTTGTGATGAGATCAGCTTAATAAAAGTTCAACTTTTTTTTTGGTGCTTTTACTTTAGGGCTTGTCAAGTTACTTGTATTTTTTTGGTGTTTTTAGTTTAGGGCTTTTCAAGTGACTTGCCTTTTTTCTTGGTGTTTTTACTTGAGGGATTTTCAAGTTACTTCTATTTGTTTTGGTGTTTCTACTTTAGGGCTTGTCAATTCAAACTTGTATTTTTTGGTTTAGACTTGTGTTTTTTTGGCACTTTTGTTTAGGGCTAGGGTAATGTAAGATTCACGCCTCCAGTGGTGTGGGAGTTGTGTAGGGCCCCTCAAAGTGTGGCAGCCCATACACTACTTCAAATGGTTGTTCTAAACACATGCAACCCCTGGGGGTGCATATACTCCCCATAATGGGCATTTTTGATTTTTTTTACCCCTGTGCAAAACCATATTATTTATTGTTTATTAATTATTATTTATTTTTTATTACTCATTAGGGTAATGTTAAATTCACTGCTCTGTACACAGTTCTTTGAGCCTTTTACATGGTTCAATTGTCCGTGTGGAATGCTACACAGCCCATTTGACCTGTGTGGCAAGCTACACAGCTCAAATGGGCTGTGTGGCATGCTAAACATCCCATTTGAGTTGTGTGGCACGCTTAACAACTTTTTATTTTTTTTATTTCTTTTATTTATTTCATTTCTTTTATTTCTTTTATTTCATTTATTTATTTCATTTGTTTTATTGCTTTTGTTTCTTTTATTTCTTTTTATTTTTTTATTTTTATTTTTTCTTTCTTTTATTTCTTTTATACTCAATAATAATTGTTAATAGATAATCAATTAAAAGTTGTATGGAGTAGTGTATGGGCCCTACACAACTCCCACAGGTTGTGTGGGGCCCTAAATGTCTCCCACAGGCTGTGTGGGAGCAGTCTACCTGGCTCCTACACGACTGAAGCTGTGTACACGGCTCCCTCACATCTGGAGCTGTGAATTTAACATTACCTTATTTATCATTTATTATATATCATTTATTATTAATAATTTATAATTTTTTTTTTATTATTTATTATTTATTATTTATTATTTATTATTTATTATTTATTATTTATTATTTATTATTTGTTATTAATTATTAATTATTTATTATTTATTATTTATTATTTATTATTTATTATTTATTATTTATTATTTATTATTTATTATTTATTATTTATTATTTATTATTTATTATTTATTATTTATTATTTATTATTTATTATTTATTATTTATTATTTATTATTTATTATTTATTATTTATTATTTATTATTTATTATTTATTATTTATTATTTATTATTTATTATTTATTATTTATTATTTATTATTTATTATTTATTATTTATTATTTATTATTTATTATTTATTATTTATTATTTATTATTTATTATTTATTATTTATTATTTATTATTTATTATTTATTATTTATTATTTATTATTTATTATTTATTATTTATTATTTATTATTTATTATTTATTATTTATTATTTATTATTTATTATTTATTATTTATTATTTATTATTTATTATTTATTATTTATTATTTATTATTTATTATTTATTATTTATTATTTATTATTTATTATTTATTATTTATTATTTATTATTTATTATTTATTATTTATTATTTATTATTTATTATTTATTATTTATTATTTATTATTTATTATTTATTATTTATTATTTATTATTTATTATTTATTATTTATTATTTATTATTTATTATTTATTATTTATTATTTATTATTTATTATTTATTATTTATTATTTATTATTTATTATTTATTATTTATTATTTATTATTTATTATTTATTATTTATTATTTATTATTTATTATTTATTATTTATTATTTATTATTTATTATTTATTATTTATTATTTATTATTTATTATTTATTATTTATTATTTATTATTTATTATTTATTATTTATTATTTATTATTTATTATTTATTATTTATTATTTATTATTTATTATTTATTATTTATTATTTATTATTTATTATTTATTATTTATTATTTATTATTTATTATTTATTATTTATTATTTATTATTTATTATTTATTATTTATTATTTATTATTTATTATTTATTATTTATTATTTATTATTTATTATTTATTATTATATTTATTATTTATTATTTATTATTTATTATTTATTATTTATTATTTATTATTTATTATTTATTATTTATTATTTATTATTTATTATTTATTATTTATTATTTATTATTTATTATTTATTATTTATTATTTATTATTTATTATTTATTATTTATTATTTATTATTTATTATTTATTATTTATTATTTATTATTTATTATTTATTATTTATTATTTATTATTTATTATTTATTATTTATTATTTATTATTTATTATTTATTATTTATTATTTATTATTTATTATTTATTATTTATTATTTATTATTTATTATTTATTATTTATTATTTATTATTTATTATTTATTATTTATTATTTATTATTTATTATTTATTATTTATTATTTATTATTTATTATTTATTATTTATTATTTATTATTTATTATTTATTATTTATTATTTATTATTTATTATTTATTATTTATTATTTATTATTTATTATTTATTATTTATTATTTATTATTTATTACCAAAACAAACCTACACTGTCTAGTCAATGTATGTTTGAAGGAGGAAAGATCTGGTATTTTCCAACCCACAAAAAAGAAATCTTTTCATTTTGATATATCATTAGTTATCTTTTGATTTTTCTTCTATCTTTATCCTTAAATTTCTAAATTTATTCCTTTTGTCTAAATTCCTTGTATTCCTGAATTCTTGAATTCTACTCAATCTCTTGAATCATTCAATATTCTATTGCTTCATCTTTGAAATGTTTAATTTTCAATTTTTTCTGATTGCTGTGTATTTTTTTGTATCTTCTTTTTAATGCTTAAATCTTATTATTTATGATATTTTGAATTGTTGATTTTTTTTCCTGAGTTTCAAAATTTCTAAATCTTTTGAGTTCCTTTATTTTTTTGAATTTTTTATTCTTTTCCTTGTTTAATTTATTAATTTGTTAATTTTTCAATTTTATAATTTCTTTCGATTTCAAATCCCCAAATTCCTGACTCCAAAAGAAAATCAATTGCCTTTCACTTATAATACATTCACTTTTTGATTGATAGTAGCTAATATCCAGCTGGGTTAAAAATCAAAAGGTTAATGTCAAAATAAAGCATTTCATGATGCAAATTTTGAAAGAAGATTCAAAGATTACAATTATGTGCTGGGAAATTACCAGTAGGAATGGAAATGAGATGAAATCTTTGTTAGAATAATGGCCAGAAATTAGCTTAGGAAAATGAGCAGTATTTAAAGCAAAAAAAATGCTGGACACTGGGTGTCAATATTGTCTGATGGGGCTCTCACAATGGGGCAATATGTTGGATGAATTTGATTGGAATGATGAATGAATGGATGGAAAACAGCAGGGAGAAGAGCTCCTTAAGTACAAAAGATTGGCCTCTTGTGAGCCCATGATAAAACAAGCCAAAAGGCAAATTTTCCGCCCCAAAATATCTCTACAGGCTCTACTGGCCTTGTTACTTGCTTTGGACTACATCAGCCCACATGGCATCAGTCCCTGTACCCTTACAACCATCCTATTCCGGTTATTTCTGGTGTTTCCACCTCAATGGGGCTGAACCAGCCCCTTAACTGTTCAATCCCCTTGGCTGGTTGTCCGTTACAACCAGCCATGATGACCTCATTTCCTTGTTTACGGGCTGGTTGCCTCATGGAGCCACCCCCTGGCCCCTCAAATGGGCCAGGTGGGACCCAGGGCACACCTGGGTCCGTTCTCAGACTCACATGGGGGGGTGTGACCAGCCAACATGCTGTCTCCCCCTCTTTCTCTCAAATCCCTGGTGGGGGCAGTCAAATCCCCTCACCAGGGGCCCTGGGGGTTGATACCCCCAGGGTGTTGTCAAGGAGGTTGGCCTGGAAGGTGATCAGGTCCCCCCAGGCCCATTGCTCCTCCCCCTTGGTAAAGGGGGGGGGGAGAGCGACCCTTTTCTTGGTTGCCTCAACAGCTCGATGGTGGAGGGGTGATGAATTCCCCCCCACCTGCCGGTTGCTAAGCTTGCAACTGGCGCTGCCACCTCCTTGGGCAAGGGGGTGGTCAGGTCCCCCCTGCCCTGAACGACCACACTGTTGCAGTTGGTCACTGGCTGGTTCAACCCAGCCAGCTTGCCCCCATCCCCCTTGCAACGGCAAGCGAGGGGAGGGGGAGCAAGCCGGGGCCACAAGCCCTGGCTCCAGCACGCTGGTTGCCTGGCGCGACCAGCTAGGCCCGCGCAGCATCCCACGCGCGGGATCCCTTGGCTGCAGGACAGCCCCGCTGTAAGACTCCAAACAACGCTAAGCCGTGGCAGTTCTGTGGAGGGGAAAGGTGCTGTTTAGGCTGCCCTCCTAGGAGTTACAATAATATTTAAATGTAACCGGAATCAAGGTCCAGAACCTTATGGGTGAGAAATCAAAGCAAGGGAAGAGGATAAGTTGTCGGTAGCGATGGAAACAACACTATCTGAGGCATGATGGTGCAGGTAAAGACTTGAACAAATAAGTCAAGGTTTGTTCAGAGTTCAATAGATCAAGGCAGTGGTAAGTAACAACGCCCACAAGCTAATAACTCTGGTAGTCAACAGCTGATTAGGAAAGATCAACTCAATCCCAATCAACCTCCAGGTTCTCAATGATCCTGCCCAACTCTCCGCAATCAAGCGCTTGAAGGGTACCAGATAACTGTGGGAGGCTGAACAAAACAAAAGCAATTTGTTTGTGAAGCTCTAGAAGCAAATCAATGACGAATTTGAGCAAGAATATCCCAACACTTCTCAAGGGACTCAAGAATAGCGTGGCAAAATTCAACCTTAAAGAAGAAGGGAGGTATAACACTCCAGGTTTTAAGCTTAATAAAACCTCTTCAATCAAATGTGATTGGCTCCAGAAAGATGATCAAGGAGAGATCAAGACCAGTATGGTTGAAAAAAGGGATCAGAGTGGTATAACACACCCAAGAATTCAGACAGACAGGAATTCTTCTTCAACCAGCAAGGCTATTGGTTGGTGATAGGGATCAAGGTCACAAAGGACAGAGTTTGAGTATGGAGGCTCAAAGGATCAAGGGGGCAATCATGGATATACCCAGATAAATTGCTCAGATAGGTGGGGAAATATGCCCACAGATAAGTTGATTACTGATGATGGTCTGATAGGATTTCTGGGATCCTCTGATGCTGGGCCAAAAGGCAGGGGAGAGCCCCTCCTTTTATAGACATGAGGCCCTGTATAATATGTACAAGTGATACTAAAAATAGGTGCGGGAAAATGAAAACATAATAAAAAAAAAAAAAAAAAAAAAAAAAAAATAACGTGAGGGGAAAAAAAAGAAATGTCACCCGCGTCAAGAATAACCGCGGGCAACCAGATGGACACCTGCAACAGCGGTCGCGGGTGTTGACAATGGCTGTCGTCGCCTGATTGGCGGCGACAACGGGATGAAGGTTCCGACGGCCGCAAGCGGTTGCTTGCGGTCGTGGGTCGGATCAAATGATGGGCGAGGATGAGTGATGGTGGTGGGATTGATTGGATTGATGTACCAATCAGTGTCTGTTGATCGTCATCATCTTCATCACCAACAGGGGTCGTACTACTGGGAGTAGTGTTAGTGACTGCTGGATGATGATGATGTTGTTGTTGTTGTTGTGGTTGTGGTTGTGGGAGGGTGATCTGAGATGAACTGATGGCTAGCTAGTATCAACCGGGTCAATCGATCTTTGAGTTCTCTCTGGTGATCCAAGATCCTTCGGGCGATGAGAGGATCGAGTTGGAAGGTATTCTGATCCGTGGTTGTTGGGTTGGCTTCATCCTTGAGTTGGATCGATGGGGTAGGACTGTGGCTCCCATTGGAGAGTGATTTGATAAATACCCGATCGGGTTTGATCTCGTAGGCCAAATAAGCGGATTTCATCCTAAGCTCCTTGGGGCTGGGATGGAGTTCAATGGAATTGATTCTTGTTCCAAGTTGAACATGAGTATTGTTATTGTGAAGTCTAGTCTAGGATGACTGGGATTGTGAAGGTTGGAGGAGGAATGGATCGTCAAAGGTGGTTTGACAATCGATTGCGTTGCCAAAAGTCAGGGCCGCAAGCGCAACAAGTGGGATTTGAACATAGGAAGAGAGAATCGAAACGGAGAGACAGGTAAAAGGCCTGTCCTAGACCGCTAGGACAGGGAGAAGTTGAGAGATGGGGGGAAATGAAGGTACCCATAGGGGTACAACCAAAAAGAATTTTTTTTTTTTTTTTTTTGATTTCCGTGATGTCCCGGATTGGTCACCACACCGCGCAGGCCGTCAGGCCCTGCGTGGGCTGTACCAAGGAACACAGGTGGCCCCAAGCGGGCCGCAACATGGGGGGCAGCCCCAAGCCCAAATTGTGAGAATTACATACTTTGGCGGGCCAGCCCATCTGGCCAAGTATGTCCATAATAAAGCTTGGGCCCTTTTATGCCCAAATGAGCACATCTGGCTTGGGTGGCTCATCCACCCTGGCGGGCCCATGAGGGCATGTGTCCCAAAAGACCATAAAAACGTGTTTTGGCGCCCAAATTCACAAAACCAATAACACCCACATAGGCCCACTTTGCCCACGTGATGTCCAATGGGCCATGGAGGCCCATTTTTGCATCCCATTTTGATTACAAAATCCTATGCACATCAGCTGAGTGCAAGCATTTTAACAATCTTCAGGGATCCTTGTTTGATTCTTTTGTGGTAAGACCTGATATTTGGAGGGAAGAAAAAACAACCATAAACTGCTGGGGAAATTAGTTGAAAATAGTGAATAAAACTAAATATTTTGAATCAGAAGACTCACTAAATTTTTTGTTCCAGAAATAATTTTCCAAATTATTTCTTCATAGTGGATAGATTGTAAATAAATTGCATTATAAGTTAACAATATGGAAAAAACCTTTGGCATAAACAATATAATAAATTATCAAACCACTGATTAGTTTCGAAGGAAAAGTCTGGTTCCCATGTTTTTCCAAGGATTCTGAAGGAAAATAAAAAATTACCTTGATTTTGAACTGCTTCAAGTTAATTCCAGATGGAAGAAAGTACTAGATAAGTTTATAAAATAATGTTTAAAGAAGAATGATTGCGTGTGAGTATTTTTCCTCCAGAGAGGAAGAAATTTTTAGATATTGCTGAATAAAATTTATGAAACATTTATAATTGAAGGGTGATACTAAATTAATGATTCCAGTAGTCTGGGAGTTTTTTAGGGCCCCACACGACCTGTGGGACATTTTAGAGACCACATGAACTTTGGGAGTCGTGTAGGGGCCCACAAAACCTTTGAGAGTTTTTTAGGGCCCCAAAAAACCTGTGGGAGTCGTGTAGGGCCCCACACAAGCTGTGGGAGTTTCTTAGGACCCCCACAACCTGTGTGATTGTGTAGGGCCCCACATGATCCAATAAATGCCTGGGGGCCCATAAACTACTCCAAAGGGTTGCTCCAAACACGTGCAACCCCTGGGGGAGCATATATCCCCCTTCATGGGAATTTTTGATTTTTTTACCCCTGTACAAAACCATTTAGACCTGTAAACAGGGGCATAGAACCCCCCCAGGTTTTTTAAAGAATTTAGTTCTTTTTATAAAGGATTTTTGTTGTGTGGAACGGAACATAACTAGATTTGAGTTATGTAAAACCCCACACAACTTGAATATACTTGTGCGTGGTGCCACACAAAACCGAACAGTCATGTGGGGGCTACACGACTGCAGTCAATTTTTGTGGAAGCTACAAAACCAAAAGCCTTGATAAAAAGAAGTAAATTTTTTCAAACCCCGTGGGGTTTATATACCCCCATACACAGGTCTAAATGGTTTTTTATGGGGATACAAAAATCAAAAATTCCCATGATGGGGGTATATGCCCCCGTAGATTTGCACGTTTTTGGAGGAACCCTTTGAAGTAGTGTATGGCCCCCCAGGCATTTATTGTGTCATGTGGGGCCCTACACAACTCCCACAGGTTTAAAGGGCCCTCAAAAACTCCTGCAGGTTGTATGGGGCCCTACACAACTCCCACAGGTTGTGTGGGGCAGTGTGCCACATGGCCCATTTGAACCATGTAGCATGCCAGACAGCACATTTGAGTTTTGTAGCATGCCAAATGGCCAATTTGAACCGTGTAGCATGCCACACGGCCCATTTGAACCATGTAGCATGCCACACGGCCCATTTGAACTGTGTAGCATGCCACACAGCTCATTTGAGCCATGTAGCAGGCCACACGGCCCATTTGAGTTGGGTAATGTGCCACATGGCCCATCTGAGTTGTGTACACAACTCCTAGAGTTGCAAATTTAACATTACCCATAATTCAATTCTTGAAATATTTTTTAGTTCTTAATTTTTTTTTCTTATTTCCTTTTCTCATTTCCTTTTCTTGTTTTTTTTCTTGGTTTTGTTATTATTTTATTTTTCTATTTTTCTATTTTTCTATTTTCTATTTTTTATTTTTTATTTTTTATTTTTTATTTTTTATTTTTGATTTTTTATTTTTAATTTTTTATTTTTTATTTTTTATTTTTTATTTTTTATTTTTTATTTTTTATTTTTTATTTTTTATTTTTTATTTTTTATTTTTTATTTTTTATTTTTTATTTTTTATTTTTTATTTTTTATTTTTTATTTTTTATTTTTTATTTTTTATTTTTTATTTTTTATTTTTTATTTTTTATTTTTTATTTTTTATTTTTTATTTTTTATTTTTTATTTTTTATTTTTTATTTTTTATTTTTTATTTTTTATTTTTTATTTTTTATTTTTTATTTTTTATTTTTTATTTTTTATTTTTTATTTTTTATTTTTTATTTTTTATGTTTTATGTTTTATGTGAAAAGTTTTATTTTTTTGGCTTTTTTTTTGTTTGGGTGATGATAAATTCATGGCCCATATGAGCCATGTACACGACTCAATCGGGCTGTGTGGCATTCTACACAGCTCAAATTTAATTCTGTAGCCGCTGTAATACTCAAGTGTAGTCATGCAGCCCCAAAAGAACGGGCCAGGTCGTGTGGCATAATATCCAACTACATTTGAGCTTTGTGTGCATGTACACGGCTCAAAGGTTGCTGTGGTCAGGGCAACATAACTTCAAGTGTTGTGGGCCAAAAAATAAAAAAATGAAAAAATAAAAATAAAAATAAAAAAATAAAAAGCTCAAACAAACTAAATAAAAATACAAAAAAAAATTCAAAAAAAAAATACAAAAAAAAAAATACAAAAAAAAATACAAAAAAAAAATACAAAAAAAAAGAAAAATCAATCAAAAGATCAAAAAATGTGGATTTTTTGGTTAAAAAAACAAAAAAGTAAAAAATAAAATAAAAATAAGTAAAAAAAATAAGATACAAAAAACCCAAAAAACTAAAGACAAGCAAAACACCACAAATTAAATAAAGAATGAAAGAGTCTATGGAGCAGCCCTAAACTATAACCACCAAAAAATACAACTTCAACTTGAATAGCCCTAACAGAAATGTTGAATTCAAAACTCTTTGAGTGGTGTACACAACTCTTTACACAACTCTTTGAGTTGTGTACACAACTCAATGGGCGTGTGGCACCCTACACGACTCAAATGAGCCGTGTTGCATGCTACACAACTCAAATGGGCTATGTGGCATGCTAAACAACTAAAATCAAGTTGTGTAGCCTCCACTAAATATTAAATAATGAATCATAAATAATAAATAATAAATAACAAATAACAAATAACAAAAAATAAAAAATAAATAATAAATAATAAATAAATAAATAATAAATAATAAATAATAAATAATAAATAATAAATAATAAATAATAAATAATAAATAATAAATAAAAAATAATAAATAATAAATAATAAACAATAAACAATAAATAATAAATAATAAATAATAAATAATAAATAATAAATAATAAATAATAAATAATAAATAATAAATAATAAATAATAAATAATAAATAATAAATAATAAATAATAAATAATAAATAATTAATAATAAATAATAAATAATAAATAATAAATAATAAATAATAAATAATAAATAATAAATAATAAATAATAAATAATAAATAATAAATAATAAATAATAAATAATAAATAATAAATAATAAATAATAAATAATAAATAATAAATAATAAATAATAAATAATAAATAATAAATAATAAATAATAAATAATAAATAATAAATAATAAATAATAAATAATAAATAATAAATAATAAATAATAAATAATAAATAATAAATAATAAATAATAAATAATAAATAATAAATAATAAATAATAAATAATAAATAATAAATAATAAATAATAAATAATAAATAATAAATAATAAATAATAAATAATAAATAATAAATAATAAATAATAAATAATAAATAATAAATAATAAATAATAAATAATAAATAATAAATAATAAATAATAAATAATAAATAATAAATAATAAATAATAAATAATAAATAATAAATAATAAATAATAAATAATAAATAATAAATAATAAATAATAAATAATAAATAATAAATAATAAATAATAAATAATAAATAATAAATAATAAATAATAAATAATAAATAATAAATAATAAATAATAAATAATAAATAATAAATAATAAATAATAAATAATAAATAATAAATAATAAATAATAAATAATAAATAATAAATAATAAATAATAAATAATAAATAATAAATAATAAATAATAAATAATAAATAATAAATAATAAATAATAAATAATAAATAATAAATAATAAATAATAAATAATAAATAATAAATAATAAATAATAAATAATAAATAATAAATAATAAATAATAAATAATAAATAATAAATAATAAATAATAAATAATAAATAATAAATAATAAATAATAAATAATAAATAATAAATAATAAATAATAAATAATAAATAATAAATAATAAATAATAAATAATAAATAATAAATAATAAATAATAAATAATAAATAATAAATAATAAATAATAAATAATAAATAATAAATAATAAATAATAAATAATAAATAATAAATAATAAATAATAAATAATAAATAATAAATAATAAATAATAAATAATAAATAATAAATAATAAATAATAAATAATAAATAATAAATAATAAATAATAAATAATAAATAATAAATAATAAATAATAAATAATAAATAATAAATAATAAATAATAAATAATAAATAATAAATAATAAATAATAAATAATAAATAATAAATAATAAATAATAAATAATAAATAATAAATAATAAATAATAAATAATAAATAATAAATAATAAATAATAAATAATAAATAATAAATAATAAATAATAAATAATAAATAATAAATAATAAATAATAAATAATAAATAATAAATAATAAATAATAAATAATAAATAATAAATAATAAATAATAAATAATAAATAATAAATAATAAATAGTAAATAATAAAAAATAAAAAATAAATAATAAATAATAAATAATAAATAATAAATAATAAATAATAAATAATAAATAATAAATAATAAATAATAAATAATAAATAATAAATAATAAATAATAAATAATAAATAATAAATAATAAATAATAAATAATAAATAATAAATAATAAATAATAAATAATAAATAATAAATAATAAATAATAAATAATAAATAATAAATAATAAATAATAAATAATAAATAATAAATAATAAATAATAAATAATAAATAATAAATAATAAATAGTAAATAATAAAAAATAAAAAATAAATAATAAATAATAAATAATAAATAATAAATAATAAATAATAAATAATAAATGATAAATAGTAAATAGTAAATAATAAATAATAAATAATAAATAATAAATAATAAATAATAAATAATAAATAATAAATAATAAATAATAAATAATAAATAATAAATAATAAATAATAAATAATAAATAATAAATAATAAATAATAAATAATAAATAATAAATAATAAATAATAAATAATAAATAATAAATAATAAATAATAAATAATAAATAATAAATAATAAATAATAAATAATAAATAATAAATAATAAATAATAAATAATAAATAATAAATAATAAATAATAAATAATAAATAATAAATAATAAATAATAAATAATAAATAATAAATAATAAATAATAAATAATAAATAATAAATAATAAATAATAAATAATAAATAATAAATAATAAATAATAAATAATAAATAATAAATAATAAATAATAAATAATAAATAATAAATAATAAATAATAAATAATAAATAATAAATAATAAATAATAAATAATAAATAACAAATAACAAATAAATAATAAATAATAAATAATAAATAATAAATAATAAATAATAAATAATAAATAATAAATAATAAATAATAAATAATAAATAATAAATAATAAATAATAAATAATAAATAATAAATAATAAATAATAAATAATAAATAATAAATAATAAATAATAAATAATAAATAATAAATAATAAATAATAAATAATAAATAATAAATAATAAATAATAAATAATAAATAACCAATTACAAATTAAATGGAGTAGTTTATGTGCCCCCACGCATTGAGGGGCCCTAAACAACTCCCACAGGTTGGTTGGGGACCTACACAACTCCCACAGGTTGTGTGGGGACCTACCCAACTCCCACACAACTGGAGCCCTGAATTTAACATTACCCTTTATGTAAGAAAGGCTACAAATGTTTAATCACAAATTCATAGATTTGCCTTCAAACACAAAAGCTCTGTTGTGCAAATAAGAGAGAAGAGAAATAAAAAATGTAACAGAGAACATTTAATTCCCATGTGCAGTAACAAAGTTTACTTTCTGGTTTGAAACTTTTTCATCCTTTTTAAAAATTTAACTTTGACATATTGAGCCCCTTGTATCTCACTTTTTCATACCTCCCCCCCCTCACCCCCTCAACCCCAAATTTAGCACTTTGCATTCTTCATTCCTACTTTTGCTTTCAAAAAAGACAGGAGTGAATTTCCAATCTGATAAAACACAAGTAGATCTAGAATCTGATTGTTTCTGATTTCAAATGCACTCCATCACTCAAATTATTCTCATTACCATCACCTGAACAACAGAACAAGATCCTTTAAAGATCAAGCTAAAAATCACTATTAAAAGATAATACACAATTTTTCATAGTGATGCTCAACTCAGTCTAGCCTAAATACAAAGGCGCTCCAGATTAAAGGAAGTCTGACTCCTAAGGGTACTTGTCTGAGTACATACCCTTAGCAGCTACATATACCCAGTACCTCAATACAATGGATAGCTTCATATATTCTAACCTCAAATGGTAGACAGATAGACTCCAGGGGCTTGCACATACTTGATCTACCAGGGTGAACATACTTAACTCCCTGGCTTCCATATAATCTATTTTAACTTAAATATTCTTTGGGATCTGCACAATAGACCATCACCACAATATTACCTCAACCAGCTGTCAAATCTCACCTTCAACTCTGATAATATTATTACTCACCTGTACAATAGACCTTTGCCAAAATATCAGCTAAACCCGCTGTCGGATCTCACCTCCAACTCTGATAAGGAAAAGGTTCTTCTTTTCAGTTGTTTAGGTAAGTTTATATATAAATGTAAATTTTCATTTTTTAAATATGAATATGTTATGCTTATGGAATCTTTGTCTATCAATTTTTGGTTGTACTTGCAAAGGTTTTAATCCATGTATAACCTAATGTTTATACCCCCTCCACATGGTTTATAAATTATGCTGTTCTTACCTGTAGGTGTTCAAGAGCCAAGGCCATCTTGTTGGGTCTCATGTGCTTGGTGAGAATATTGGCTTAGTGATCATGGATGCTGGCCCAGTTCATCTGGCAGCTGTGATGGTGGATGAAATAAATGACAAAATAAAACGCTTGCAACAAGTTTTCTTTGCTTCTTTGAGTTTTTGTCATTTTCAATCAGGATTTCCAATTGGTTGCAACAGAAGATTGAGATGGGGGCCTTCAGAATCAAATTGGGAAGGATTTTTCAAAGGAAGGAAAATTCTTGTGTGCCATCCGAGAGTGTAACATACTCAGCTGCACAGGTGGAGAGAGCCACAATATTTTGCCTTGTCAAAACCCATGCAATAGGGTTGCCAAATTACTTAATGATGTGGCCTCAGGTGGAGCGCTCATTCTCACCACCCCAGTTTGGATCACATCATAGTTCAAACCCTGGCTTCCTTTTTTTGAAAATAAGGACTTTATCCCTTGTCAGTAGTTGGTAAACAATGAGCCAATCTAGTGCTCCCAGTGTTTGTGTGATATGGAGTTGGCAACTTTTGACAGTAGATTGACAGGGAACACAAAATCAGGTCTGTTCCTGGCTGCCAGTTACATGAGTGAACCTATGAATTGCTTAAAACTCTCAATATCTACAGCATCTGATTCAGTGGTCAATAAAGCTGCCTCCAGAAGTGTACTACGTTTTGGGTGTGCTATCCTCAGGCAATACTTTATTATTTGGTTGTTTAAGACATGTTGGCTTAGCAAAATCAATTTTTTGCCTCTCTTGAGTACCACTCCAACAATTTTGGTGGGTTTATCACTCCATTTGAGGTTAATTTAACATTCCACCCCCCTCCTGAGGGATACAAAGAGGGATGGGGACAAAATGTCACACAATCACCCCACGTACTATAGGGCAATTCTAAGATGATTGTGAGCGCGGAGCAATTCTGAGTGCGAGGGCAAGTGCGAATAGCAAGGCTCAGTTGCAAAGTACAAACTTAGTTAAGCCACTCAACAAACGGCAAGAGGAATGGAGGGTGTTCCGAGGAGGGAAACTCAACCTGAGTCCGATGTGATAACTAGGTTGTAGCAAATGCAAGAACGTATGAAATTAACTAACTGAGGAGACAATCATCAGGCAAGGGGGTAGCCCTTATAAGGTAATCCAAAGTGACTAGATACAACTTGGTGGTGAGCTAACTACAGTTGAAGGCAGTGAGGCAATGAGTGACAGGAACGGGATAGGAAACAAAGCAATAGTACAATCATATCCAAGGCCATGGCGTAGGTGCAAGACAATGGAATCTGAGCATACAAATGTATGATGAATTGGGACAGGAGCGAGTGACGTTGAAGGTAATTCAAGTGACAAGTAACAGTTTATGCAGGGTAGGGACTAGTCCAATTGCAAACTGTACAGTAATGATGGCTTAGTTAGATGTAGATGCAAACTAACAAACAGTGCGTGACCAATGATGGAAGTCCAAGACTGTTGATTGGCCAGGGAAGGAGATTGGATCTTATAATGGATGGCCGACCGGTATGGAGTTAACCGTAAAGTTTTCAAGTATATACTGAGTTGGTTGCCAAGATTGGAAGGTCAACACAAGCCAGAGGAAGTAGCGGATTGCACCATTGATGTTGTGCTTTATTTTTGTCAGGCTTATAGACCGAGGTAGATGGTACTGAGGAGAGGACATGTCAAAGTGATGAAGAAACTTATTCCTAAGTGCAAGGCGTGACAGTTGCCTGGGTATAAAGACGCAAGCTCCTTCAAGCGTTCAGATAAATTTTCCCATTGATTTCAAGTCTTTAATAAATACTGTGTACCCTTTACTTATTATTTAATTCATTACTCGTTAGACTTATAAATTATATAAAATGTTGTCATCTTTGTCCTGCCGTTGCAAAAACTGTATCTGTCAAAAAAAGCAATGTATCCCCAGTACTGTCATCAGAGGCCTTCAAGGCAAGTGCAAGAAATGTTGTCTTTGCAAAGTAGCCTGTAATTTCCCTATAAATATCAAGTCGACTGTTGATTTTCCCACGGAGTCATCAAGGGAGATGCGGAGTCATAGGTCCCGCCAAGGGTTAATTACAAGATACCACCGTTGCCAGAGATCAAATACTTGGGTACTCGGGTTCCTGGTGAGTACTAATTGGGACTGACTAGCGATAATAAAGGTAGTAACTAAATTTTTACTGGTCTTGCTAGTGTTGCCCCGTTTCCAAAGATACACCACGAACACACCCCCGCCACCACCACCTTACTGGGTTCCGCCGACTGAACTTCTGGGGGCCCAGATGAATGCCAAGGTGCAAGATGAAGTGCCCGGTGCAGAACCGGTTGGGGTCATAACCAAGGAAGCAAGGGAGGAAGAAAGGAATGAGGCGGAGAGAGAATTGGGAGATGGAGAAGATGGAGACAGAAATGGAGGAAGAGAGGCAACGGAGCAAGAAGAGGCTATAACAGAAGATGTGGGAGATCGAAATGGAGATGGAAGGGATGGAGTAGATGGAACGGAAGGAATGGAGGGCCAAGGCCAACCAAATCCATTGCGAGTCGTAGGGCCAATCAAAACTGATGCGAGGCAACTGACGGGCAAAATTGGAGAAGGTTTGTTGGGAGGCCAAAGGAGGAGAGTGTAGCAAAAACTCTTGGAGGAAGGTGGATGGAATGCTTGGCCGAAGCAAGCTCAAATTGCAAGGTGCAAGGAAATATTCCAGAGGCACATTGTAACAGAGGTGCTGGTTCTCCAAAGGATGTCCACACTGATCAACAATGAAGGCCTGAATACCTTTCAATCAATTGTTGTGGAGTTTACTGCGAATTGGGAGGATTCAGAGAAAGAAGTGAAAGAAACTTTGTAACTTATTATTATAAATATATATTTTCTTTTTCTTTTTTTTTTAATTATAAATAAATTTTTTCTCTTTTTTTTTTGTATAAGGAATGGAATTTTATTTGGTAGGAATGAGAGGGGGATGAGAAGAGGGAATAACACAGTGAGATGAAGGGGTTGACTGATGGAATGATGATATGGAATGGAATGAGGTTAGATGAGATGGAATTTGGAATGGAATGGGATTGGATGAGATGGGATGTGGAATGGAATGGGATTGGATGGGTTGGAATGTGGAATGAAAAGGGATTGGATGGGATTGAATGTGTAATGAAATGGGATTGGATGGGATGGAATCATGATTTTCAAGGTTTGCAAGGGTAGCTTGCATGGAAATCTCGAATCAGATTGGGAGAATTGCAAAGGTGATGGGCTGGTTCCCACAAGGTGCAATCTTTGTTGGACTGGAAGCCAGACCACTCAACAAGGTATTGAAGTTTTCCTTTGCGTAACCTGGAATCCAGAATACTGCTTAATTCCCACTCTTGATGATTGGGGACAGTGACCAGTTCGGGAGGGGGATGAGTCTTGCCCGGGTATAGGACTTGAGCTGGCTCTAGGAGAGACACATGAAAGAACGGGTGGATACCTTTCCATTTTGCAGGTAAAGTAAGTTTAAAGGCGTTAGGGGAGATGACTGATTCTACTTTAAAGGGGCCAAGCTTTCTTTTGGAGAGTTTGCAAGTTGGGCGAGTGCTGCAAATGTTGCAAGCATAGAGCCACACTTGATCTCCTACTGCAAAGTTTGGAGCCTAAGTGCAAGATTGGTCTGCTTGCTACTTATAGAACTGGTTTGCTTCTTCAAGGTTGGTTCAAAGTTGCGATTGAAGGGATTTAATTTGTTCAAGGTAATTGGTAGCAGGTTGAGAAGGTGCTACGTGAAGGGAAGAGAAAGTCGGGTTTCTGCCATAAAGAGTTTGGAAGGGCAACTGTTTGGTGGAGGAACGAGTGGAGTTGTTGTAGGAAAATTTGGCTAGTGGGAGCCATTGCGACCAGTTGTCTTGTTGATAGGCAACATAAATTCAAAGATATTGTTCAAGAATCTGATTAACTTGCTTGGTTTGCCCATCCGTTTCCGGGGTGGTAAGCCGTTGATAAATTGTGAGTGATCTTCAAATGTTGGTATAGCAAGGTTCAGAAGCTTGAGAAAAACAGAGATCCACAATCACTAACTATATTATCAGGGAGACCATGTTTCAAAAATACATATTCTATGAACAAATTAGCTAAGTCTTCTTAAGAGGCCGTCACATTACTGCGCAGAAATAAAGCCATCTTTGAGAAGCGATCTAATATTACTAGAATAGCATCATATCCACTAGAAGAAGGTAGTTGAGAGATGAAATCCATAGAAAGCGAGTGCCAAGGACAAGGCGGAATTGGAAGTGGCTGGAGCAGCCCATACTTCTGCTGTTTTGAGGACTTGTTACGATTGCAATCATAGCACGCGCTAACATAGTCTTTTACTTCTTTGGTCATACCAGGCCAGTAGAAGTCTTGTGCAATCAATTGGTAGGTTTTATCCTGCCCATGATGACCAGCAAGTGGAGAATTGTGCCGTCACTTTAAGATATCTAACTTAATTCAAGAATTATCTGGTACTACTATACAATTATCATAGACTAAGAAGTCATTATCATCAATACTGTAACTACTATCTAATAAGTTTGCACTTTTGCAAAGTTTGGTGCACTTGGGGTTGTCGCGTTGAGCTTTTTGGACTTCAGAAGCCAAGTCTTGTAAGTGATCAATGATCAAACTGATTTGGGCAGATTGGGTTGAGAAGAGTGTCCTAACGTTTTCAGGGTTGTTTTTGGCAAAGGTGCTCCCTCCCCCTGGGTAAATGTTGTCCCGACATGATAAAGCATCAGGGACTACCGCTTATTTCCCAGGGCAGTACGTGATTGTAAAGTGGAACTCGGAGAGGTATTTGGTCCATTGTGCCTGTCTTTGTGTGAGGACTTTTGAGCTCATGAAATACTTTAAAGAATTTTGATCCATTATAATTTCAAAGGATTCCCTAAGGCTCAAAAGGTATGAATGCCATTTCTTTAAGCAATAAAAAATTGCAAGAAGTTCCTTGTCATGAATCTCATAGTTAAGCTCTGCAGAGAGCAACTTGCAAGACTTGATAGCTAAGGGATGAAAGATTGAAGTGGAGTAAGAGAACTGCGAGATTACTCCTGCAATTGCATAGTCGCTTGCGTCTGTTTTGAAAATAGTGCAAGCTAGCTTGTTGAAGTGAGAAAGTATTTGATCAGTGGTGAACGCTTTCTCTAGAGCTTCAAACTCCAAATCAGCTGGTTTGGTAAAAACAAAACGAGTGTCTTTTTGAAGAAGGTTAGTAAGATTCACAGTTTTTTTGGCGTAACGCTCAATGAACCTCCTATAAAAATTACTGAAAGCATGGAAAACTTGAAGGGATTTAAAGGAAGAAGGTGGGGGCCACTCCAATATGTGTTTTCTTTTGGCTGGGTCCATCAACAGGCCCTGCTGCGAGACTACAACACCTAGAAAACAAAGAGAAGAGGAATGGAATTTGCACTTAGAGGCTTTTGCAAACAGGTCATTCTTGCAAAGTCGCTGCAGCACCTCTTGTACATTTACAATGTGATCTTTGAGGTTCCTCGAGTAGACTAGTATATCATCTAGATATACCACGAGGTATTTACCTACAAGATTGGAGAAAATGTTGTTGAAAAAATGTTGAAAAGTGGAAGGAGCGTTACAGGGGCCAAAAGGCATGACGGTATACTCATAACTGCCCAACCAGGTT
The DNA here is from genome assembly GCA_025617555.3 of Puccinia polysora. Taxonomy (NCBI): domain Eukaryota; kingdom Fungi; phylum Basidiomycota; class Pucciniomycetes; order Pucciniales; family Pucciniaceae; genus Puccinia; species Puccinia polysora. Next base: position 5,331,362 of record CM062643.1, on the reverse strand, counting down.
CTCATCGCGGTCAAATACTCATGACCTTTCATAATGCAAATTAGGTTATAGGCACCTCAAAGGTCTAACTTCAAGAAATAAGCAGCTCCATGGAAGAGGATGAGGAGATGTGACATAGGCGGTACTGGATAGGCATTCTTCTGGGTTACCTGGTTCAGTTTCCTGTAGTCAACACAAAGGCAAAGTCCACCGTCCTTTTTTGGAACAAATAGGACAGGTGATCCGGTATTTGAATTGGTTGGTCAAAGAAATCCTTTTGCTACATTTTCCGCAATGTAGTCTTGAAGCGCAGTTGATTCTTGCGTCAAGAGAGAGTAAACTGGTCCTGGTGCCGGAGGTGGGCCAGTAAGTTTGATCTTGTGATTGTAAGAATGGGATGGAGGCAGTTTATCTGCTCTTTCAGCTGAGAAGACGTCAGCAAATTCATGATAAACTGAAGGTAAAGACTCTCAAATGATTTGTAAATCTTCAATCTTGTCATCTTTGAGCAGGGTGTTTGAGGTGCTTGCATGGTGCAAGAGGATTAGGGAGCTCAAGATACACTTTTTGTTTGGTGTCTGTTTCTCTTTGAAGGAACAGGAAAGAGGTAAGCTGGATAGTTAAGCAATAACTCCTAAATCTGAAGAGGGAACTTGGGAATGGAGGGCAGGATATTGCAAATCTCCTGGCGGAAAAGTGTCATACAACTGAATGAAAGTGTCAGGTAGGCTGTTTAATTCCTTTTTGACAGAAAGATTAGCGTTCTGGGTGTGCAAGTTTCGAAGGTTAATTATTCCTTCTTGTCAATTCACATGCGGATTCCAGTAAACTAGGAAATCATCGCCTAGAATGGTATCATCCATTCTGCGTATAGCCAAGACAAATAAATCTCATTCAAAGCTGGGGAAATTGGAGAATGCAAAGGTCCATTTTGCCTTTTGGGAGACCCAATAAGACGGTTCAGTTGCACTACATACTAAATAGATAGGAAATTTATCTATTTCGGAACACGTAAGATTTTTGGAAGTGGCAAAAGATTCACTGATGAAGGAAACATTAGCGCCGGAGTCAAGTAAAACCCAATAAGGAGTGTCGTTGGAATGGAATAGGATAAATCTCAAACTAGGAGCACCTAGTGACTTGCAAGTGCAAAGATTTACTTGCGGTGATTTAGATAATGTGTAGTTTTCCTTGCAAGTATCAGAAAAACTACAAGCTAATTTTTTGACTGCTTATCCGCTTTGCATAACTTTCAACATCATTGTTTCCTCCACAATACATACACAGCCCATTCTTCTCCCTCCGTAGCCGTTCCTTGTTCCATAGCATCCGGGTTTCTTTGTCCAAGAACTTTGGAGTTTTGGTGACGGTTTTCCATTTTGAGTTGGAGTTCAAAGTTGGGGTTGGTTTGGATGGTTTTGGGTTCCTCGCGTTTTGCTTTGAGGAGTTGTCCACCCTTGGAGCCGAGGTGGACGGTCCATGGTTGTTTTGCCGAGAGCAATTCTTGTCATGATAGCCATTATCAAGCTCAATCACTCGATTGATTAGCTGCTGAAGCGAGGTTGTCTTATGACCCCCAACTGCGAGCGTTTTGATGAAGCGTGCTGGTAGACCCTTTTGGAAATGGAATAGAAGAGTGGCCTTTTTCCACTGGATGCAAGAATGCAAGGTTTGAAAGTGAGAAACTTAAACAGAAGCTCTACTATTTTCCTTCATAACTAGACCATTAAGTTTGTATTCAGTGTTTCGAACTTCATTGGGGTCGCCAAAAAGGGTGAACAGATGCTGCTTGAACCTGTCCCAGTTGTTGAGAATACACGTGGGACTGTCGCTGGAAAAAAGTTTGAGGTACGGTTTGAACCACTGCGAGGCTCTACCTCCTAAGAAGGACAAAGCATACATAACTTTATGCCTATCAGAAGGGAAATTGTTGGAGTCATTTGAAAAGATGATTTTACAAGACTGTAGGTAGGATCTAAGCTTATGAGGGTGTTCTCCCGTAAAGTGATTGGGTTGTTTCATGCCCGAAGTGCAAAAGCTAGGAGTACTTGGACAAGATTGCTGGGCACCATGAGTGAGGGCCCGGATCAAGGTTGAAAGCAGGGTTGAAGCATTGGGCTTGGGAGCAGTAGTGCAAACCCCTGGTCTACCACGAGTCAAGGTTTCATTGGAAGAATGGTTGGAATCGGCAAATTTGGCAAGAGGGTCTGTTGGAACATCCCGTGGGGGAGTCCAAGGATCATTGAGGGGTTCAACAGATGGAAATTTAGAAGGAGGAAAGGGATCTAAGGGTTGTTGGGCCCAAGGAGCGCTGGTTCTCCCTACCCAATGGATATCATCATTGTAAGGGGCGAGGGAAGCGTTCCTGGTTGAGCGAGTACATGGCATTGAGAAAACAAAGTCTACTATAGGTTTGCAAACTACAATAGATGAGTTGAGTTAGTTAAATTACTGTCACACAACCACCCCACATACTATAGGGCAATTCTTAGATGATTGTGAGCGCGGAGGAATGCTGAGTGCGAGGGCAAGTGCGAATAGCAAGGCTCAGTTGCAAAGTACAAACTTAGTTAAGCCACTCAACAAATGGCAAGAGGAATGGAGGGTGTTCCAAGGAGGGAAGCTCAACCTGAGTCCAATGTGATAACTAGGTTGTAGCAAATGCAAGAACGTATGAAATTAACTAACTGAGGAAACAATCATCAGGCAAGGGGGTAGCCCTTATAAGGTAATCCAAAGTGACTAGATACAACCTGGTGGTGAGCTAACTACAGATGAAGGCAGTGAGGCAATGAGTGACAGGAACGGGATAGGAAACAAAGAAATAGTACAATCATATCTGAGGCCATGGCGTAGGTGCAAGAAAATGGAATCTGAGCGTACAAATGTATGATGAATCGGGACAGGAGCAAGTGACGTTGAAGGTAATGCAAGTGAGAAGTAATAGTGTATGCAGGGTAGGGACTAGTCCAATTGCAAACTGTACAGTAATGATGGCTTAGTTAGACGTAGATGGGAACTAACAAACAGTGCGTGACCAAAGATGGAAGTCCAAGGCTGTTGATTGGCCAGGGAAGGAGATTGGATCTCATAATGGATGGCCGACCGGTATGGAGTTAAACGCGAAGTTTGCAAGGATATACTGAGTTTTTTGCCAAGATTGGAAGTTCAATGCAAGCCAGAGGAAGTAGCAGATTGCACCATTGATGTTGTGCTTTATTTGTGTCACGCTTATAGACTGAGGTAGATGGTACTGAGGAGAGGACATGTCAAAGTGATGAAGACAATAATTCCTAATTGCAAGACGTGACACAAGCCAGCAACAAAATAATCATCCACATGCATCCACACAACCAAGAAACTTTCTTTTTGCTTCAGGAATTATAAGGAAGTTTCAACTTCCTGTGTCTCAAAGCCAAGCCTTGACATGATGCCCTTGAAGAACTTCCACCAACATCTTGAAGCTTGCTTGGTGCCATAGATGGCCTTTTTCAGCTTCATTACCATATCCTTCCATTCTGGTTGCACTTCAACAGATGGTTGGGCATAGATTTCCTCATCAAATGGACTATATAAGGAAGCAGAGCTAACATCAAAGGAAGCCATTGGTAGGTTGCTATTTACCCCTAGAGAATTGAGGGTTTGGAGGACATTCAGACTGGCAGTTGGAGCATAGGTTTTATTGCAGTCCTCTCCCAATCTCTGGTTAAAAGCCCTTGACAACCAATGTTGAACACCTCTCTACAATATTCCAAACTTCATCTAGCTTTTTTGAAAGAGCCCAGTTCATCCCAAGAGCTGGCATTCCTGGGTGGGGCTTAAATGGTACCCACACATTGAGATCATCAAACTTTTCAACCTTTTAAGTTGCCAATTTTTCCACTCCTTTCAAAATTCACCCCTTCAAGCTTCCAGAAGGGAGCGTCGCAGGTAAGGGTCCTTCTTGACTGGAATTAAAAAAAAATCATTTTCTTCCTGTTTAATCTCATTGGTATGTTTATTTCCCAACTGAAGAAAAAACCAATTGATTATAAAACTAAGGCTTGCCTTGACTTCAGCAACTTGGGAATCTGGAAATACTTCCCAGGTTAATTGGACAACCCTTCATTTGGTGGGTGACAAAAATAGCCATCCCGCCCCACCCAGGGGATAGGACAAGAAGCAACAGAGCTTTCCCCTTTCTTCCAGCTTGGATGCACAGTGTTCTTTGGAAAATGTGCAATTTCCCTGGCTCCAAAGGGGTATAAGGTGTTGGGATCAAATGTTAAACCAAATAACATAGTTATCAGACATGAGGAAAATGTTCTGGAGTTATGGATACAATTGTGGAGTTAATTTGCTGTAAGGTATTCATAGCTCCAGTACTTCAGGGCCATCCTGCTTGCATTCAAAGTATTCTTTCCTACATCTCCAACCGTCCTATTCACCCTTTCTGCCTCACCATTCTTCTGGTGGTTGAAAGGTGCCACTGGAGCCACAGACATGCCCAGTTCCTCCAGTTTTGTGCACAGTTGTCCAATATACTCAGCAGCATTGTTGGATCTGAAGTGCACCAGCACTTTCCCCATGGTATTCCATAATTGCTTGATCCAGTTGATGATATTTTGGGGAACCTTGCTCCGTGACTGCAATGCCTCTCCAAATGTATATGTGGTTGTGTGCTGTGGTAGACCAAATCTGTCCTATAGCCATCAGACTCACTTTTATACTATAAAAACAGCTCAAACCCTCAAATAAACCTCAGAAATGGATTCTAAATCTAAAATAATCTATATTAACTCAGCCAAAGTACCACCCTACCTCTCATGGATTAGAAGATACATCCCAAGAAACCTTCAACTGTGGAAAAATCATACCCAACCAGGTGTCACATCTCTGTGGAGAACATAAGGCATACCTTGAAAAACCTCAAGTAAATACCAGTGGAAGCCTACCCTCAACACCAGGACCATACACCAACCCTGTCACCTCAGCCAGAATACAGAAATACAGATACAGGACGCAGTGCAGCAAGTAAAATCCTGTCACCTCAGCCAGAATAAAACAAGACAGATGCAGGAGGTAGTGCAAAAAGTCAGGTCCTTTCACCTCACCCAAAATACAGCAATACAGATCCAGGAGGCAGTGCAACAAGTCAGATTTTGTCACCTCACCCAGAATACACCAATACAGATCCAGGAGGCAGTGCAATCAGTCCAGATCCAGTCACCTCATCAGCATACAGAAATTCAGATCCAGGAGGCATTTAAACCAGTCCAGATCCAGTCACCTCACCCAAAATACAGAAATACAGATGCAAGAGGAAGTGAAATAAGTCAGATCCTGTCACCTCAGCCAGAATACAGCAATTCAGATACAGGAGGCAGTTTAGCATGTCAGATCTGGTCACCAGAACCAAACAATCATGCAAATACACATACAAGAGGCTTTTCAGAAGTATACAGGAGCAATATAGGCAGGAGGAAGTCAAACCAGTCTCAAGCAGAACCAAAAAAACATGCAGCAAATACACATACAAGAGGCTGTTCAGAATTAATTCAGGAACAATATACATACAGGAGGGTGTGCAGAAGTATACAGGAGCAATATATGAAGGAGGAAGTGGAACCAGACTTAAGCAGAACCAAAAAAACCACCAGTATTTCACAGAAATACATGTGGGTAGAAAGAAGTAGAACTGAACAAACTACCATTACAGCACAGAAATATATCTTATCTGCAGTATACAGCAATTTATGCAAGGCTGTGCATGCGTGAAACCCCTGTACAAGCTTTTTCCAACCAGCAGAAATGCCATTTAACTTTAAAAGCTTTTCCCAACCAGCAAAAATGTCTCATGTAACTGTATCTCATTGTTCCTCACCAGAACAGGGAGAACCCTCAGGGGAATCCTTGAGCACCCCTGTGGGCAGGATTTGTTGTTTTAAGCAGGGCCTCTCTGCCTTTTCCAAGTTGTATCCATATACCACCCATCTCCTGCCACCTGGCTCATATCATTAGATCACCCCAGCTATAACCCTCACCTATAAGTCCCTCTTGGCCCAGATAAAATATTAGTATTGAATCAGTTATAAAAGGAAACAAGAAATCAGAAACCAAGTAATTACCTATCTTTATACAATTGAACCACCCTGCTTGAATAAGGGTTCTTCTGCGAAATAAATATTCAGCACCAAATTTAAAAAAAACCTCCCATCAATCAATAAATAACCCTTACAAAGAAAAAGAGTAAAACAAAAAGAAACTACCAACCTTTCCTCTACCCAGACCCCTGTGGGTAAACCCATACTTGGGTCCTCTCCTGAGCCATCCCTTTAATAAATCCTTGAACCCTTTGATATTATGATATTGGTTCAGACCAAATATATCTGATCAATAAATAACCAATAATCCAATACATATGGTCTGTTCATCAACAAACCCACCAATAAAAATTAATAATTAAACTAGTTCTGATCTGAGACCTACATTAAGTCTCAAAGAGACCAGACATTAATTTAAATAAATTATTTTGCAGAATTACTATAGTACTAGAAGGGAAGGAAATTCAAAACAACTCTTAGTATTTAATAATACTCCAAAGGAGTAGAATTAATACTAAATTCCCCTTCAAGGACTTCCAGCAAGCTATTTTCTAATCATTTATTTATTTAATTCCACAGGAGTCTCTACAATGTTCTTGGAATGTTAACCAGAACCTTGATACATTGAGGTCTTTCTCAAAGGGTCAAGCCATATCAGTGACACAGAGTTGCAGTGTTTCATGATGTGGTATGTTGGATGACACACCAAGGGATGGCTTATCAATGGATTTGGAGAGTGCACACTTTTCACAGAAATTTGTCTTACAAGTCCCCTTGGGTTATTTAGGGAAATTGAATTGGAGGAATTGCTTAACTACACCCTCAGAGGCATGCACCAGACGTTGATGCCAGCTGTACACATCAATTAGTGATTTTTGTGTAATTGCTTGACACAGTGCTTATGCAAGAGGCTTTATTAACCAAAACAAACTCCTGAATTTTGTTTCAAACTTTCTACCGTTGCTGTCATAAAAAAACAGACTGGCTCCCCTGTTCTCCAACTTCCACCCATTGCTAACCAGCCTGCCCATTGAAAGGATTTTCCCACTAACACCCTTGCAGTAGTAGACTTTATTGATGACCAGCTTCACCCTCTGATTTGGAATATTGAGGCTGCCAATGGAGTAAACCATTGCCAAGTTAGAATGGACTGCAATCATAAGTAAAATCGGGTCTTCCAGGCGCGTGGTGGTACTGAGAAATTTGGAAGTTCCACTCCCATGGGCAGTCGCTCCCAAGTTGAGCAGGACTTCACCCTCATTGACAGTTTGTAGATCAAACTGGCGGATTTGCAGACAAGAATTAAAAGGGAAATAAATTTTTCCAGGCAGGAAATATCTGGAACTGCCGCTTGCATGGTCTTCAGGGGGCAAAGGATCATTCCTAGGTGGAAATGCTCCCAGAAGTTTTCACAATTGGAATAACAATGACCCAACCCCTTGCAGTAGTGGCATGAATATCCAAATTTCTTCAAGAGGGCTTCATTTTGTTCCCTGCCCTTAAATTTGCTTGCCTTATCAATTGACAAGTTTCCCCGGCCTCCATCTTTAATGCCATGGTTTTCCTATGGTTTACTTTTGGCCGCGGGATGTATTTGCAAAATGGCTTGTCAGACAAGGCTTGTATATTCATTTTTAAATCAAACAGGATTTTCCCAATGGATGTGGATATCCTAGATCTGAGATTATTTTGAAATGACTGGATCATAGTAGAAACCTCAGTGAAACTTGGTTGGGCCAAATAATTGTTCAAGCTTTTTGCAATGGCATATTCAAATTTCTGTTGCTCAACGGCTACTGGTGCAAATGTGCTCCCCTGGAGGAATAGTACATAGAACTCATCCAAGGAAATTTTAACCCCACCAAGTTCAGCCATCACTTTGTTCCAGTTTGCAATCCAAACATTGTCCAAATTGGTCAAATTTTTTACTGCTGAAAAAAATCAGTTGATAATTGCTAACTTGTGTTGTTGATCTATTTTAATTCATTTATTCTTTATGAGTTCAAGAAGAAACTGGGTGTCCTCAGTGCCTTAGCATTCCAAAACAATGAAGAGAGTAATGTAAATTGTGTTTCTGATGATGATGGAAATGGTCTCCTTTTGTTCATGGTCAAGGTGGATGAATTCATCCGGGTTGCCATGAAAGGTTGTTTCCCATTTTAGTTCCCTGTGCAGAATTCTGTAAATGTGCAATTCCCATTTTGAGTAGTTCAAACCTTCAAAATTCAGATTAATCTTCTTTGGGTTGATATTTTTATGAAAAGAAACTGGATATTCTATATATTTTTGTGTAATTGTGTCAAAAAGGCTTCCTGCACTGTGTGTGGAGGTTTGAAAATGTGGCACTTGATTCCTTTCTGATTGTTCAATTCTAGTCAGGAGTCCATTGTAGACCCCAAGGAGGGACTCAATTGATATTTTTGGTTGATTTCTCATGTTTTTTTTTGTTCAGGGAAAAACCTACCATCTGTTGCCAATTATAAGGAGGATTTTTTTTATTGGTCCTGCAGGGTTGTTTGCAATTGATCAATTTCTAAAAGAATGTTTCAAAAAAATTACATGCACCTACTGGTGGCTAGGATAATTGCCTATGAGGGGTTGATCAGGGAGGGTGAGGAGGTGACAAAGGCTATTTGGCTGGATTTTAATCTTTTAAGTTAAATATGATTGGGGATCTGCACCAAGACCATTGCCACAATATTTGCTCATCCTGCGGTCAGATCTCAACTTCAACTCTGATAATATTATTACTAACCTGCACAATAGACCATTTCCAAAATATTAGCTCAACCCACAGTCAGATCCCACCTTCAACTCTGATGCAGAAAAGGTTCTTCTGTTCAGCAGGTTGGATGAGTTTATATATATGTGAAAATTTTCAGTATTTAAATATGCATATGTTATTATTATGCCATCTTGGTCTATCAAATTTTGGTTTTAATCACATAATTTTTAATCCATGTATAACCTAATCATTAAAATCTAAACTCAACCACTCCTTCTATCACATATTCCATATGGTTTATATGGTAATCCTTATTTACATCCTTCCGCAGATTTTATCTCATACTCTCTCTTACTTAGTACATAGTTTTATGACTCCCATGTACACTGTACATCCCTTAAATTTAAACCCCCAACTTAGACATCCCAGACCTTAGAAATTACCCCAATTTAGTATACAGCCTATCCCAATGTATTAGTTGTTCTATGTCATTCCCTCTCTGTAGCTTTGAGTGATCTGTTCATTACGCATGTAGCCTTGATTTCTTGGCCTGTTTTACCTCTATTTAGATCTTACCCATTGAAGAATCCAAGATACCTACATTTCAGATCCTTTTCTATTAAAACCAACACCACAAAAAATAGGGATCCATCTGTATGCAGGTGACAAGTTGTATCTGACCTGTATCCAAGCTATATCTCAAGAAGTATCTCTTTTGTATCTTCAGTTGATATCACCTCCCCCCTCTGTCATTGACAGAGCTTTTCACATCCACCGCAACTCTAAATCCACATATCTTTATCTACTACACCTTCAAACTCCTCTGGTCCTGGAAAGCATCCATGAATGCATTTCAAACCACATTTCTCCACCAAGTTCCAGGGGCAAGTGGAAAACTGATTCAACCTCCAAATCATCAGAAATGCTAACTCCAATTGAATAACTGTGTAATTGATGGATTGGTAAAATTAACTGAGGAGTGAGCCACCAACTCCAACACACTTTTGGAGTGAAGAATTCACTTTTTCAACTACCAGGTTGCAGTGATCACTGTACTGCCTGTTGAACCAGGGGCATAAACATTTTCTTGCAGGAACATATTTTTAAATAACACCCTAGTGATCAGTAACCACATTTTATTTCATAATATGACTGTTGAGATATCACCACCTCCACTGCTCTTACCACAACCTCCACTTGCGCACGCTGCGTCTTTTATCATGCAGCACCCTTGCTGCGGGGATCCTTATCCCTTGGTGCTCACCTCATCTCCTTTTTTGTTCTCTTCTGATCTTCTTTTTTCCAATCTTATTTTTCTGTCTGTTTCTTCTTTTTCTTCTTTTTCTTTCCGTTGTCTCCATTCTTTCTCCATTTCCTTTTCATCATACCTGTGCTTCTCCACAATCTGCCTCTGTCTATCTTAAACCACCGGCCTCAAACCATCTCTACCTGATCCTTGATCTCAACCCAAGCCTACTACAATCACAACCTCATCAACCTAAGTATCAACGCTCTATCTCTGCCTGGTAAGACTCCTCTCCCTTGGATTCTTGGTCTTCCCTAAAATCTAATGACTGAGTCTTCCTACCATTCTACTCCAAAGTCTGGAACCTGGAATCTATCCTATGCTACCAACCTCTACCCATACTGTTGGCTTCATACGTAGGGTGCTATTTTCCTGATCTCTCTCTCTATTTCATCTCTGTTCTATTTCTTATTGTTATTTTTATTTTCCCCAGTCACTGCTGTTTTTGTGTCATATGAAAATTTAGCCCAAAATTATCATGGTTAAAAGCCAAAGGCCAACAACCTAACCAATGAATAATGAACAACCCAGCAGGAGCAGCCAACTTCTTTCATAAGGTGGCCCTGAAAGCCTCTGTCAACACTATAACACCCTTAAATGAAGAGAATTACTCAATATGACGCAACAAGATTTTGATTCTATTCAATCTCAAAGACATCAAAGATGCTATAACCCAAAATGACAGCCAAATGTCCACCAAGCAGGACAGAGAAATCAGAGCAATAATCCTCTCCAAACTTGATAGCAGGACCCACGCTAATGTTTTCAACGCGACCAACATAACCTCATCTAAGCTGCTGTGGGCCAAAATCACGCAAAGATTTGCTTCTTCTGAAAATTCTAACAGGGCTTGAGTATTCAACCACTTTCTTCATGTGGTTTTCAACAAAAATGCCGTAAAAGGTTTTGTCACTGAAATGCAGAAGTCAATCACCAGAATGTCTGATGTAGGCATAGAACTACCCAAAGTCATCCTGGCCTATCTCTTACTCTTCAAGTTTCCACCTGTTCTCAAGAACCTCAAACAGAAAATCATGCATGTGTAAAAACTCCTGACGGTTGATGTAGTCTTCAATCATCTGATTCAATACAACAACAAAAGAATGGCTCAAACAAAAACAAATAAACCCTTGACAGATCTCTCTCTTGTAACAACAAAGACTAGAACAAATAAAGACAAAAAGAAAACCAAGACCAGATGCAAAGAATGTTATCACAATCCTATTGCACCCCACTCTGAATCCTTGTGCTTCCATCTACACCCTCAAATTGCGCCGGACTGGTGGATCAAACAACAAAATGAATTGAAGAATTAAATCAAAAGAAATCCCACAATTAACTATTGCGCACTTCTTACGCTCTTGATTAATTTGGATAGTAGGCCTAATCTGATACTGGACTCTGGAGAAAATGTTCATATCTTCAAGATTTGAAATTATTCTCATCAAAAATCTCCGTGAGGAAATAGATGAGACAAAGAAAGGCAAGTTAGAGGCTAATCTCAAAATACAGGGAACTGGGACCGTTCAATTAGAATGGAAAGATTTGGTTTTCACTCTAGAAGATTGTGTTTATGTGCCTGAAATTGTTGTGAAATTAATCAGTCCCGGTCTCCTGGCCAAGAAGGGTTTCAGCCTCACTCAGAATCAAGATTGATTTATGGTTACCCAAGAAGACCAACCTGTACTTAAAGGGCTAATCTGTGATTGCCTGTTTGTTGTAGAGAAACCTTGAGCTGCGGGGCAAAACCATACGATGAATCTCACCAACCAGTCTTCAAGGCATGAAACACTCTAACTGATGGATATCCATAAAATGTATGGTCATGCATCTATCTCATTGCTGAAACCCCTTTTAAAAGACTTATTTCCTAATGAAGAACTCAACAAATTCCAATGCAATAGTTGCGTTAGAAGCAAGATCACCAGATCACCTTTCACTAACGTATCCAAACCTGCTACCAAACTGCTGGAACGTATAAATCTTGATTTGGTTGGCCCAATAACCCCGCAATCTAAAGCTGGCCATCACTATATTACTACCTTAGTCAAAAACTTCTTGGGCTACCTAGCAGCCTTCCCACTGACTTCTAAAGACAAGACTCCTGGAACAATTATTGGAATACTCAAGACAGAATATAAAAGATTAAACTATTACCCATCCAAAATCTTCTCTGACAAAGGTACAGAATTCATGAATTGCACTCTCAAAGATTTTGCAAAAATCAAACATATTAAATTACAGACTTTGGAACCTTATCACTCTCAACAAAATGGAAAAGCTGAACAGGAAAGCCAAACCATAATTGAATCTGCACATGCTACGTTTTCTTCCTTGCAGCTACCCAAAAATTATTGGCACATTATAACGAGAAGCTTCTGCTTCATGCTCAACCAAATCCCTAGGGAAGGTAAACACCTTTCTCCTTGGGAACTCATGTTTGGTAAGAGTCTCCCAGCTAATTACTTAAAACCTGTAGGTTCTTCCATAATCTACCTTGCAAATCGAGTTCAGAAAGGACGGAAATTCAATGAGAAGGGGTTAGAAGGGATTTTATTTGGTTTCAATCCCACCTTTCACTCTTACCTCATTCTTAATTCTCTTGGCGGTGTTGTTCAAACCAAACACATTAAATTCCTCAACACTCAACTGACCGAGTTCCCTTTTCTCAAATCCCCGGGTGTCAAAATATTTTCACAATCCAATCTAGACTCAAATGAATCCGACTTCTCTACAAAGGAAAAACAATGACACCTAATTAGGGAGACAGGTCCGGACTCTTCTGAGTCAGACTCCTACGTTGAAGTCAATGTTGACTCTCCTCCCTCTCCTTCTCTGCCTCCAGAACTTACCATGTTACCTGCCCCTGAACCAGCTACATCAGGCGCCAACCTAAGGCCCAGGAAAGAGATTCAAAGACCTCAGAGGTATGGGTTCTATCACTATTACAAACCACTGTCATATAAAGCTGTGCAAAAATGCCCTGAATGGCCAAAATGGAAAATAGCTTCCGAAGAAGAATTAAACTCAATAGAGACTCAAGAAGTCTGGGAAGAATACTACGGCACACCTAATAACATTTTGAATAAAAAATGGGTATTTAAGTTCAAAGAAAACTGCCACGGTGAACCTGTCAAGTACAAAGCTAGGCTATGTGTTCAAGTCTTCAATCAAATCCATGGCGTGGACTTTGAAGAGACTTGGGCCCCAACCCAGAAACTTGGCTCTCTACAACTCGCATTAATCTACAGCCTGAAGAATAAAATGACTTTCAATCAGTTCAAGTTAAAAGGGGTTTTTCTTCATGCCCCCCTAAATGAAACCGTTATAATCAAAACTCCCAAAGGTTTGAATAGAAAATCTCCATACTTAAAACTAAAAAAATTGCTGTATGGGCTCCACCAATCACCAAAGAACTGGTACAAGAATCTTACAGTCTGGATTAAATCTCAAGGATTCAGAGATTCAACAAGCAATCCGTGTCTACATAAATTCTAGATCCGGAGAAGTCCTATACTTCCACATAGACAACCTTCTCCACATAGGAAGATCTGATGCCTTTGCTCAAAAATTTCTGGAACGTTTCTTAAATTCTTCTTTCCACCCACCTAACACAATCTTAGGTATGTTGATGGAGTTTGATGGCAACATGATTCTCCGAAGCCAGCCTGATCACATAGACCGAGGACTAGATGAACTTGGACTCAGTCAATGCAAAGATACACACTTGCCTCTCACCCGGAATTCGCATCTTGAACCCACAAAAGACAAAGATCATGCTGAATTCCGTCAACTGAACATCAAATATCGCTCTTCCATTGGGCTTCTCAATAACATCTCTCAATACACCCGTCCTGACATTTCCTTTGCTGTCTCTAGCCTGGCAAGGTTTCATACTGAGCCTGGTATGACTCACTGGAGGGAATTACAAAAGGTCTGGAAATATCTCAGGACCACAAGTAACTTCAAATTAATGATTAAGTACAATCCCTCCCAAGAAGCAATCTCAGGCTATAGTGACGCTACATGGGGAGACAATCCTAGCTTCCTCAATTCCCAAACCGGTTAAATTATTCTTCATTATGGCATCCCTGTTGTTTGGAACTCTTCAAGACAAAGGAATATAACTTATTATTTGACTGAATCTGAACTAAAAGCTCTCCTCAACTGTTACCTGGAGCTAAAGTGGATTTCCCACCTTGCTGAGGAGATATACACCAATCTTGAAGCTAAACCAACAATCTACATAGATAATAAAGGATTAGAGGATAAGATAAAGAGATTTGGTTTGCATTCTAAATCCCGACATATTGATATCAAAACAAAAGGCTTACAGGAAGACTTCAGTACCTCTAAATTTGACCTCCACTTAATCTGAACGGGGGAAATGATAGCGGATCCACTGACCAAATCCTCTTCCATCAAGTGTCTCCAACTTCTTCAAAACAAGATTTTCTTGGCAACTTCCGCCAAATCCTGTTCTGTCTTGATGCTTACCAGTCACGAGGGGTGTTGAGATATCAAAACCTCCACTTCTCTTACCACAACCTCCACTCGGGCACGCTGCGTCTTTTATCACGCAGCATCCTTGCTGCTGGGATCCCTATCCCTCAGTTTTCACCTCATCTCCTTTTTTGTTCTCGTCTCATCTTCTTTTTTCCAATCTTCTTTTTCTGTCCATTTCTTCTTTTTCTTTTTGTTCTTTCCATTGTCTCTATTCTTTCTCCATTTCCTTATGATCATACCTGTGCTTCTCCACAATCTGCCTCTTTCTATCTTAAACCACCGGCCTTGAACCATCTTTACCTGCTTCTTGATCTCAACCCAAGCCTACTACAATCACGGCCTCATCAACCTAAGTATCTACACTCTATCTCTGCCTGGTAAGACTCCTCTCCCTTGGATTCTTGGTCTTCCCTAAAATCTAATGACTGATTCTTCCTACCAATCTACTCCAAATTCTGAAACCTGAAATCTATCCTATGCCACCAACCTCTACCCATACTATTGGCTTCATACGTAGGGTTCTATTTTCCTGATCTTTCTCTCTATTTCATCTCTTTTCTATTTCTTATTGTTATTTGTTTTTTCCCCAGTCACTGCTGGTTTTGTGTCATATGAAAATTCAGTCCAAAATTATCAATGACCAAATAGATATAAGCATTTTTTTTCCTTTGAGAATTGAGCTCACAAGTTGAATTGGATTACAGAATTTGGATATTTCTTTCAACTTTATTTTTGATTATTTCTTTTTATTTTTAGTTTTTCTCATGGTTTTTTATCTTTTTCTGCTTGATGTACTCATTGGATGATGTGGGGGAGAAGTACATGAGTGTTATCTGCTGGGAAACCCATCCTGGTATGGTGTGCTCTGAAATATATATATTTATATTATATCATTTTTTTTCCATGGTTTTGTATCTTCTCCTGCTTGAGGGTCAAATTGGATTATGTGGGGGAAAAGTGCAGTGGGTAGATTAAATTCATGAGACTGTTTGTCAAAGCATATTTAACAAGGTAATTTTTTTCACCCTTGTTTAAATTCATTTTATTAATTTATGCACAGCTATTTAAAGTAAAAAGTAAAAAAAATAACTTTTTGAGTCAAAAAAAGAGAAACAATACAGTTGAGAATTGGTTGCGCAACCAGCTTTGATTGAAACCAAAACCAACTTGGCAAGGCACCAGGCCAATTTGGCGATGCACCAACTGGCACTTGAAAGGGCACCAAGATAACTTGGCTGGGTGCCCAGCTAGCTTTTTTGGGCGCCACACACACTTTACAAACAAAACCTGGAACTTTTCCAGGAACCCAGACAGGCTTTATACACCATAAATTTGCATATGGGGGTGTATATTGCAACCCAAAGTTTTTTTTTGATTAAAAATGTTTTTTTAGGCCTCTCCCATGGCCATATACACATATTGTGTGTAAAGCGCATCTGGGCGCCTGTCCAAGTTTTACTTGGCGTGTGCCTAGTGGGACTTGGATTGGCGCCCAGGGAGCTTGATTAGGTTTTACTTGTGGGGAGTAAAAATTGGCACCTAATCAAGCTCCCCTTGATGCTGATGAAAGCTGGTTGCACCAATATTGACCAGCCTCCCTCCCCCCAACTTCAAGCCTTTTTTTTCAAGTATGATCATGTGATTGGCGGGTCAATGGAACCAGCTTTGATCTGCACCAAGGTAAACTTTGCCGGGTGCCAGACCAATTTGGCCAGGGAGCAAGTCAAAATTTTCAAGGAACCAAGAAGGCTTTGCCAGGTTCCAAGATGACGTTGCTAAGTGCCACGTGCGCTTTAGCAAATTTTGGAAAAAACTTGGCTCAGAACCCAAACACCCTTTACAGACCATACACATACACATAAATGTGCATGGTTTCCAAAAGCAGTTTTATATGTCAAAGGTATTTACCACATCAAATCATTTCTTGAAGGAGCTTTAATGTGAATGGTATTGTTACACTTATTTTGATAATAATTGCATAATGTAGAGTGTATTTTGATGCAGGGGAAGATAATTAAAACACTTGGGACATGTTCAAGATTTAATGATATTTATGTGATTTTATAACACAGGTATTTCTGATGACAAAATAATTGCAAGTAGGATATCTTTTCAAGATTCTATGGATTAAAGTAGTGAGAGTTGAACATTCTATTATCACAAGAATCAATATTGAAACATTACTTTAGATCTACAAATAATTTAAGGTACAAGTTGAGACATTATGATAGCAAGGTTGATTGGAGGTTGCATATCCAAATGCTGTTTTCCCTCTGGAGAAAGGGAAGAAATCAAATCAGGATGATAAAAGTTGCTGGGGAGTCTTTTTGGAAGCTTTGTGAGTTTTTCTTGGAGGTTGGAAGGTTTCCTCATCATCCACATTGACTGACCACAGTTGTACCATCTACCAACTTTCTCAGATTTCATGTTGTCAAATTTTTTATCTATTTGGTGACCAAGGGCAGAGAAAACTTGAGATTGCCATTGGCACTGGGCCTTCTGGAAGACCTTTTCCTTGGAAACCTCAGTGTCAGAGCAACATTTTGTTTCACTTTATATAATGGAATGATTTTATGGTAATCCAAGTGATTCCAAGATTGCTTTTTGTTGATTTGAGAGCTGTAGGCACCAAGGAAAAACCATGGGAAAAAAATTGGGGTAAAAAATACCATGGGATGAGAGGGAGTAATTTCTTACTTGTTTGCACCATCTGGATTATCTTTTCTGCTTTTTTTTTGCTGCATGGGCTTCTGAAAGATATTTTCCAGACTTCATATTGGATCTCATGCCCATGAACCACCCCTTGAGGAAAATGGTAAGGTTAAATTTGGTGTTATGCACTGAGTTGAATGGGTAGTTTTGAAATGCACCATGTTCATGGGCATGGTTCCAATGTTTCATGATGAGTCCCATAAACAACTGGTTCCAATGCAATTCCCAAGGCTCAGGCCAATTGAAACCACAGCAAGGAAATTTGATTTGTGCAAGTTCTTGAAGAAAAACCTCTCTTGCTAGGGTTGATATGGCATGTAGTAGACATGAAGACTTGGATGGGACTAGAGAGGAAGTGGAGTGAATTTGTTGATGAATGCAAGATGATTGAAGTGATTGAACCTGGGATTGTTGTAGGGAATTGCAGATTTTTTTCCAGTGAGTATCCTTTGAGTTGGTGAGATTCATCACAAATCTACAGTAGTATGAGAGACATTGAGAGAAGTGGGAGTTGGAGCCAGGGACACTGCTGGAAACAGCTTGATTGAAGATTCGGGGGTTTTTTGATGGGGCTCCATTCAAGAGGTATTTTACCATGATGTGTTGTTTTTTTTTTACACTGCATGATTGTCAAAATTAGGAGAGCAGGGTCAGAATTCAATAATTGCAAAGCACAGGGGGATGATGAGTTGAATGTTAAAAAAGGTGTAATTTTGCAAATGGAAAGCCACCATTGCAGCAGGCTGATGGTCAGCAACCATTGGGGAAACCTAATGGTTGGCAACCATTGGGGCAAGCTAATGGTTGGAAACCATTGTGGCAAGCTAATGGCCAGAAACCATTGGGGCATGCTGATGGTTGGTGACCATTGGGGATTGGAAACAATTAGGGAAAGCTAAGGGCAGGAAACCATTGGGGAAAGCTAATGTTTGATGACCATTGGGGAAAGCTAATGTTTGGTGAAAATTGGGGCAATCTAATAGTTGGCAACCATTGGTTCACACTCATGGTTGGTGACCATTGGGGAAAGCTAATGGTTGGCAACCATTGGGGAAAGCTAATGGTTGGGGGCCATTGGTGCAAGCTAATGGTTGTAAACCATTGGGGCAAGCTAATGGTTGGCAACCATTAGGGAAAGCTAATGGTTGGCAACCATTAGGGCAAGCTAATGGTTGGCAACCATTAGGGCAAGCTAATGGTTGGCAACCATTAGGTCAAGCTAATGGTTGGCAACCATTGGGGCAAGCTAATGGTTGGCAACCATTGGGGCAAGCTGATGGTTGGCAACCATTTGGTAAAGCTAATGGTTGGCAACCATTGGGGAAAGCTAATGGTAGGCAACCATTGGGGCAAGCTCATGGTCACCCACCATTGGGGCAAGCTCAGCCTCAGCTAATGAACAATACCCATGAGGCTAAGGTAATGGATGGTGAAAATTGATAGTGAGTCACTCCTCAATGCATATATGCATACCAGGTAGTGTATAAGATGTGGGTGGGTAGTCCACCCAGCACCCAATTGATGAATCCCTCCATCATTTGATAAATCCATCCATCCATCCATCCATCCATCCATCCATCCATCCATCCATCCATCCATCCATCCATCCATCAATTGATATGAAGACAGCCAAATGGAAGGTATGCCAATGTCTGTAATTCAAACGTGGCCAGGGAACATATGAAGATGAAGATGGAAACAGAAAGATAGGAATTGTTTTTTCTTCCTCTGCTTTCAAGAAACATTGGGCAGCTATAAGAAGACTCAATCAGACCCTGCAAGTCACAAAAGACATATTGCCATAACAAGGGAGTAGTCTTGTAAGTGGAGAAGACAGATGGGAAAATAGTAAACACTCTACATTCATGTGCTGATCTTCTGATTTTCCTGCTGGAATGATTTTAAGGTTTCCAAAAATCCAGCAAGGAATGAAAGAAAAGAGAAGATTCAGATTCCACTTCACCGGGGAGGGAACTGGTTTGATACTCAAGACCTCAAGTATAACTCTTTTCATCTAGTCCAAGGCACAGTCTGCTTGTGCTTCTCCAAGCTGAAAAACTGTGCCTTTTTCATTGAATTAGTGACTTGGCAATCACAGATTTCTTGAATACAGAGCGGGAGAAGATTAATAATCTGTGGAGGGAATTAAATCTTGATTCAAATAAAATCATGAAGGCAATACCTCAAAGCAAAGTCACTCTAATTCAAAGGCTAGGTTTTGAGCCCAACCTGGAAACAAGGATATTCTTTCCAGAATGCTTCAAGCTTTATCCAATCCAAGACAAATCCAACAACCAAGCATCAATTGTCAAGAAATTTACTGCCAAGTTCTATTCCACTAGCAAAATATTTGTGCCCCAAACTTGTAATGAGCAGGGCATTTAATGTGATACAGAATTTCTGATGAAGACCAGTGGGAAACATAAAAGACCCACCAAATTGGCTTGAACATTTCATTATCAAAGCTTGAAGGCCTGGCTTGGTAGAAAATTATTGTTTGCAGAGTTTGAAAATCTCATTGAAAGCAATCTTCATCATAAAAACCTCAATTCAAATGTGATGAGCAATGTTTGGGATGTCTCAGTTTGGCTCAACTTTGTTTGAGGCGCAGACAAGAAGATGGAATTTACCTCACAACCAAGGAAACTTGTCTTCAGTCTCTATTTGGATTGTTTCAACCCTTTGGAAATAAGGTTGGGCACAAATCAATTTCAGTGGGAGTAGTGATTCTGATCTGTCTCAACATTCCACTATCAGAACGTTACAAGATAGAGAATGTCTTCCTTTTTGGTATTATCCCTGGGCCCAAGGAAGACAAAGTGGAAGAAATTAACCACATTCTAGATCCATTGGTTGATGAAATCAAAGAACTCTGGGAAGGAGTATGGTCTTCTGAAACCAGCCAGTTTCCTCAAGGTAGGGAGATATTTGTTGCACTGTTCCAATTGATTGGGGATTTGCCAGCTATGCGCAAGGTGACAGGATTCTCTGGTCATTCTTCAACCATGTTCTTCTCATATTTTCAAATTACAAAGTACAAGATCAATGATCCAAATTTCATGGAGTTCCAGCCAAGGATAAATGCCCAGCACATGAAGAATGCCAAGAAGTGGGTGGAATGTCAGACATCATGGGAGTGAGATAAAATTACCAAGGAGAAGGGGCTTAGAGAAAGAGATTTGAATAGGCTTCCATATTGGCTCCCAGTAGAATATCCAGTAATAGAGCTCATGCATGGGTGGATTTTGGGAAATATCAAGGATCATAGCATGAGTTATCTTAACATTGCTCTAGCGGGAGAAGAATTTGGGAAGGAAAAAATCTGAGAGAAGAACAGAGGGGAGAAAAATGGATCACTGGTTAATGTGGAAAGCATCATTGGAAAGGGGAAGAGAAGGAAGTCTCCTGAAGATCAATCAGAGGAGGGTGATCAACACCAGAGAAGTCCCAAGAGATGGCTTAATTCCAGAAATCTGACAGAACTTACACAAATAATGGAAGATAGCTTGAAAATTAAATCCAGACAATTTGAATTGAAATCCCTACAGGACGGGAAATAATCATCAGCCTCACAGCAAAGCAAGAAATCTAAACCATCTTCTGAATATACAAGTACTCACTTGTATTTTTTGAGAAGTAGAATTATTGGGAGCTTGGGAAGTTCACAAAGTATAGCCAGTCAAGGAATCCACACAAGTACTCTGGAGCTGATGGGGGGTGAGGGAAGCAGTCCAGTGAACAGGGATTATGACAGAGGGAAAGCAGCTCAAGTAGAATCATCCATCCCAGGGCCTTGATTAATGCTTCACAATTTAAGGCTCATCCAACAGGTGATTGAGGACACAAAGGTGCCATCATGAATGACAAGGGTAAAAAAGAATGTTGGATTTTATGGTGAATGATTGCTAAAGGCTGCTGAGTGGCTGACACTCTACATGGTTTAATATCCCCTTGCTATGATTCCTTTGTGGAGTGGTAAGCATTTACCAGGTATTGATCACACTGGCTCAATAAAAATCTTGAAGGACTCAATGGTGCTTCTCATTTACATAACCAACATGTTAATGAAGCATCATATTTCAAACCAAGAGATCATGTAGGTTTAACAACTACTTCTGGGATACTGTCAAACACTAAGGACTGGATGGCCACAACAAAGGAGTAAACCCAACATGTACATTACTCAGCATTACCCAGAAGTGATCAAAAGGTGTGGTTGACCAATGGCCAAGGCAGCCTGGGCCCATGAAAGGTTGAATGGTATCTTGGGAAGGATACAAAAGAACCATTGCACAGGTGAGCTGACTAAGAATCATGCTTTACACCTTCCTTCTTACTGGGAAAACAAAGCAAATAATAAATGAATTTATTACAGGTGATATACATGGTACAATCATGAAGAAATTCATATCAAGGAGTCAATATTCAAGTTTATTTATCTAGTTCAAGGTAATTAACAAGGGACAAAAAAACTCAAATCCCGGCTTCTGCCTCACCCCATTACCCCCAAAAATCCATTGCTTATGGATACAAGAGGTTGAAAGATTGGGTCTGCAACAGGATTTTTCTCTTGATTACAATGTGCACAAAATCAACAGTACCTTGATAAATAATAAAAGATTTAAAGTTCAACGGCTGGATCAAGGGAAAAATCACTCCAATTTCTATGTGGAGATCATGCGGGATGAACTCTGTTCATTTGGTCAAGTCACCAAGCTCTTTGTGCAATCAGAAGGTGGGGATTTTTGGTTTGTGATTCAGTTATTCCAAGATGCACATGCACAAGATGCCAAAGATCCATACACAGCCCACCCCAACTTAAATGTGTGAGTGTTCTCAACAGATCTAACGGATATTTTGGTGGTGAGGGGAAATGAGATAGTGGGAAATGTGGCTGTTTTGGAAAATGTTTCAGGGATGTTAGGCTATCCAGGCAAGACAATAACTTTGTTTTCCCTGGCACAAGTAGTGATTTTCCCTTTACACTGATATGAGGACAAGTTCAAAACTGATTGTGGACTGTGCAGGGATGGATTTCAACATGAAAGTACCCATGGTGTTTGGCCTATGGGTGACCTGAAACCTTAGAAAGTATCAAAAAGTATCATTTGAGGAAACATGGACAAGTGGACACCAGATGCCAACCATATGACACTTTGTGTGGACATGAACGGGGACTAAGGGATGATGACATGGAGATTAGATGTGAGGCTGGTAGACGTAATATTTGTAACAACAGAATCTTGGATATTAAAATTGTCATCATGCATTGTATTAGTTTCCAATGATTGGACAGACAAATCCTCAGTTGTCAAATTTTTCCAATGGGGGAATGGTGATGGAGGAGGGTAGGAATATAAATAAGAAATCCTCTTATCTCACATTGATCATCATCCTCTATCTGTTCTTTCCTCCATACCAATAACCTGGTCTATCCACCAAGTTATCTGTTCATACTCTCTCACAGTTAAAAAATACTATCTCACACACTCACCATCTATCTCTATGAAAATATTGGTTTTTTGAGGTTTGGAAAATCCCAACATCAACCCTCTCCAAAATCAATTCAGTCCCTGGAGTTGGCTCTGCAACTTAACCATAAGCTGCATTGTGCCTTGCCTCTAAAACCAGCCATAGGGCCCTCCTCCCTAAATTTGGGGCATTATGGACTGGTACTATAGTATTACATTACCCTTAGCCAACCCTTGGATATTAATTATTTAGAATTCCAGACCAAAGTGCCCATAACTCCCAACCTGCTGTAGCTGGTCAAGACACTCCAATGCTGCCTTCAGAGACAATATCCTCTGTTGTGCAAGAGAAAGTATTCTCTGGTTTGCAATATAATGAGGGACTCCTGGATGAATTACTCAGGGGGGTTCACCCTGATGTGAATACTATACCAGAATCAGGTGAGCAGTATGATTGAACTGGGAAGTCCACTAATTTCATTAACACAGAGATGCTGATTGTGATTGTTTTAGTGGACATGAATGATTGCACTGCTCAATCTAGGATTGGACTGACCAACCATTCTGAAAAAGAAAAACTTTACAAGGAGACTTTAGACCACAAATTGAGAGAAGTGCGCCGGATGATCACAAAAACCCCCCTCCCCAGTAAATCTAGTACAATCTCATGTTCTTTACGGCAATGGGTCCTCTTTTTGATGGGGATGCCAGAAAATTTAACCAACTTCCCCTTACCTCCTTCTCCCAAAGAAATACTTAAATGGGAACAGTGGGCTCCTATGAGGGCGCAATGGGTCATGGCACATCTGGATTCTGTCCGGAAAGAACATGGAAAGGCAAATCAGGCCAATGGGCAGCTGCAATACAATGAAGAAGTGGCTAGACTCAGAACCAACATTGTATCCCCACAATTCCACCCAGCACCCAATGTGCCATCAACCAACAATTTCCCATGGAGAGCTAAGGTAACATGTGAGAGGGATGTGCAAAAGGCAGGTTTCTCAAGGATTACGTTTAAGTGGAATGCAAGGTCCTTCATATCATGGGGCGGAATGCAGCAATAGGTGCAATCATAGTCCAGCATTACTCAAACTGGAAAAAGGCACAACCTGGTATGGTGTGGGATGGCATGGAGAAAATGAGTGCATTATTGGACAGATGGGTCTTGGGGCAGGGAAGAAAAATATGGCAAGCTGAACTATTAGGGTCAAAGTTGCAATAAAATAAAATTACCAAGGCCCAAAGCGCATGCTTCCAGCAAGCCAAAAAGAATGTTAGAGCATGAGTCCTGGGGTTTTGTATTAAAATAATGGATGCTGATGATGTGTGTTGGTTTGTGTTCCAGATAATTGAAAATCATTTTCACACAGCCTGCAAATACCTTCCCAAAGAATCAGCAGAAGTTGTTGCAATATTTGACCATATGGATTTTGTTTCTGATTGATATGAGGATGAAAATTGCACTTGCACAACCATTGAAACCCCCTGGAGAAGCTGTGAACTAAATAATTTAACTGGACTTCTAGATGAAATAGCATTAAAAGTTGCTATGAAGCACCAAGAAATCAAGCAGTTGCAATCACTACTTGATTGTGTGTCAGGCAAGGTGAAACCCAAGAAATTCACCCTCCTTGAATGCCCTAAAAAACTTCAGATTGATGCTTATCACCCTGCAGAACTGCAATCCCTTTTGGAAATTGACCTCAAACTTGTGGCTCCTTTTGAAAACTCAAAAATTTTTGAAGCAATCACCATACTATCAGAAAAAATCAAGAAGAATCCTGGTACCACAATTGGCATATTTCCAGCTCACACCCCTGAGGCATGTGGATTGTTCCAACAATGGTTGAGACTTGGGTTGTCTTTTTTTTCTTCCTGTATCTTGAGAGCCTTTCTATTGTTATATCTCTTAATGCAATAAAAGTTGATATACAAGTTTCATTGTTTATGTCTTGTAAGTGATGAATGAGTTTAAGTGATAAATAATTATATGTATCAAACACAACCAAGAGATTGGGGACTTTATATTGAGCTTGATGTTGAAATACATAGATGCAAGAGAGTGGAAATGACATTGGGGTCATGCAAAGGTTTCAATGATCAGGTGAAGTTTCATTTCAGGAAGTGCTTGGTTGGCACACAGCACATTGCTCTTGCAATTCAATCTTGTGAATGCAGGGATTAAAAATCCGTATGAAACAAGTATTATGTTTTTAAGAATGCTTGGACTGGGCAACAATTTCCTTTGGGTTTAATCAATTTTTGCGCAATTTTAATCACAGGGTTTTGAGCCAATTTTTTGGACTACAACAATTGTTGACATCAATAGAGCTATTACAATGCATGTGGCCCATTGGGAAAGTGAATAAACAGTGTGAATGAACTTTGAGTGTCTCACATTACCAGATGCTTACAGTGAACTAAAACAATGATCACTGTCGATAGAGCTATCACAATTCATCTTGCCAATGGTTCAGATGAATGAACAGTGTGCATGGAATTTGAGTCCCTCACTTTCACAGATGCTCATGGGACTCAGCTCACCGCAATGTCACATTATGAACTCATTTATCAAGGATTAAGTTTCATAAGGCAAAAATGAATTGATTAATAAGCATGATTATTAAAATCAATCTAGAAAGAAAAGCTAGTACACTAAGATACTGATAAATTTGGGATAGCTGAAATAGAAAAATTAGATTTGCAAGACAAACTAAATACAGGATTATTGGTTGAAGGGTTTTGGGACAGCCAATGGTCACTGCAATCAAGGACAAGACATTTTGCCAAGTCCATGCGGGATACCTGTGCTCCTGGGCAAAATTCAGGGCTTAAAAAGCAGTTGTGGATAAGATGCACTATGTAAGCATTTTTTTTGCTTCCATACTTGTTCCTTGATGTCCTTGGGCTCTAGCTTGTTGGCTTGATAGAAAAGGCTCAGGAGATGGAGGGATTGAACCAGGGGAAATTTCCTAATGTCTGATGGTATCAGCAAGAGGCCACATACTCCCGCTACAAGGTAGGCCACAAGAATGTGGTAGTAGGGTTGGGATGTGATGGTGACCATGATGGTGTTGAACTAGGCCTGATGTTGTGCCACTGCTGTGGAGAACCCCTCAATTCAAAGCTTGGCTGTAGGAGAGCAAATTTAATTAGCAGGTGGTAGAGTTGTCAACCAATTTTTCCAGGGAGTTGAAGCCAGATTCATGACTAGGGCTTTCAACTGGCTGTCCCTCAATCCAAGCCATGTCTTTATGTGAGCCAAGAAAAGCGGCAAAATACTTGATTATTGAGATATCATGTCTTGCCTCATCTTCAGTATCTGGTGGTTGGATAAATGCTGGTGGCTGGGTGAGTTCTCTTGATACCAGGAGGATTGATTGGAACCATAATTGTGCCCATCTAACCTATGAAAACCCTGGAGGGTGAGTAAGGTGGATCCAGAGATTGTGCAGCTTAGACCCTATGGTTGTGGCTTGTGGGGGCAGTGAGCTAGGTAGAAGAGGCAGATCAAATACATCTGGAATGTAATATGGCTCAGATGTGCAAGGTGGGAAGGGATTTGCATCTGTAGGAATGAGTAGAGGTTGGCTACTGTGAGGGCAAAAGATCCCAGTGGAATCAAGCTTACCACTTGTAGCCAATTGAATGATCCATTCCTTAATACCAGCACTGATGTTTTTGAAACTGATTGTGTGAGATAGAAATTGAGGGTAAGATCCCCATTTTTTGTGGTCTTTTGCACATAATCAAAAGAGGTGCACTGCCGCCTCAACAGCGCTCTTGTAGCACTTTGAGTCAATGATGCCATTTGCAAAGGGTTGAATGGCTTCCTGGAGTTCAGCCTGGTATTTTTTGAACGGTTAAGGTGAATATATGGAGGGAGCTACAGTGATTTGCAATCAGTGAAGGAATTTAGATGGATGTGATGGAAGTGACTTACCAGGGTCATTTTCAGGATCAGTGACAGAGGCAGGGGTAGCCCCCTTGTTGGGTTGGGATTCTGTTACCATTGATGTAGCATTGGGTTCAAGGGGAGTGGTGATGGAGGCCTGCTCTGCTGGGACTTCCAGGGTAAAGAGTGGATTTTTGGATTCTTCGGAGGGCACTTCATTTGCAGCAGCTTGTGTGGGCGGAGTAGCGGGGCCTGAGGTACTTTCCTCTTCATCACTTTCAATCAAAGGCACAAATTTATTCCTCTCCTTTTTTGGATTGGAAGAGGCAGTTGCAGCCCGTCTTTTGGCAAGAAGTTTCCCCAAACCAATCTGAACCTCCTCCTTGGGAGGGAGGTCATCACCTTTTTCAACCACTGGTGAAGGACACAATGAGGATCAGCCAGGGATTAGACTAGAATTTAAGTGTTTCAACTCAAAGGCCATTTCATCTTGAAGACCCTTACAGGCCTTGACCGCCATTTCTTGCCCTTATTGTGGCAGTGATTTTTCATTTGCCATTTTAAGGAGCTTTGCCATTTTCCACTTTCTATTAGCAAGGAAGTTAGACTTTGAGACAAACAAGGCTTCCTGTGTGCTCATCAAGCCACTGGTCTTGGCTGGGGGTGGGCGTGGGGGTGCAGAATGGCGGCTTGATGATTATTCAATGCCTACAACTTAAACACATGATGGGGGTGGTGGAAGAGAGGCTAAGGGAGGTCTGGTAAGTAGGTGAGGCAAACATGACAAAGTGAAAAGAGGACTCACTATCTTTAGTGATGATTTCTGGGCAATCAGCAGTTGGTTGATCTCCAGTGGGCTCAGTGGGCTGGGCAGGAAGAATTGAGGGTGGGGGTTTGGTGTGTACTGGATCAGCATTTGGTTGATCTCCAGTGGAGTCAGTGGGCTGGGAAGATGGAATTGAGGGTGGGAGTTTGAGGTAAGCAGGTGATGTAGACATAGTGTAGAAGTCTTGTGGTGATGGTATCAATGGATGGATGGATGGATGGATGGATGGATGGATGGATGGATGGATGGATGGATGGATGGATGGATGGATGGATGGATGGATGGATGGATGGATGGATGGATGGATGGATGGATGGATGGATGGATGGATGGATGGATGGATTGATGGATGGATTGATGAATTGATGGATGGATAGATGGATGGATTGATGGATGGATAGATGGATGGATGAATGGATGGATGAATGGATTGATGGATTGATGGATGGATTGATCAAATGATGAAGGGATTGAGTGATGGAGGGTGGTATTGATTTTTCAATTGGGTGCACTATCCACCCACATCTTATACACAACCTTGTATGCATTTATGCATTGAGGAGTGAATAACTCTCAATTTTTGCCTTCCATTAACTTAGCCTCATGATTGCTGTTCATTAGCTTAGGCTGAGCTTGCCACAATGGTTGCTGACCATTAGCTTTCCCCAATGGTTGCCAACCATTAGCTTGCCCCAATGGTTGCCCACCATTGGCTTGCCCAAATGGTTGCCAACCATCAGCTTTCCCAAATGGTTGCCAACCATTAGCTTTCCCCAATGGTTTCAAACCATTAGCTTGCCCCAATGGTTGCCAACCATTAGCATGCCCCAATAGTTGCCAACCATTGGCTTTCTCCAATGTTTTCCAACCATTAGCGTGCAACCCAATGTTCGCTGACCATTAGCTTGCCCCAATGGTTGCCAACCATTATCTTTCCCCAATGATCACCAACCATTAGCTTGCACCAATGGTTTCCAACCATTAGCTTTCCGCAATGGTCGCCAACCATTAGCTTGCCCCAATAGTTGCCAACCATTAGCTTTCCCCAATAGTTTCCAACCATTAGCTTTCCCCAATGGTTGCCAATGATTAGCTTGCCCCAATGGTCACTGACCATTAGCTTGACCCAATCCTCCCCAACCATTAGCTCTCCCCAATGCTTGTCAATGATTAGCTTTCCCCAATAGTTTCCAACCATGGGCAAGCTTGAAAGATGTGTGTCACCAATATGCCTGCACCCTATGGTTTCAATTGAAATTCTGTGCAAGCAGCTTGACAGCACAACATGCATAATATCTATGCCAACCCCCCCAGGAGGTGTTCCAAAATGAAGCTTCCAAACAGGTGTCCCTTGAGTTATGCCCACACCCTTGCAAAAGCCAAAAAAAATGCTGTTGAGCCCTTGTAGGCACAACTGCATGGCATTTCCTGGCTGCTCAGCCAGGAAATGCGCATGCCTTACAGCCAAAACTGGGTGGGCCCATTTGGAGCTATACTCTTGGGGGCAAGCAGAAAACTGTGAACCAAGTGGAGCTGGAACTTGGCCACCGGATTGCATAACCTCATTATTTCCTATGAACCATGATACTTTGATGAGTTGTACGCTGGCCAGCCAGCATGCAACTCCATTTTTGATTCCTTCACAAGGGTGTGGGCATATCAAGCCAGTTTTGATCCACAACTTATTTTATGCCCACACCCTCATGAAGCACTCAAAAGCCAAGCTGTAACTTGGCCACCCAATTGCACACCGTCATTATGTCCTATGCACCATGATCCTTTCAGGAGTTTTATGCTGGCTGGCCAATGTACAACTCCATTTTGGGTTCCTTCACAAGGGTGTGGGTATATCAAGCCAGTTTTGATCCACAGCTTATTTTATGCCCACACCCTTGTGGAGCACTCAAAAGCCAAGCTTGAACTTTGCCACCCAATTTAAGAACCTCATTATTGCCTATGCACCATGATCCTTTCAGGAGTTGTATGCTGGCCGGCCAGCGTACAGCTCCATTTTGGGTTCCTTGACAAGGGTGTGGGAATATCAAGCCAGTTTTGATCCACAGCTTATTTTATGCCCACAGCCTTGTGGAGCACTCAAAAGCCAAGCTGGACCTTGGCCACCCAATTTCACAACCTCCTTATTTCCTATGCATCATGATCCTCTCAGGAGTTGTATGCTGGCCACCCAGCGTATAAATCCATTTTGGATTCCTTCACAAGGGTGTGGGAATATCAAGCCAGTTTTGATCTACAGCTTATTTTATGCCCACACCCTTGTGTAGCACTCAAAAGTCAAGCTGGACCTTGGCCAATGGATTGCAAAACCTCAATATGCCCTATGCAGCATGATCCTTTCAGGATTTTTACGCTGGCCGGCCAGCATAAAACTCCATTTTGGGTTCCTTCACCAGCATCCTTTCCATTTATCCCATGTAGATCTGTCAAAATTGGAGCTGCAAGCTTTCCACCCAGCACACAAGTTGATTTCAGAGCCTCTCAAATCAATCTGTGGCAGACCATTTCCCCCAATTGATGCATGTGAGATGTCAACCCTCCCACCCTTATGCAAATTTCCACATTTAGAATTTGCATAACCCTGAATGTAATGACTTCATATGCCACTCATTTCCAGAACTGTATATAGTTTGATCAACAATGGTGTACATTATCTGCATGAGACTATTCCATGAGTTGACATTAATTCCTACTACAGAACCACCTCCTGGTCAGCTCAAAGATATAAGTACTTGCCTTCACATGCTTTTCTTCCTCCTCACCATCGTTGCTCTTCTCAAAATCTCCCACATATTCCATCCATCCATCTATTAAATCCCTTACTCATCAAATTACTTCATCAAACCTTAGCCATAGCTTCCTTCACTGATAAATGTCTTGGCCTTCTCAAAACCACCCTCACCCCAATTCCTAAAACTTTTCTTCCCTATCTCATTTCCAACCCATCAACTCATTGGGCCCCCCTTCTTTGCCAAGATGGCAAACTTTTTTTCATAATCTCAACACTAGATCAACCTGTTGGCTCCTTACCACTTCCCCCGTCACATACATCCTTATATCCCTGATAAAACATTTTTTTGTCCTGCTTGGAAATGCCCTTTTGCATTTCCCAACTAGAAAGCTTCATAGATCTTCGTTGAGGCAGTTCTGCACGTCTTCTCCCAGCCTGTTGTCACATTCAATTTGGCATTATTGATATTTTGCAGATAATGTGAACTCATGGCCATCACCACCTCCATTGTTTCCTCATTCATTACCCTTGAACTCCGTCCACAATACAATCCTGCAAAACACAACTCCATTTCCCTTTCCAACCTTGCCACAGAAATTGTAGACCTCCCATCTGCTATCAAAGAGCTAAATTACAACCCCGCTCAACTCAAGGTTCCCAGTGGGTGTGATCTGGAAACTGTTTCTCCTCCTGCCAATTTAATCAAAACCCCATTTCTACCACATCAGTCTCAAGGACTTCCTTTCCTCCTTGATAGGGAATTGCCACTTGCTGCATCTGCCTTGGCTTTGCGGAAAAGGACCTCAATTGATAGTGGTGCACTATGGGAGAACAAGATCACTGGTGAGAGCATAGCTCTTGAAAGGTTTCAGGAAATTCCAGAATCCCCACTTGGATCTATCCTGGCCAACAACATGGGTCTTGGTAAAACAATAAAATTGATTTCACTTATTTCAACCACCCTTCTGCAAGCCCAGACCTATGGCCTTCCCCTGTATCCCCCCCTGAAAAACCTCCACATCAAGCCACACTAGTGATAACCCTCCCACGCCTCCTGAAAAATTGGAAGAGAGAGATTATGAAGCATACCCATTCAAAGGCCATCAATTTTATCACCTACCATGGAAAATGGCAGCATCAGACCGTGGATTGTCTGCTGGAAAATGCAGACGTTATTCTCACATCATATCACCTGGTATCATCAGAATACAACAAAATGCAAGCCAACTGCAAAATCCCACACTCCATTATCTTCTCCAGAAAATTTTTCAGGATTATTTTGGATGAGGCACAGTAAGTCCAACCTTCATCTTTCCATCTTTCCTATGCAAGCATATTTTTTTGGACCAAACTGACTGAAATTTACTTGCATGACAGCACTATCCAAAATACCAAGGCAAAGCTTTCCCAAGTGGTCACCCAGGTTGCCACCAATTGTAGAGTTTGTCTCCCAGGAACACCAGTGTAAAACTGACTTCAAGATCTCCTCTCTCTCCTTAGCTTCCTGGGTATCAGTCTAAAAAATGAGTAGAATGACTGGGCAACTAGCCCTTTGCACCATCTAAAAGCTGGGGACTTTTCCCCAATAAAAATGGTCCTCCAACACACCACTCTTCAAAGGACCAAGCTTGATGAGCTGTCAACTCTCCCCAGTATTACTCATAACTACATCAAGACACCGCTCTCACCTGCAGCTGAAGACTTCCACTGCCAACTCCAGGACCAATTCATTTCCAAGATCAGGAATGATCTGCCTGCTGATGGATCCAAGCAAATGAGATTTTTGCTCCTCAAAGATCTGGGCCAGCTCATAGGAGCATGTAATCATCCGGTTTTGGAAGACCCCAATGTCATCATGAACCAAAATGGAAAATTCATCCTCACAGAAGAGTCAGGTTCCAATGATCACAGCACAGGAGTTGAAACAATCATCCACAACATTGATATTGAGGCCTGTCTTGAGAGCTCCAAAATAAAACAGCTTGTAGGGATGATTCAGCCAGGATCAGTGGTGGTAGCTGTAGCAAGCAAAGTTGTGGTCTTCTCATGTTGAACGTGCTTTTTTGATCTTTAAGCTGGCTGTATTTTTCTTCTTTTTCCAATCAGACCCCGCTCAAAAGTCCATTTTCTCGCCCCATGTGCAGGATTGGAATGACACTAGATTAATATGGAATCTCCTCCTTTTTTCTGGATGGATGGCTGACGGCAAAACAGCAAGAATCACTTCTTGAGAAGTTTTTAGCAAGTAGCACAACTTATGTGCTTCTTGCCTCCATTCAGGTGGCTGGTGTTGGAATCAACATTAAATCATCCAATTTTTTATTCATCATGGTAAGAACCCAATACTTTCTAGAATCTTTCCATTTACTTAGTCTACATTCATTTGATCTACATAGGAACCCCGCTGGAACCCCACAACCCAGGAACAGGCAGTTGATTGGCTGCATTGAATGGGTTAAACAAGTCCAGCAAAGGTTTATTACCTCATTGCACCTAATACCATTGAGGAGAATATTGAAAAGGTAATTTCCTCATACTCCACTCATCATATGCACCTCACTGAATTTTCCATCTCTCCTTCAGATTCAGAAATGCAAGGAGCAACTTTCCCAGTAGGTTTTTTTTTCCTTGAAATATATCCACCAACCTTACAGTTGGCTGATTCAGGAAATTGTGCTCATATCATATGTAGGTCAACTATTCTCACCACCAGGGATTGGAGGGAAGTGTTCCAATCCCTGCAGGATGATACCTAAATCCCCTCTCCCTTAGCTTCTCATCTCCTTCTTCCCAATCTCACTCATATGGTTGTTCTCTTCCTTCCTCACTATTGTGTAAAGTCCTCTTGCATCAAAATTCTTGAGAAGTACAATTTTTCCCTATGCCATGAGTAATTTTTCTCATGATTCACATCATGCTTGTCTTGCCACTGCCTGTCACCAATATTCCCATATGTGTAGATACAATGTTACACTGTGTGACATTCTGGGTGACACTCTTGTCCTTGATGTGACACTGGCAGGAGAATAAATGCTTGGAGACCATTAAGAATAACATTGGTCACCATCTATGAGGCATTCTAATGGTCACAGTTGTTCATGAGAATCAATTTTTTCCATCCAAAAAAAAACTGCAATGGTTGGAAACCATTAAGAATAAAATTGCTCACTGTCCATGAGGCATTCTAATGGTCACAGTCCATCATGAGAAGCAATTTAAACCATTCATAACAAACTGCAATGGTTGGCAACCATTAAGAAGAACCTTTTTCATTGTCCATGAGGCATTCTAATGGTCACAGTCCATCATGAGAAGCAATTTTCATCATCCATAAAGAACTGCAATGGTTGGAAACCATTAAGAATAAATTTTTTCACCATCCATGAGGCATTCTAATGGTCACAGTTGGTCATGAGAATCAATTGTTTCCATCCATTGAAAACTGCAATGGTTGGAAACCATTAAGAATAACATTGGTCACCATCCATGAGGCATTCTAATGGTCACAGTTCGTCATGAGAATCAATAGTTCCCATCCATAAAAAACTGCAATGGTTGGCAACCATTAAGAAGAACATTGTTCACCATCCATGAGGCATTCTGATAGTCACAGTCCATCATGAGAAGCAATTGTCATCATCCATAAATAACTGCAATGGTTGGCCTCCATTAAGAAGACAATTGGTCACCATCCATGAGGCATTCTGATGGTCACAGTCCATCACGAGAAGCAATTATTGTCATCCATAAAGAACTGCAATGGTTGGAAACCATGGTGGAATTCAAATTTTTTCAGCTCAATTTTCTTACACTTGATTCCAATGAATGCCATCCATAGGTAATTTTAATGGTCACCATCCATTAGGAATTTTAAATTGTTCAGTGCACTTTGCCCACACCTTAATGCCTCCAAACAGATTCACCATCCATGTGCTAAATTTTTTTTAGGGAATGCAGAAAGTAAGCAAGGCTTAAATATGCACAGTTCTATCCCCAGATAATGCAAGCCACATGCATAACACCAGTATGACACACAAATGACAATGGAGCTGCATTTTGCATCATCTAGACATGGTCATTAGCTTTGTTTTTTTTGTGGGTTGCAGCAAGAAAAATGAAACAAGTCTTCTTGTCAATTGCTATAAATATCCCTCCCTTCTCTCAGATTTCTTCCCTTTTCTCCATTCCCCAATACCCCTCAAGCCAGCTTCACATCTTTTTCCCATCTATTTATTAATCTGCTCACAATGCCATCCACCGCTCCTACACGAGCAATCCCACCTTCAGGTTTGTTAACCCACTGTTTTGTATTTCATAAAATTGAAAGAACCATCCCTAAAAACCTTGGCCCCCATTGACTAATGCCTTGGCATTATCAACAGAGTCCTCAACATCAACTCATGAAGATGAAGGACTCTCAGCACCTCCAGACGAGTCCCACCCTGCATCAGAAGTCCAGGAAATAACTTGGGAAGAATTCTATCAGAATTTAGATACTATTTAAGAAATTGTCACTACCTGTGCTCGCCTCAGTATCCCCAGGTCATTTCAAGATACTTTCAACAGGTTCAACTCCAGCTTGAGAAATATCCAAAAAGGCTAGTTTTTGCCCCACTGT
The DNA here is from genome assembly GCA_025617555.3 of Puccinia polysora. NCBI lineage: Eukaryota > Fungi > Basidiomycota > Pucciniomycetes > Pucciniales > Pucciniaceae > Puccinia > Puccinia polysora. Next base: position 5,296,495 of record CM062643.1, on the reverse strand, counting down.
TATTCTTCACATTTGCAGATTTGGAGGTCTGATTGGTTTTTTTTCCCTTAGAATACCATTGTAAAAGGTTTCTCCCCCACAGAGAATGGCTGAGCATCACACCTAGATCCTCATTTTCCCAACAGCCCCCATCACAGCCACCTCCAAAACGTCCATGCTTGACTCATCCACCTGTGGTCATGACCCCACACCTACAAATAATGGGCAATCACAATCCAGCCTCCTTCTCCCCTGATGCAGAATAAAATCACAAAGCCATTGCACCCTCCCCTCAAGCAGAAATCCAAATAACTCCTGAACCTTCCCTCTGGGCCCAACCCACTGCAACCATGGAGGAACCCCAAGTCACTTCTGAGCAACCCCAGGTGGCCCCGGATCAACCCAAGACATCCAATCAAGCATTAGTTATTGAACCAGACCCAACCTCTCCCCAGCCCATTGTGCCTGGTATGGATGCTCCCCAAGATTAGGAGCCCACATATGATTTTGATGATCAAGGAAGTAGAGGTGGTTTTACCATCATTTACCACAAAATAATATGCAAGGAGCTTCATTCAATCACTCAATCCTTCAAGGGTTGGAAATCTCCAAAGAAACTCCAAATGGGATGGGATTCAATGAAGCACTTTTTGAATTTCTGTCTCCAGGCCACTACTGCTATGGAACCACCAGAAATGCGGTACATCTCCCATTCAGCCAATTTTGAGTATGGTAACTGGATTTGGCAGATCCGTGAGCAAGGTTAGTTTTATTTGAACATCCCATCAACTTGCAAGATTTCTTTTTGCTAATGACCACTTTTTCATTTCACAGCAACAGATTTTCTACGCTTGGATGCACATGAGCCATGGTGGGCACCAGAAATCATCAACATTTTCCTGCCCTCAACCGCCTGCAGAACAGCCATACTTGTCTCACTGGTGCACCCCCCACCCCTAGATCAGAAAACTGCTCATCTAGAATCAAGTCTGGTGCGCTTTTTTCATGCCTTGGACAATCCCACTGAAAAGCCATCAATAAATGGGCCAAGACAGTTGCTTTCTCAGTGCAAACAGTTGCCAATGAACTGTGTGCACAGTCTCCCCATCCTCTCACATCTCCCATATCCAATCTCAAGGCAAACATACAAATGGTTATGTGGCTCCAAAGCATCAAGAAATTTCCAAATTCACTGCAGCCCAAATCAACAGAGCATCAACTGGTTCTAGACAATGAGGGCAAGACCAATCAGTCAGAGGCTATTCCCATTGAGCAAAGAAACTGTCTTCAAGAGCTACACAGTGTCATTATTGATATCATGATCAGCTTCACCTTACTTCAGGCTCAATCCAAGAAAGACCCAAAGGAGCCCTCCACCAGCAAGAAGAAAAAGCACAAGCGCAAAGACCCTCCAGAATCCACTGTTGACCACTCTTCCCGCACTGTCTCAGAGTTTTCAAATGAATGATGTTGCACTGAATCAACTCAACTAGAATGCCGCCACAATTTTCTCCCTTTTGTCTTTTACCTGCTTGCTGCCATCCGGGGGATCTTCATTGCTTCAAGAGACAGAAGGATTGCTTCTTTATGTGATTTTCATAAACTCCTCTGTTTAATTCAAAAAATTCAGCCTGTCTCAGATGGGAGACCTTCAGCCAAGGAACCCATATGCGCTCACCTTCAAATTTACATTTGATCCATCATGCTCAGTATATCTGAGAACCCTCAAGATATTGGAAAATTGACATTACCCACCCAGCATAATCTAACCAAGTCTATTTCTCATGGCTACATGAATCACATGAACAAAAATTCCTGTTCCAACATGCCTTTTAGCCTAGAACCCCCTCCAATCTCTGAGGTACCAAGGTCAAATGTTTAATATGAGTGCTATCATTTCTTCTCTAAGTTTCTCTAGCTTTACTGTGTCATCTTCCATGTAATTTGGATACTTATTTCATAATTTTAGATTTATTTTTCATTTGTAACATTTCTTAAGATTGTTACTTGCATGATAATTCATAATCAAATGTTTCAAAAGAATTATTTTAGAATACTTTTCAATACTGGAAGCCCCAGTTACAAAAATTTCCCCTGAGCAGTGAGATTGGATTCCTCAAGGTTGACTTTTGCATTCAGAATTTCTTAAGCCCTAACCCACCAACCAGCACTTTTAGATGAATTTAATATTCAAAATGCCACAGATTGTTTGCCCTCACCCACTAATCAACCACCTTTCTGAAGCATCCATCAAGAACTACTTAAATAGGACCTATTTCTCCCCTCAAGAAATTTCCCCCCATCCCAACCCACCACACCCCTTGACTTTGACTTCCACTTCCACTCTTAATATCCACAAATTCTATCTTTTCCATCCATTCAAAGATCATCATATTTTCCCCCAAGCATACCAAGTCCTCTACCCTGTGAATTGCTACCATTCAAATCAATATTTTCATGGCCAGGAACAAGACCAAAGTGTGTATTTTTTTGTTGTTATTATCCTTCATGTTGATTCACCAAGCTGACATTTTCCCAATCCCTTCCCAATTTTTCACTGCACTTCTCTTTTGGAAATTCTATGATTTGATATGCTATGGATATGTCCCCTGGTGAATATGAACTGCTTACCACTCAACTATTAATTTTGTTACTTTCAACATTCACCAGGACAAAAGCATATTGCAATTGTAAGATTGCTGGCGGAAAACCAGCTCAGTACAAATTGAAGGGGGATCTTCTCTTTACCCAAAAAATCAAAGGTGACAAGGAAAAGGCACAGAAACCCAAAATTCTGTAGACCTACAGGTCCTAAAACAAATGCAATATCTATCCCCAGATTGATCCTTAAAATTCAAGAAAGCCAACAAATGAAGAGTTCCAAGAGGTGCATGCCTTTGTGGAATCCAACTTTCAGCTGGTTGATCATGGTCAAGTGCTCCTGATGGATAAGGAGAAGAATGATATTATTTCCTATATCAAATTAATCCCAATCAAGGACCTATCAACTCAGGAGTATGATGATATTGACATTCTTTCCCATTTCCTGCACAAATGCAAGAAATTTGTAAACCCGGTGGACTCACCATCTAGATCATGGGCAGGAAAAATTTGGGCAATAGGATGGAGAAAGGCCATTGTAATGGCTGAAATGATTGGCCAATACATCAAGTACCTAAAGACGGCTACTGCCAAATGCAAGTATGATGAACTTATGTCTTACTCTGAAAGGGCTTCTAGTATACTTGAAGGATTCTTCAGAAATATGGCCCATGTTCCATTTCAGAAAAACCAAACCCTGATGAAAAAGTATCACATCCCATCATTCTCCAACTTATCATTTGATTATCCTCTTGGAAACAGCTCCTGTTCACCTCACCTCACCTTTCCCTCTGATGGCTTCTGCAATTTGCCCCATATTTATGAAAATGATATACCCAAATTTTCCTATCTTTATTCATACCACAGAAGAAGGCATGTGGATCACTTGCTACTCCCTCCGTCAGCCTGCGGGATGCTAAGACCCTTGCTATCCTTTAGCTACCAGAGGTGATAGAATAAATAATAAATATATTATTTAATAAATGCAGCAAAAATCCATCAAATATCTGGATTAAGCTAATTTCAAGGTTAATTGGTTTTGTTATGGTTTATTTTTATAAATCAATATAGATAAATTGATTATTAAATATTTTTTATAGAAGGGCCACAATTATATTGGGGATCTTTAAAATCTCCCTTGAGGTATTTCAGTATGGAAACATGTAGTCCTGGTTACTTTGGGCTCTTTAGTTTAAAGGAAATTTTTCCCAAAGATAATATGTATACAAAATACACGGTGGAGTGGCAGGGCTTTTTAACCAAGCTACCACGACAGATAAAGGATAATAAGACTCACTGGTATATTATTAAATCCTTTGGGTATCTGTTTGGGACGTGCACTGATGTGTTAAACCTGTATACTGGGGTTATAAGGTTGTTCAGCAGTTTAAATTGATAAAAAGAGGTTGAGGACGGATATTATTAATCAGAATAAGCCCTAAATAACTTACCTATCTCTTATGAGTACTTGATTACCTTGGCATGGTGTCTGGATATAAATATAACTGGGTCTCTTCCCATCAATGTCCTTAAAAGAGCTCTTTATTTATAGCTTTTGGTGTCCCAATATTGTCCTTCTGAGGGGTAAAGGGGCTCAAAGGCACAAAAATTGAGGCTAGCAGGGTAACCAGTGGTAGCCTGTCACGTTTTTTTGGTACTGTAGCGCGGGTAGAATCTAATTCCTCATGGCATGGGAATTATTCTACTTCATAATTGATATTTGGAAGTGTGAATAACACTAATCTGTCCTGTTTATGTATTATTTAATTAATTATCCTTAGTAAATGTTCCCATTAAGTTAATTATTATTTTAATAGACATTCCTACAGACAATCTGATCTCAGTTTAGTTCTCATTATGTATTAAATAATTGGAGTAAAGTCATGATATTCATTTTACTCCTTATTTTCGAATTTCAATTGATTTACTAAAATAATTACTTAAAAATATAAGTCATGGGAATTCATGTAATATTTTTACATTAAATTTTTTGTTAGTATATCACAAAAATATTGATGTCTAGAAATTCACATGATAGTATATTAAATTATTTTAATATATTTTTAGAAGTTGTCATTGTCTTATTTTTGACATTCTTGGTACTTTGGATTATATATAATAAAAAATACGTATAAAGGTTATTTAAATATTTTTATATATTTTTATGTACTTTTAGACTATCTACTTTCCACGGAAACATTTATTGCATATGTGGAATGTTCCTGTGTGGGTTGTAGCATGTTGACGCAGTACCTAAGTTTCTCAGGCCACCTGTCACTTTTTCAACCTGTAGTCCTTCAGCTTTGTACTTGTCAGAGGCCCGGGGCTGCGTGAAAAACCTTGAAAGAGTGACAGGGATGTATCTCAGCAGCGCGCGGGTGAATTTTCTGCTGCGGCTGCTTGCAGGAATTGTGACAGAACACATTTCCATCCGTAACTCCTAAAATATACACAACACCTCAATTCTGACTGAATTTTAGGTCTGAAACTTATACGTGACAATACGTGTGAAATATTCAATTGACCAAAAGCTCAATAGTGGAGCTGTGGTATTTTGGTCTTTCTTTCTTTAATTATTTAAAAATATAAGGAGTTGGATTTCAAGGGTGGGGTCAGTGAGTGACCCTACCTAATTTTGGGTGGAGAATCCATTTCTGTAAAAATATTTATGGTTTTCCCACTTCTACTTAGGTTGATTATACTATTATTATTTTTATGTTATTTTTTTTACTTTTGCAGCTTGCTCTGCAATAGTAGCAAGCTGACATTCCCCTACTCCAAGATATGGCCATATCTGAAAAAATCAGGAGGATGTTAGGGAAAAATTAACTTCATGTGTTTTTCAGTTCCTCTTGCTGGCTCTCTAGTTTCTGAGATGTATTTTTCCATCAGGTATGTTATTCTCTGGTAACCATTCATCTTTGTCTGCAGATTCTCCTTTGTATCTTACTAAGTATAGTCTAATATCTTTTCCTTGTACTCTCTCTTTCTTGTCTCTCAATATCCTTCCAAATTTCCCTTTTTCTTTCACAGGGTCAGGTTCTATTGGGATTATTGTTTGAGGGAGGTTGGTACCTTCTCTTGGTTGAAAGTGTTTGACTAGGCTAACAGGAAATACTGGGTTTTTTCTTGATAATTCTTCACTCAAGATTACTTCCACGGAATTTTTGCCATGCATCTTTTTGATAAAAAATGGTCCAACAAAGGCTGGTTCCAACTTTCTGTTACCTGCTAGATTGTTGAAGTTGGAAGTAGATATCAAGATCTGATCTCCTATTTTAGAGTCAGGTTCCTTATGAGATTTGTCCCATCTTTGTTTGTTGTATTCTACTGCTTCTTCTACACACTTTTGAGCATTATTATTTTCCAGATTTATCATCTTCTTAAACTCAAGAGATGTTGGAAAAATAGTGGCTAAGTTATAGTTTAAGTTATTCCTAGGGAGTTTTGGAATCCATCCTCTTTCTAGTATGTAAGGGGCTTCTTTGGTAGTAGAATGCTTACTGCTGTTATAAGCCATTTCTAGATCTGGGAGTAGGCTTACCCAATCATTGCAATAGCCATCTGAGTTTTTGTATTCTAGACAAAAGCTACAGAACCTTCTTGAAATATCTTCTAGGGTCTGTATCATTCTTTCAGCTAATCCATCAGTTTGGGGATGGTATGCTGTAGAAAATCCTAGAGTAGTACCCAGTATATCATGTAGATTCCTCCAGAACTCAGAGGTGAATTTGGGGTCTCCGTCACTGATTATAATCTTGGGTATACCAACATCAGCTATGATCCTGTTCCAGAATAGGTAAGCTACATCCATAGCACTATCTTCTTTGAGGTTAGGTAAGAATTTTGCCTTCTTAGAGTATCTGTCAACTATAACCAGGACAGATTTATATGAATGAGTACCTCCAGGGGGGAGGCTGGTGACAAAATCATTATTGATGATTTCCCATCTGGTTTTAGGTTCAGAGATCTTCTTTAGCAGTCCAAAACTTTTGCCAGTAGTTTTATTAGATTTTTGGCTGGTCTCACAGCTAGTAACATACTTAATAGTGATTTCTTTCCAGTATATCCACCAAGCAGTTTGTTTTACTTTTTCCAAGGTTTTTTCTGTGGATAGATGCCCTGATGAACAGTTGTGATGGCATTCCTGGATTATATGTTGTATATTTTCTTTGTTGCTTAGTACTAATACACTGGAATTTTGGCGTCTGTAGTAAAGGAGACCATCCCAAAAGTTAAACCTTCCTGATTTATAGGGTTTAAATAATTAAGCAGGTAGACTATTTATCAGAGCTGCTTCTGGGGATTCAAATTTCATAATGGTAATCAGAAGCTTGATTTCAGGAGAGTAGTTGTCTCTTACTAGGTTGAAGAAAGCAGTATCTAATTCACATAAGTGGATCCCCATTATTGGAGCATGTAATGCAAAAAGATTGATTTTCAAGATAGGAAAGATATCTTGATCTTCAGGGGCATATGCTGGATTTTTAGAGTCATTAGGCAAAGAATTCCTACTTAGAATATCAGCATTCTGATGTTTAGCTCCAGGTTTATGCATTATAGTCATCTGACCTCTATACTGTTGTATATCAATTTGCCACCTGAGCATATGTCTGCTGGGGTTTTTCATTTTCATAAGAGTTCTTACAGAATTACAGTCCGTGATCACTTGAAAAGTGATTCCTTCTAAGTAATAGTGTAGCTTTTCTAAAGCCCATACTAGAGCCAAACATTCCAACTGACTGGCTCCATATCTCTTTTCTGTATTGTTGATCTGTCTAGATATGAAGAGTACTGGTTTCTCTACTGGTCTGTCTTCTTCTATCCTCTCTTGATGTAGAGCAGCTCCTAACCCTTCCATACAGGTGTCAATTTACAGTTTAAATTTCTTGGAGTAATCTGGTTGGATGAGTAAAGGAGTAGTGGTCATAGCTATTTTTAGTTTCTCATAGTTTTTCAATCTCTCAAGTGTCATTTCAAATAGAGTATTGTTGTTGCATACTTCATACAGACTCTTAGTTATCATAGCAAACTTTGGTATGTATTTTCTGTAGTAACTGAAAAAGCTAATGAAAGACAGTAACTCCATTTTGTTTTGAGGCATGGGTCTATTCATGACAGCAGCTATCTTATTTTGATCAGCAGCTAGAGTCAGACCAGAGACTCTATGTCCTAGGCCTTTCAATTCTCCGTAGCCAAAGTGCCATTTCTTCATGGATACCTTTAATCCTGCTCTGGAGATAGTCTGGAGTACTAATCTTACTTGGTCAATATGAGTATGCCAATCATCAGACTATATGATAACATCATCTATATATACCATCATCCATCCTTGTCTGATAAATGTACCTAGAACTGTATCCATTGTTCTCTGGAAGTGTGATGGAGCATTATTTATACCAAAGGGCATCCTAAGATATTCATATATTCCCAAATGACAGATTATTCTCATAAACTTTCTGCTTTAAGGGCTTATAGGTATCTGGTGGAAACCTTCAAGCATATCCATAGTAGTAATATATTTGGCCTTGGACAAGTTATGCAGAGCATGATCAATCCAGGGTATAGGATAATAATCTGCCTGAGTATAATTATTGAGCATTATGAAGTCTCCTACCATTCTTGAATTGTCATTATGCCAAGCTATGATTACAGGTGTGGTCACATCTACCTGCTCATTGTGCCCTACTTTCCTTAATACTTGTAAGTCTATAAGCTCTTGGATATGTTCCTCAAGAGCTATTCTATACTTAGGACTAGAGGGGTAGCCTGTTCTTCTTACTTTTGGAGGACAAGGAGGCTTAATGGTCAATGTTAATACCATATCATGTCCTTTAATATCACCAATGGGATAATCTTTAGTAAAAAAAGCATTTTGGTTCTCAAAGCAGACTGTCAAAATATCTGTCTTCTGTTCTTCAGAAAGTTTCACATTCAGAGTTGCTTGAGAGAAGTATTCTTGATCAAAGTCTTCTGAATGCTTTTGATAAGTAGAGGAGGGGAAGTTAGATTGAATGGTGCATATCTTAAACTTCTTGTCCCAATTACCACCCACTGTGAATTATCTCCCTTTACTCTTGAACACATCTATACCATATAGACATAAGGCATCATTACCCAGTATCAGGTAGTAACATAGTCCCTTGAGAAATACTACAAATTCCACTTGTATCCTCAAAGATCCTTTAGTATGAGGTAGTATTATAGGAGCAGTCCATACTCCAATAGAATTCATGGTAGAGTTGCAAGAGCTGAACCTGGATTTTGGGACAGGCAGAAGGTTTTCTTCCCGATTGGAATCCCATTTGTTTAAGAATTCAGCACAGACACATGAGAAGAAAGCTCCACTATCCAATAATAACCTTATAGGTTTGTATTTATACAATCCTGTTGCATAGCAAGTTTGACCAGTTATATAACTTTTGCCACTCATAGGTTTAACTGTTAATGGTTTAAAATACGTAATATGTCTAGTAATTATGGTAGGATCCCATTTTTGGGGCAAGCTAGAATCCCTATGGATGTTATAGAAGGAGATATAGACACTTATAGACACTTTTGTAGAAATCAATAAAATTAACAGGGTTGGTCAGGATCAATTCACATTCAGAAAAAGATCCTTCAGTATCAGCTATATCTTCATATTTCTGATTCCCTTCAACCTCCTGCTCTCCTTCCAAGACTGCTATCATTCTTTTTGTTAATGGGCAGTCTTTTCTCATATGCCCTGTCTTGTTAAAATTCCAACAAGTTCCAGGCAGCCTCTCTTTGTCCCTATTCTCATTAGGTTTCTTATTATCAGATGTATTTATCAGAGGGGTTTTTCTCTGGTTTTGTTAATGTTGTAGTTCTCTTTGGGTCTAAAAGGGAGTTTCTTGTCTAACCCATTCATTTCTATGACTTCTTCTAACACATTGATTAGATTTGGAAAGTCAGCATCCATACTCATCCTGCATCTTACACTATGGTTAAGATTTCCAGGACACAAGTTGAGCAGTCTTTCATTTAATTCCTCTTTATCAGCATCTGGATAGAAGCAATCTAGTCTTTCCTTCTGTTCCAAGCACCATTTGTGAGGCTTATCCTTGGAGGGGTCAAATGAGGAATTTTTTAAATTTTTCATCATTTTCCTTTTCCACATTCTAGAACCAAATTGTTCTTGAATTAGAAGTTTCCAAGAATTCCATGGTAATGATCCTACTTATTTTCTTTTACTGATAAACCAGTCCAAAGATACTCCTTCAAATAGTCTGGGCATCCTGACTAAAGCTATAGCTTCTGGTAAGTCATAAGAGTTAATAGTGTATTCAATAAATTTAATAAAATTTATATGATTGTATTCTCCTTCACCAGAGAACTTGCGCCATTCAGAAATAGGGTGTAACAGTTTGAGGGCTTGCTCCATCTCAGGGGTAGGACTAGGGCTGAAGGTGTCACTCCTATGCATTCCTAGTAAGGGTGGTGCATAAGGAGTAGTTGTTTGTCTGGGAGGTTTTGATTCCTCTGTGGTACTCCCCAAGGGGTTGGTCAGACAGAATTTTAAGTCTCTAAGATCCTTCTTGATCAGATTAAGTTGAAGGTCCACTTTATTATTAATCAGATCCAATTTCTCACGTAGGGATAGAATGGAGCTGTTAGTAGTGGCTACTAATTCTTCTTTTAAGGGTTGGCAAGACATAATAAAATCTTCTTGGATTCCTGATAACATATTCTCAATTGTTTGAGTCTGTCTGATCCTACCTTGATTGATTGTCTCCAATAACTTTTCTGTGTGTTCTTTGATTTCTTCCATTCCTACCGTCTTTATTTGGTTATTAATCAATTTGTCTACTACTGAGGTTAATTTATCCATTTGGGTATAAACACCGTCCAAATTTTCAAAACAATTTGGAAATTATGACGCATATCATTACAAAAGAAAGTAATTACATCAGAGGTTTTTTTGTGTTATAATTATGGCCAGCAATTAGCTTAGGCAAATGAGCAGTAATTAAAGCAAAAAAAAATGCTGGACACCTTGTGTCAATAATTGCTTGATGGGCTCTCACAAATGGGGCAAAATGTGGGATGATATTTTTGATGAACTCAATTGGATGATGAATGGACAATGGAAAACAGCCGGGAGAAGAGTTCCTTAAGTACAAAAGATTGGCCTCTTGTGAGCCCATGATACAACAAGCCAAAAGGCAAATTTTCCGCCCCAAAAGAGCTCTACAGGCTCTACATGCCTTGTTACTTGGTTTGGGCTACATCAGCCCACATGGCATCAGTCCCTGTACCCTTATAACCAGCCTATTCCGATTTTTTCTGGTGTTTCCACCTCAATGGGGCTGAACCAGCCCCTGTGCTGTTCAATCCCTGGCTGGTTGTCCATTACAACCAGCCCTGTTACTTATCTTAGCACTTGTACAGCCCCGGGCCCTCATATGGGCCAGGTGGGACCCAGGACTCACCTGATTCCAACCAAAATTTCACCTAGGGGGTGTGTAACCGGCAGACATGCCCCCCCCTCTTTCTCTGAAATCCCTGGAGGGGGCGGTCAGATCCCCCTACCAGGGGCCCTGGGGGTTGATACCCCAGGGCGTTGCTACGGTGAGTGGGCTGGGAGGTGGTCAAGTCCCATCCAGCCTGTTTCTCCTCCCCCTTGGTAAAGGGGGGGGGAGATCACCCCTTTGATGGTGGGGGGGTGGTCAATTCCCCCCCACCGCTGGTCACCTTGATGCAACCGGCCTGGCCACCTCTTTTGGTGGGGGGGTGATCAAGTCCCCCCCACCATGACCGGTTGCCCCTTGTGACCAGCCAGCCCTCCCCCTCCCCCTTGCAATGGCAAGCAAGGGGATGGGGAGAAGCTTGGACCACCAGCCCTGCAGCTGCCACCCAGCGTGGCAGCCGCAATGACGTCCCCGCGCGGGCCGTTGGGCCCCATAGATGGGCCAAAGGCAAAAAATGCGGCCCCAAGCAGGCCGCAACGCCAGCAGCGGCCCCAAGCAGGCCGCAACGCTTGCAGCGGCCCCAAGCGGGCCGCAAGGCGGGCGGCAGCCCCAACTGGGCTGTGACACGGGCGGACGCCCCAAGCCCATAAACTAAGTAAAAAATACTTTGGTGGGCCAGCCCGCCAAAGTCATGTATGTCCAAAATAAACCTTGGGCTCAATTATGCCCATACAAGCCCATCTGGCTGTATTTGCCCATATCCCCCACCAGGCCTGTTAGGGCCCATGTACCAATGAACCTTTTTCATGAGTTTTGAGGCCAGTTTCCCCAAATCAGTGACATCCACACAGGCACGTATGGTCCGTGTGAGGGTCCAATGGGTTGGAAAGGCCCATATGTGCATCCCATTTGGATTACACTTATACGTAGCACACGCGTAAGTGCATATGTATTTTAACACACCCCCTTAATCCAAAAGGAGTGACATCCGCATATTAGTCACAAAGCCTTGATGCTTGTTTCTATCTAAAGCCTAAGTCAAGATATCTGCAATCATTGCTCCAGTGGGCATGTACCTCAACAAAATCTCCTTGCAGTTAACTGCATTTCAAATATAGTTAGAGTGAACATTGATATGTTTTGTTCTTGAATGGAACACTTGGTTTTGCGCCAACGTAATGGCACTCTGGTTATAAGAATACAAAAACACAAACCCTTGTGGTTTCTGTGTAGCCTATCAGACTTTTCTCAACCATTTTGCTTCCTGTGAATGTGCTAAGTAAGCTCTATACTCAGCCTCTGTTAATTAAAGACTTATTTCCAACACCTTCTTGGACATCCATGACCCCAGATTCTTACCTAAGAAGAATATAAAAGCACTTGTTGATTCCCTAGTGTTACCATCTGCCCAACTTGCATTGGAATAACCAACCAAATCAAAGTTTTCTGACTTTGTAAACAACAGTCCCAGACTGTGCCATCCTTTAAAAAACCTCATAACTCTCTTAACACTGACCAATGCCTCATGCTTGGCTTCTCTAATTGTTTCAACAATACACCAATTGCAAAAGAAATATTGGGCCTTTTACACTGCCCCAAATAATTAAGGAATCCAATAGCTGACCTTTAGTTGTTCCCAGATTGAACAAACTCCAGATACTCCTGATCTGTAGACTTCTCTAAAAAAATGTTTGAATGCATGGGAGTACCAAACTCCTTTGCATCCTCTAAGCCATATTGCTTAAGAAGAGCTGCCACATAATGCCTCTGGTCTAACTTAATACCATTCTTGCTCTTACTGACTTTCATTCCTAGCACCTGTTTCACCAGACCAAGATCTTTTATCTTGAATTCCTTTTTGAGTGTCTCCATGACTCTCTCTTTACCATTTCCAATAATGATAATGTCACTGACGCATACAAACAAAATTGCATCCTTTCTTACAAAAAGACAAGGGTTGGCCTCAGAAGTCTTGAAACCAATCTGTATCAGTTTCTCACTCATGGTATTATACCACAATCTAGCTGCTTGCTTCAATCTATAAAGGGATCTACACAGCTTGAGGACATATTCCCCTTTATCTGCTGAAAGAAAACTTCTAACACAGATTTTCTTCATGGTTTCTGGTTTAGTCTCTACTAACCATTCACACAAGCCATCAGGAATTGACATATAAACAGTCTCCTCCTCTCCAAGTTTTGCATTCAATTATGCTGTTAAAAAATCAGCTTGTCTGATTTCTTCTCCCAACTCCACTGCCAGAGCAATGATGTACCTGAAGGTGGACAGCCTTCCAGTTGGTGAGGAATTTTCTTGTTAATCAATACCCTCTCTCTGCTTGAAGCCCTGTGCAACGCATCAAGCTTTGAATCTTTTCAAAACTCCATTTGTGTCAAACTTCTTGTTTAGCAACAATCTAGAACCCAAAATGGTCTTTCCTTTTGGAGCAGAATCCCGCTTAACCACTTCAAAGACACTATTATTTTCTAGAGAATGAAATTCCTCAAAAATAGAACTCTTCCAGTTTGCTCTCTCATCAGAATTCATAGCTTGGCCAAAGCTATTTGGGTTAACCCTGTTACCCATTTCTGAACTCAACCTCAGGACTTCATTGAGCATACACTGTTCCTGAAATGTATCTTCTTCATATCCTGCAGCAGAATAATGGGACTTACATTCCCCGTACCTATCAACTGGTACCCTAACCCTATCACTCCTTCTTATTGGAGGTGGAGGCTCATCAGGTTCCAAATTAACGGACTCCCCTGAAGCGGGCACTAACCCCTCTGGTGGCACGTCTGCCATCTCTTCATCTTCTGAAACCACATGTTCCTCAGCCTTTGCTGGTGAAATAGGTGCTAATTTTATTTCTTGCTGTCACTTATTCATAACAACATCTTTACTCCTTTTGAGTGGAAATGTACTTTCATCAAATTTTACATCCCTACTACAGATAACCTTTCTTATCCTTGGACAATAGATTCTATATGATTTACTTATTAAATCATAGCCTACAAGTGCCCCTGTTCTGGCTCTAGGGTCTAATTTTCCGACCATCTCATTATGGTGGAAACTATCATATACCAAGCAACCAATTGTTCTTAGGTGTTATGTTTTGGGGTACAAATTCCAAAACTGATCATGAGGACTCTTCCCATTAACACTTACAATTTTATGCAACAGACAGACTGTACACATCAACTCAGCCCATAAGAACTTTGGTAGACCAGATTGAGACATAATATTTCTGACCTTGTCCAGTAAATTCCTATTCATTCTCTCACTTATTCCATTATTTTGTGGAGTACTTGCAGTATTGACTATATGAATTATACCATAATCTTTCAATAGCATCTCAAACTCTTTACTCACAAATTCACCACCTCCATTGGTGATAAACCTCTTGATCTCCTTCATCAGACCATTCTGTTTCCAGACTTTGAAGATTACAGAAACCTCCTCTGTGGTCTGATACTTAGATCTAATTGGTTTAACCCAAACATAATTAGTTTCAGTATCAACTAAATTGATGAAGTATCTTGCCCCACCAAGGTACTCCGGTGTGAATGGACCTTCCAAATCAATGGAAAATTCCTCTCTAGGAACATCAGTGCGATCTCTACTCTTTGAGAACACATTTCTAGTCTTAACCCCTAAGTTACAACTCTCAAAGTTGCTGTCCTTTACCTTATGGCCAGTTCTATTGTGAGCAAGAGTGCTCAAAGCTGATATTTTGAACAAGCTTGCACACAAAAGCTTTTTCTGAACCTGTCCACTAGGAACAGTTCTCCAATTCATATCAATAAAAAAACTTATCTTCTTTAAGATAATGAATCTGGAAACCTTTTTTCCACAACACTCCAAGGGACACAAGGTTATAAGGCAACTCTGGTACATAGAACACTTTCTCAAAAGAAATTTTGAAACCCAAGTGGTTTGCAAGAATAACTTTTCCAATTCCTTTAATCTGAATTTTTCTTCCTTTCTGACCAATATTTACTACTCCATCATAATCACTAAGATTTTAAAATAAATTTGGTTCAAAGAACATGTGATCTGTACAACCAGAATCAATCAAAACAAGAACATCCTCCTTCAATCCTCCTAATAGGAAAGAATCTTTATCAGTCACTGATTAGTTCTCATCTTTGAGGTTAAGATTACTCACTTCATAATCAGTCAAGTTCATTTCTTGATCCTCATGAATTTCGGCCTTCTTGTTGGGAACTTCTTGCCCAACAATCATGTCCATTGGACCATCAAACGTCACCATTTCAACGTTTTCAGTAGTGAGATTGACCTCCTTGCCATTCTCTTTGGACTTCTTCCTCTTCTTTGCCTCCTTGCAATCCTTAGCATAATGCCCCTTATTCTGAAAATTATAGCATAAGACCTTGGAAGAATCCTTTATTTCCTTCTTGAAAGATTTTCCAGTCTTTCCGACAAGGGCTGTTCCAGAACCCCCCTTCATCTTGAACTGAAGATCATCCTTTTCAATCCTTTTCAGCACATTCTCCTCCCCAGGGAGAGGATTCAATTGAGAAATAATTCTGACTAAAGAATCAAACTCCTTTGGTAGCTTCTGAAGGATTAAGAGTGACAAACACTCAGGATCCATTTTAACTCCTGATGACTTAAACTTGGCTATGCTAGACCTAGCCTCTGCAACAAACTGTTTACAATTTGAATATTGTAACTTAAACAGTTTATTGAAAGCTATACCCTTCTGGTGAACAGAATCACCAGCATACTTGGACTTAAGCAACTTCCAAAGGATGATGCCCCTCCTCCTCTCATCTTCCCTAAGAGTATCAGCAACCCATGTCACATGATTCTCATCAAGATGCCTAAGGATGAGATGATAAGACTTTTTCTCCACTTCTGAACTGATCAAAGTGTCATATGCATCCATTATCTCCCCACAACATGACAAAAGTCACTTGAAATCTTTGTTTCTCTAGAACTTAGAACCAGATTACGCTGATTAAGAGAAAGTAAAGAAAAGATGTCAGACAAAGAAAAAAAAGGAAAGAGATAGACAATGAGATAGATCCTACAGCATCAACCAGTTAATACCTCCCAATAGAGAGAGCTTTGGAGAAGGAAGAATTTGGAGACAGAGAGAACAGGCGGCCATGTATTGAACGGACAAGAAGGAGAGAGACTGATTGAAAGAAAGTCAGATTGTTTTTTGACAAGTCAAACAAAGAGATAAAAATCTTACCAGTCAGAGACTTGTGGAATTGAGACAAGTTATTCGTTGACAGAGATGAGGATTGAGAGAATAAGAGATAAAGAAAGAGAGACGATCAAGAGGGGAAGAATATATGAAAATTGAGGTTGAGCGTGAGGATGTTGAGACAATATCAGAATCAGGTTTTGAGTTGAAGATAACAAAGAGAGAAAAGAACAATCAGAGAAGAAAAAAAAAATAATAAACAAAATAAAAGCAAGGGTAAAAGCTTGAGAGAGTGCGGCCGGGTAATGGACAAGAAGCGGGGTCCCTGCCATAGACTCCATGGAGACCCACGCGCGGTGGTGTAGAGTTCTGGATTATTCAACACAACAGATTTTGTCCAGCTCACTATCCATAAGGACAGCCCAATCATTATAATTCTGACTGTTCAGAAATATCTTGGTGGAGCTAAAATTAGGGATATAGGATATCTTCTTGGAAAACTTGAGGTCTTTAAGGCTCTCCAGAGTAAGGTACAAGGGTCTAGATGGCTTGGAAGTAATAATGATGTTGGTACTGATAAGGTGTCATAATTATGGCCAGCAATTAGCTTAGGCAAATTAGCAGTAATTAAAGCAAGAGAAATGCTGGACACCTTGTGCCAATAATTGCTTTATGGGCTCTCACAAATGGGGCAACACATTGGATGATATTGTTGATGAATTTAATTGGATGATGAATGAATGATAGAAAAAAGGAGGTAGAAGAGCTCCTTAATTACAAAAGATTGTCCTCTTGTGAGCCCATGATACAACAATCAAAAGGCAAATTTTCCTCCCCAAGAGAGCTTTACAGGCTCTAAAGGCCTTGTTACTTGGTCTGGGCTACTTCAGCCCACATGGCATCAGTCCCTGTACCCTTACAACCAGCATATTCTGGTTGTTTCTGGTGTTTCCACCTCAATGGGTCTGAACCAGCCCCTGTGCTGTTCAATCCCTGGCTGGATGTCCGTTACAACCATCCCTGTTACTTATCTTAGAACTTGTACAGCCCTGGCCCCTCATATGGGCCAGGTGGGACCCAGGACTCACCCGAGTCCAACCAAAATCTCACCTGGGGGGGGTGTAACTGGGGACATGCTGCCCCCCCCCCTCTTTCTCTCAAATCCCTGGAGGAGGAAGTCAGATCCCCCTACCAGGGGCCCTGGGGGTCAATACCCCCAGGGCGTTGCTACTGTGAGTGGGCTGGGGGGTGGTCAAGTCCCATCCATCCCGTCGCTCTTCCCCCTTGGTAAAGGGGGGGGGAGAGCATCCCTTCAATGTGGGGGGGTGGTCAATTCCCCCCCACCGCCAGTTTCCTCAATGCAACCGGCCTGGCCACCTCTTTTGGTGGGGGGGTGATCAAGTCAACCCCACCATGACCGGTTGCTGGCTGGTTACAAACAGCCAGCCCTCCCCCTCCCCCTTGCAATGGCAAGCAAGGGGATGGGGAGGAGCTGGGATCACCAGCCCCCATGGCAGCCGCAACAACAGCCCCTTGCGGGCCATTGGGCCCCATAGACAGGCCAAAGGCAAAAAACATGGCCCCCAGCAGGCCGCAACACAGGCTGCAACACGGGCGGCAGCCCCATTGGGTCGCCCCAGGCCTGAAAACTAAGTAAAACATACTTTGGCGGGCCAGCCCATCTGGCCAAGTATGTCCAAAATAAAACTTTGGCCCAATTATGCTCATACAAGCCCATCTGGCTGTATTTGTCCATATCCCCCACCGGGCCCTAATGGGCCCGTGTACCAATGAGCCTGTTTCACGCGTTTTGAGGCCAGTTTCCCCAAATCATTGACATCCACACAGGCCTGTATGGTCCGTGTGAGTGTCCAATGGGCCCAAGAGGCCCATATGTGCATCCCATTTGGATTACACTTATACATAGCACACGGGTTAGTGCATACATATTTTAACAGTTTGGGCTCAGAATTAGGGGCTAGTTGTTGTAAACCTTTTTCCATTTTTGAGCTAGGGATATTATCTTATCCCAATCTTTCTTTCCCTTTGGCTTTTGATGGGAAGAGGATTTCTTCTTTCCTGATCCTTTCTCTTTCAGTTGCACTAATTGATCCCAAAGATTCCACTTTTCTATGTAGGATTCTACCTCTTTCCTTTGAATCATTTTCTGAAGAGCTATCTGGGTAGCTTTTTCCTGGGAGATTATCTTTTTCATAGATACCATCTTCTCTTTGGCTTGGGCTTCTTTAAACGCTTCCCAATATTTCACATTCTCTCTGACTAATTCTTTGATCCTGGCTTCATTGGCCAGATTCCGTTGGGGTAGCTGCAGGGAATCTTCTTGTAATGGAGGGTGGCTTAATTCTACTGCTTTCTCCTGCTCTAGGTGGAAGGAGGGCAGAAGTACTTGGTGCTGTTCCTTGTCCATCAACATTTGATTCACGGGTTCCAGTCCCCTCATGGTTGTCATTATTGGTGGTCTCACGGTTACTGGAAGCTCTTGGCAAAGATCCATAGGAGGGAATTCTCCCTGAGGCTCTGTTAGAATTATGGTCAGCAATTAGCTTAGGCAAATGAGCAGTATTTAAAGAAAAAGAAATGCTGGAAACTGGGTGTCAATATTGTCTAATGGGGCTCTCACAATGGGGCAATATCTTGGATGAATTTGATTGGAATGATGAATGAATGGATTGCAAACAGCAGGGAGAAGGGCTCCTTAAGTACAAAAGATTGGCCTCTTGTAAGCCCATGTTACAACAATACAAAAGGCACATTTTCCGCCCCAAAAGAGCTCTACAGGCTCTATTGGCCTTGTTACTTGGTTTGGACTACATCAGCCCACATGGCATCAGTCCCTGTACCCTTACAACCAGCCTATTCCAGTTATTTCTGGTGTTTCCACCTCAATGGGGCTGAACCAGCCCCTTAACTGTTCAATCCCCTTGGCTGGTTGTCCTTTACAACCAGCCATGATGACCTTTATTGCCTTGTTTACGGGCTGGTTGCCTCATGCAGCCAGCCCCTGGCCCCTCATATGGGCCAGGTGGGACCCAGGGCACACCTGGGTCCGGTCTCAGACTCACATGGGGGGGGTGTGACCAGCGGACATGCTGTCCCCCCCCCCTCTTTCTCTCAAATCCCTGGTGGGGGCGGTCAAATCCCCTCACCAGGGGCCCTGGGGGTTGATACCCCCAGGGCGTTGTCATGTCAATTGGCCTGGGAGGTGATCAGCTCCCCCCAGGCCCATTGCTCCTCCCCCTTGGTAAAGGGGGGGGGGGAGAGCGCCCCTATCCTGTTTGGTTGCATTAACCAATCAATGGTGGGGGGGTGATGAAATCCCCCCCACCTGCCAGTCGCTACTCTTGCGGCCGGCGCCTTCACCTCCTTGGGCAAGGGGGTGGTCAGGTCCCCCCCATCCCCTTTGGGATGGTGAGCAAGCGGGGGCCGCAAGCCCCGGCTACATGGCGCTGGTCGCCTAGCGCGACCAGCCGGGCCCGCATGGCATCCCACTGTGTGGGATCCCTCGGCTGCGCGACAGCCCCGCGGAGGGCCGTCGGGCCCCGCGTGGGCGCACCGAGGAACACAGGGGGCCCCGAAAGGCCTGCAACGCGGGCCAAGCGCGCTGCGACACGGGCGGCGGCCCCTAGCGGGCCGCAACAAAGGTGGCAGCCCCAATGGGCTGCCCCAAGCCCCAATTGTGAGAATTACATACTTTGGCCGGCCAGCCCGTCTGGCCAAGTATGTCCATAATAAAGCTTGGGCCCTTTTATGCCCAAATAAGCCCATCTGGCTTGGGTGGCCCATCCACCCTGGCGGGCCCGTGAGGGCCCGTGTCCCAAAAGACCATAAAAACATGTTTTGGCGCCCAAATGCCCAAAACCAATAACACCCACATAGGCCCACGTGGCCCACGTGTTGTCCAATGGGCCATGGAGGCCCATTTTTTCATCCCATTTGGATTACACACTCCTATGCACATTACCTGAGTGCATCCGCATTTTAACAGGCTCTTGGTTATGTCTATTCATATTTGAATAGAATGTTTATAAGTATTCTTCTTTCTATAGAAAAAATCTGTAAAAATAAGTTTTATTTAAAACTCACTTAAGTTGATGTTCAAAGGTACCAAGACTTTATTGGAATTAAATTGATCCTTAGTAGGTAATCCTATGGGATCTTGGTGTGTTCCAATAAGGTCTTCACCTGCCCAATCAATATTTTCAGGGCGTCCAGAGATATCTGGGACTTCTTGATCCAATAAATCAATTTCAGTGGCGGTGGTTTCTGGTACAGGAGGGTTCACCATGTTATAATTATGGCCAGCAATTAGCTTAGGCAAATGAGCAGTATTTAAAGCAAAAGAAATGCTGGACACTGTGTGTCAATAATGGCTAATGGGGCTCTCACAATGGGGCAATATGTTGGATGAATTTGATTGGATGATGAATGAATGAATGGAAAACAGCAGGGAGAAGGGCTCCTTAAGTACAAAAGATTGGCCTCTTGTGAGCCCATGATACAACAAGCCAAAAGGCAAATTTTCCGCCCCAAAAGGGCTCTACAGGCTCTAATGGCCTTGTTACTTGGTTTGGACTAAATCAGCCCACATGGCATCAGTCCCTGTACCCTTACAACCAGCCTATTCTGGTTATTTCTGGTGTTTCCACCTCAATGGGGCTGAACCAGCCCCTTAACTGTTCAATCCCCTTGGCTGGTTGTCCTTTACAACCAGCCATGATGACCTTTATTGCCTTGTTTACGGGCTGGTTGCCTCATGCAGCCAGCCCCTGGCCCCTCAAATGGGCCAGGTGGGACCCAGGGCACACCTGGGTCCGGTCTCAGACTCACATGGGGGGGGGTGACCAGCGGACATGTTGTCCCCCCCCCCTTTTTCTCTCAAATCCCTGGTGGGGGCGGTCAAATCCCCTCACCAGGGGCCCTGGGGGTCGATACCTCCAGGGCGTTGTCAATTACGTTGGCCTGGGAGGTGATCAGGTCCCCCCAGGCCCATCGCTCCTCCCCCTCGGTAAAGGGGGGGGGGAGAGGGTCCCTGCCCTGCTTGGTCGCCTCGAACGATCGATGGTGGGGGGGTGATGAATTCCCCCCCACCTGCCGGTTGCTACCCTTGCGGCCGGCGCCGCCACCTCATTGGGCAAGGGGGTGGTCAGGTCCCCCCTGCCCTGGCCAACCGCGCTGTTGCGGTCGGTCGCTGGCTGGTTCAACCCAGCCAGCCTGCCCCCTCCCCCTCGCAACGGCAAGCGAGGGGAGGGGGAGCGAGCCAGGGCCGCGAGCCCCGGCTCCGCGGCGCTGGTCGCCGGTCGCGACCAGCCGGGCCCGCGCGGCATTGCACCGCGCGGGATCCCTCGGCCGCGCAACAGCCCCGCGCGGGCCGTCGGGCCCCGCGTGGGCCGTGCCAAGGAACACAGGCGGCCCCGAACGGGCCGCGACGCGAGCAGCGGCCCCGAGCGGGCCGCGACACGGGCGGCAACCCTAATGGGCCGCCCCAAGCTCGAATTGTGAGAAAAGACTACTTTTGCGGGCCAGCCCGTCTGGCCAAGTATGTCCAAAATGAACCTTGGGCCCAATTATGCCCATACAAGCCCATCTGGCCGTATTTGCCCATATACCCCATCGGGCCCGTTAGGGCCCGTGTACCAATGGGTCTGTTTCACGCGTTTTGAGGCCAGTTTCCCCAACTCTGTAACATCCACATGGGCCCGTATGGTCCGTGTGTGTGTCCAATGGGCCTCAGAGGCCCATTTGTGCATCCCATTTGGATTACACTTATACGTAGCACCCGCGTAAGTGCATACGTATTTTAACACACCCCCTTAATCCAAAAGGGGTGACATCCGCATATTAGTCACAAAGCCTTGATGCTTGTTTCTGTCTAATGCCTTAGTCAAGATATCTGCAATCATTGCTCCAGTGGGCATGTACCTCAACACAATCTCATTGCAGTTAACTGCGTCGCGAATATAGGTATATTGAACATCAATATGTTTTGTTCTTGAATGGAACACTTGGTTTTGTGCCAACGCAATGGCACTCTGGTTATTGGAATACAACAACGCAAACCCTTGTGGTTTATGTGTATCCTCTAAGACTTTTCTCAACCATTTTGCTTCCTGTGAAGCTGCTAAGTAAGCTCTATACTCAGCCTCTGTTGATGAAAGACTTATTGCCGACACCTTCTTGGACATCCATGACACCAGATTCTTACCTAAAAAGAATACAAAACCACTTGTTGATTCCCTAGTGTTACCATCTGCCCAACTTGCATCGGAATAACCAACCAAATCAAAGTTTGCTGACTTTGTAAACAACAGTCCCAGACTGTGTGTTCCTTTAAGATACCTCATAACTCTCTTAAACGCTGACCAATGCCTCATGCTTGGCTTCTCTAAGTGTTGCGACAAGACCCCAATTGCAAACGCAATATTGGGCCTTGTACACTGCCCCAAATAATTAAGCGATCCGACAGCTGACCTGTAGTCATTCCCTGATTGAACAAACTCCAGATACTCCTCATCTGTAGACTTCTCTAAACAAATGTTTGACTGCATGGGAGTACCAAACTCCTTTGCATCCTCTTAACCATACTGCTTAAGAAGAGCTTCAACGTAATGGCTTTGGTCTAACTTAATACCATTCTTGCCCTTACTAACTTTCATTCCTAGCACCTGTTGTTCCAGACCAAGATCTTTTATCTTGAACTCCTTTTTGAGTGTCTCCATGACTCTCTCTTTACCATCACCAATAATGATAATGTCATCAACCCATACAAACAAAATTGCATCCTTTCTCACAAAAAGGCAAGGATCGGCCTCAGACATCTTAAAACCAATCTCTATCAGTTTCTCACTCATGGTGTTATACCATGACCTAGCTGCTTGCTTCAATCCATACAGGGATCTACACAGCTTGAGGACATATTCCCCTTTATCTGCCAAAAGAAAAGTTCTAACACAGATTTTCTTCATGGTTTCTGGTTTAGTCTCTACTAACCATTCACAAAAACCATCAGGAATCGACATATAAACAGTCTCCTCCTCCCCAAGTTTTGCATTCAAGTATGCTGTTACAAAATCAGCTTGTCTGATTTCTTCACCCAACTCCACTGCCAGAGCAATGATGTACCTGAAGGTGGACAGCCTTCCAGTTGGTGAGAAAGTTTCTTGGTAATCAATACCCTCTCTCTGCTTGAAGCCCTGTGCAACACATCTAGCCTTGAACCTTTTAAAAACTCCATTTGTGTCAAACTTCTTGTTTAACACCAATCGAGACCCCACAATGGTCTTTCCTTTTGGAACAGAATCCCGCTTAACCACTTCAAAGACACTATTATTCTCTAGAGAATCAAATTCCTCAAAAATAGCACTCTTCCAGTTGGCTCTCTCATCAGAATTCATAGCTTGGCCAAAGCTATTTGGGTTAACCCTGTTACCCATTTCTGAACTCAACTCCAGGACTTCATTGAGCATACACTGTTCCTGAAATGTATCTTCCTCATATCCTGCAGCAGCATAATGGGATCTCCACTCCCCGTACGTGTCAACCGGTACTCTAACCCTACCACTCCTTCTAACCGGAGGTGGAGGCTCATCAGGTTCTGATTCCAAAGAATCACCTGGAGCGGGTACTGAACCCTCTTGTGGCACGTCTGCCACCTCTTCATCTTCTGGAACCACATGTTCCACAGCTTTTGCTGGTGAAATAGGTGCTAATTCTATTTCTTGTTGTGGCTTAATCACAACGACATCTTCACTCCTTTTGAGTGGAAAGGTACTTTCGTCGAATTTTACATCCCTGCTACAGATAACCTTTCTTGTCCCTGGACAATAGATCCTATAAGATTTACTTATTAAATCATAGCCTACAAGTGCCCCTGTTCTGGCTCTAGGGTCTAATTTTCCGACCATTTCATTATGGTGGACACTATAATACACCAAGCAACCAATTGTTCTTAGGTGTGATGTTTTGGGGTACAACTTCCAAAACTGATAATGGGGGCACTTCCCATTAACACTTACAATGTTGTGCAACAGACACACCGTGCACATCAACTCAGCCCATAAGAACTTTGGCAGACCAGATTGAGACATAATAGTTCTGACTTTGTCCAGTAAAGTCCTATTCATTCTCTCAACTATTCCATTATTTTGTGGAGTACTTGCAGTAGTGACTATATGAATGATACCATAATCTTTCAACAGCCTCCCAAACTCTTTACTCACGAATTCACCCCCTCCATCAGTAATAACCCTCTTGATCTCCTTCATCAGACCATTCTGTTTCCAGACTTTGAAGATTACAGAAACCTCCTCTGTGGTCTGATCCTTAGATCGAATTGGTTTAACCCAAACATAATTAGTTGCAGTATCAACTAAATTGATGAAGTATCTTGCCCCACCAAGGGACTCTGGAGTGAATGGCCCTTCCAAATCAATGGAAAATTCCTCTCTAGGAACATCTGTGTGATCTCTAATCTTAGAGAACACATTTCTAGTCTTAGCCCACAAGGTACAACTCTCACAGTTGCTGTCCTTTACCTTATGGCCACTTCTATTGTGAGAAACAGTGCTCAGAGCTGAGAATTTGAACAAGCTTGCACACAGAAGCTTATTCCGAACTTGTCCACTAAGAACAGTTCTGCCATTCATATCAATAACAAACATATCTCCTTTAAGATAACGAATTTGGAAACCTTTTTTCCATAACACCCCAAGAGACACAAGGTTGTAAGGCAACTCTGGTACATAGAACACTTTACCAAAAGTAATTTGGAAACCCAGTTGGTTTGCAAGAATAACTTTTCCAATTCCTTTAATCTGAATTGTTCTGCCTTTCTGACCAATATTTACAACCCCATCATAATCACTAAGATTTGAAAATAAATTTGGTTCAAAAAACATGTGATCTGTACAACCAGAATCGATCAAAACAAGAACATCCTCCTTCAATCCTCCTAGTAGGAAAGAAGCTTTATCAGTCACTGATAAGTTCTTATCTTTGAGGTTAAGATTACTCACTTCATAATCAATCAAGTCCATTTCTTGATCCTCATCGATTTTGGCCTTCTTGTTGGGACCTTCTTCCACAACAGCCTCTTCAATTGGAGCATCCAACGCCACCATTGCAACGTTTTCAGTTGTGAGATTGACCTCCTTGTCATTCCCTTCGGACTTCTTCCTTTTCTTGGCCTCCTTGCAGTCCTTAGCATAGTGACCCTTATTCTGACAATTGTAACATAAGACCTTGGACAAATCCTTTTTCGCCTTCTTGCATAATTTTCCAGTCTTTCCAACTAGGGCTGTTCCAGAACCCCCCTTCATCTTGAATTGAAGGTCATCCTTTTCAATCCTTTTAAGCACATCCTCCTCCCCAGGAAGAGGATCCAATTGAGAAATGATTCTGACTAAGGAATCAAACTCTTTTGGCAGCTTTTGAAGGATTAAGAGTGAAAAACACTCTGGATCCATGTTAAGTCCAGATTACTTGAACTTGGCTATACTAGACCTAGCCTCTGCCACAAACTGTTTACAATTCGAATATTGTAACTTGAACAGTTTATTAAAGGCTATACCCTTCTGGTGAACAGAATCACCAGCATACTTGGACTTAAGCAGCTTCCAAAGGATGCTGCCCCTCCTCCTCTCATCTTCCATAAGAGTATCAGCAACCCATGTCACATGATTCTCATCAAGATGCCTAAGGATCAGATGGTAAGACTTCTTCTCCACTTCTGAACTGATCAGAGTGTCATCTGCATCCATAATTTCCCCACAGCAGATGTTATCCAGCTCACTATCCATAAGGACAGCCCAAGCATTATAGTTCTGACTATTCAGAACTATTTTGGTAGAGCTAACATCAGGGATATAGGACATCTTCTTGGAAAACTTGAGGTCTTTGAGGTTCTCCAAAGTAAGGTACAAAGGTCTAGATGGCTTGGAAGTAATGATGATGTTGGTACTGATAATGTGTTATAATTATGGCCAGCAATTAGCTTAGGCAAATGAGCAGTATTTAAAGCAAAAGAAATGCTGGACACTGTGTGTCAATAATGGCTAATGGGGCTCTCACAATGGGGCAATATGTTGGATGAATTCGATTGGATGATGAATGAATGAATGGAAAACAGCAGGGAGAAGGGCTCCTTAAGTACAAAAGATTGGCCTCTTGTGAGCCCATGATACAACAAGCCAAAAGGCAAATTTTCCGCCCCAAAAGGGCTCTACAGGCTCTACTGGCCTTGTTACTTGGTTTGGACTAAATCAGCCCACATGGCATCAGTCCCTGTACCCTTACAACCAGCCTATTCTGGTTATTTCTGGTGTTTCCACCTCAATGGGGCTGAACCAGCCCCTTAACTGTTCAATCCCCTTGGCTGGTTGTCCTTTACAACCAGCCATGATGACCTTTATTGCCTTGTTTACGGGCTGGTTGCCTCATGCAGCCAGCCCCTGGCCCCTCATATGGGCCAGGTGGGACCCAGGGCACACCTGGGTCCGGTCTCAGACTCACATGGGGGGGGGGTGACCAGCGGACATGTTGTCCCCCCCCCTTTTTCTCTCAAATCCCTGGTGGGGGCGGTCAAATCCCCTCACCAGGGGCCCTGGGGGTCGATACCTCCAGGGCGTCGTCAAGTACGTTGGCCTGGGAGGTGATCAGGTCCCCCCAGGCCCATCGCTCCTCCCCCTCAGTAAAGGGGGGGGGGAGAGCGTCCCTGCCCTGCTTGGTCGCCTCGAACGATCGATGGTGGGGGGGTGATGAATTCCCCCCCACCTGCCGGTTGCTACCCTTGCGGCCGGCGCCGCCACCTCATTGGGCAAGGGGGTGGTCAGGTCCCCCCTGCCCTGGCCGACCGCGCTGTCGCGGTTGGTCGCTGGCTGGTTCAACCCAGCCAGCCTGCCCCCTCCCCCTTGCAACAGCGAGCGAGGGGAGGGGGAGCGAGCCAGGGCCGCGAGCCCCGGCTCCGCGGCGCTGGTCGCCGGTCGCGACCAGCCGGGCCCGCGCGGCATCGCACCGCGCGGGATCCCTCGGCCGCGCAACAGCCCCGCGCGGGCCGTCGGGCCCCGCGTGGGCCGTGCCGAGGAACACAGGCAGCCCCGAACGGGCCGCGACGCGAGCAGCGGCCCCGAGCGGGCCGCGACACGGGCGGCAACCCTAATGGGCCGCCCCAAGCCCGAATTGTGAGAAAAGACTACTTTTGCGGGCCAGCCCGTCTGGCCAAGTATGTCCAAAATAAACCTTGGGCCCAATTATGCCCATACAAGCCCATCTGGCCGTATTTGCCCATATACCCCATCGGGCCCGTGTACCAATGGGTCTGTTTCACGCGTTTTGAGGCCAGTTTCCCCAACTCTGTAACATCCACATGGGCCCGTATGGTCCGTGTGTGTGTCCAATGGGCCTCAGAGGCCCATTTGTGCATCCCATTTGGATTACACTTATACGTAGCACCCGCGTAAGTGCATACGTATTTTAACACACCAATGTGAAAAAAGGTTATTTTATTGGTCAATAAAAAATATTAATATTTTTTAAAAAAATACTATGCTAATACAAGTTTTATACTTAATTTTATATTTCAAAAAGTAATTTTTATGGTATTTCTACCAAGCTTTATGTTTCCTTAATAGGGCCTGGAAGTTTATACGCCTCTCAAGATCTTCTTGTTCAAGGAGTTTATCTAAGTGTTTATGTACAGAAGAAACATTCAGTTGCTCAGCTTGAGTTAAAGCTTTCCAACCAGTAGGCTTATAATTTTTAATATATTCTTCTTTTCTTATCTTTAAAAGATTTATATAATAGATTATTAATTCTGCATTGGTTTTTAAATCCACTGCAAAAGAATTTAATTATAAATCATGGTTATAAAGTCAGATAAATTTATCTTTGATTTAATTTTACCTGAAATGTCTGTTCCAAGGTATTAAATATAATAAAATGGAATATTTCCCGGCCAGGCCCCCAATTGTCAGCCTCCTGGATGCCAAGACCCTTGCTATCCTTTAGCTACCAGAGGTGATAGAATAAATAATAAATATATTATTTAATAAATGCAGCAAAATTCTATAAAATATCTGGATTGAGCTTATTGCAAGGTTAATTGGTTTGGTTATAGTTTATTGTTATAAATCAATATGAATAAATTGATTATTAATTTTTTTTATAGAGGGGCCACAATTATATTGGGGATCTTTAACACCTCTCTTCAGGGATTTCAGTATGAAAACACATAGTCCTGGTTACTTTGGGCTCTTTAGTTTAAAGGATATTTTACCTAAAGATAATATGTATATAAAATACACGGTGGAGTGGCAGGGCCTTGTAACCAATCTGCCACGACAGAGAAAGGATAATAAAACTCACTGGTATATTATTAAATCCTTTGGGTATCTGTTTGGGATGTGCACTGATGGTTTAAACCTGTATACTGGGGTTATAAGGTTGTTCAGCAGTTTTAATTGATAAAAAAGAGGTTGAGGATGGATATTATTGATCAGAATTAGCCATAAATCACTTACCTATCTATTATAAGTACTTGATTACCTTGGCACAGTGTCTGGATATAAATATAACTGGGTCTCTGCCCATCAATATCCTCAAAAGAGCTCTTTATTTATATCTTTTGGAGTCCCAATACTATCCTTCCGAGGGGTACAGGGGCTCAAAGGGACAGACACTAAGGCCAGAAGGGTAACCAGTGGTATCCTGTCACGTGTTCTTGGTGCTATAGCACGGGTAGTATCTCATTCCACAGGGTATTGGTATTATTCTAATTTATAATAGATATTACAACGTGTGAATGACACTAATCTGTCCTATTTATGTATTGTTTAATTAATTATCCTTAGTAAATGTTCCCAGTAATTTAATAATTATTTAAATAGACATTTCTACGAAAATCCTGATGTCAGTTGAGTTCTCATTATGTATTAAATAACTGGAGTAAAGTCATGATATTGATTTTAATCCTTATTTTTGAGTTCCAGTTGATCTATTAAGATAATTACTTAAAAATATAAGTCATGGGAATTCATGTAATATTTTGAAAACTTTAGTTTTCTTAGTATGTCACAAAGATATTGATGTCTAGAAATTGCCATAAAATTAAATTATATTATTTTAATATATTTTTAGAAGTTGTCATTGTCTTATTTTTGACATTCTTGGTACTTTGAATTATATTTAATAAAAAATACATTTAAGGGTTATTTGAGTATTTTTATATAATATTATGTACTTTTAGACTATCTAATATCCACTGGAACATTTATTACATATGTAGAATGTTCCCGTGTGGGTTGTAGCATGTTTACGCGGTACCTAAGCCTCTCAGGCCGCCTGTCACTCTGTCAACCCGTAGTCCCGCAGCTGTGTACTTGTCAGAGGCCTGGGGCTTTGTACACAACCTTGACGGAGTGACAGGGCTGTTCCTCAGCTGCGCGCAGGTGCATTGGCTGCCGCGGCTGCGTGCGGGAATTGTGACAAAACACATTTCCGTCCGTAACTCCTAAAATATACACAACACCTCAATTCTGACTGAATTTTAGGTCTGAAACTTATACGTGACAATGTGTGTGAAATATTTAATTGACCAAAATCTCAATAGTGGAGCCGTGGTATTTTGGTCTTTCTTTCCTTAATTATTTAAAAATATAAGGAGTTGGATTTCAAGGGTGGGGTCAGTGAGTGACCCTACCTAATTTTGGGTGGAAACTCCATTTCTCCAATAGTATTCATTTTTTTCCCACTCCTTCTTAGGTTAATTTTATTATTATTATTTTTATGTTATTTTTGTTGCTTTTGCAGCTTGCTCTGCAATAGTAGCAAGCTGACACATATGTAGAATGTTCCCGTGTGGGTTGTAGCGTGGTACCTAAGTTTCTCAGGCCGCCTGTCACTTTTTCAACCCGTAGTCCTGTGGCTGCGTACTTGTCAGAGGCCTGGGGCTGCGTACACAACCTTGACGGAGTGACAGGGCTGTATCTCAGCCGCGCGCGGGTGCCTTGGCTGCTGCGGCTGTGTGCTGGAATTGTGACAGAAAACATTTCCGTCCCTAACTCCTAAAATATACAAAACACCTCAATTCTGGCTGAATTTTAGGTGTGAAACCTATACGTGACAATACATGTGAAATATTGAATTGGCCAAAAAGTTCAATAGTGGTGCCATGGTATTTTGGTCTTTCTTTCCTTAATTATTTAGAAATATAAGGATTTGGATTTCAAGGGTGGAGTCAGTGAGTGACCCTACCTAATTCAGTGTGGAAAATTCATTTCTGTAATAATATTTATGATTTCCCTACTCCTTCTTAGGTTGATTATATTATTATTATTTTTATGTTATTTCTGTTACTTTTGCAGCTTGCTCTGCAATATTAGCAAGCTGACACCCTCCAAGGGCTACAATGTTCAAGATGGGCATTTTGTCATACCTGACTATGGGTTTGGGATCAATTTCTCTACTCAAAAAGGAATTGTTAAGTTACTCTGGCAATCCAAAAAGCATTGTCACTTTACACTTACTCCTGTAGAAAATCTTTTGTATACCCATCTTGCCATGTCTTTACAAATCAATCTTAGAACCCTAAACACTTGTAGAATCATTCAGGATGGTACTATAAATTATACAAAAGCTAAAAAAAATAAAGTACTCCTTATTTCTGATCATAATTATTTTTTGCTTGTAAATTAAACTGTTTCTTTTGACTCTTTGATCTTGAACCTTGTTGGTCTTTGGAACAATGTATAATTAATGTATGAATAAAAATTCATCCCACTGCTTGGTCTTCTTTCCAAAGGGAGATCCTGAGGTACTATTTGTTTTTTTTATGACTTGATTCTGAAATTTTGAAAATTTTGATTTGCATGATAATTCATAATCCAACATTTCAAAAGAGTTATTGTCCAATATTTTTCAATACTGGAAGCCCCAGTTACAATAATTTTCCCCTGAGAAGTGAGATTGGAGTTCTCAAGGTCAACTTTTGGATTTGCACTGTCTAAAACCCTGACCCACCACTCAGCACTTTTAGATCAATTGCATATTCAAAATGCCACAGATTGTTTGCCACCACCCACTACTCAACCACCTGGCTGAAGCATCCATCAAGAACTACTTAAACAGGTCCTCTTTCTCCCCTCAAGCTGTTTCCCCCCATCCCATCCCATCCCTTTCAGCAATATGGCACATGTTCCATTGCAGGCAAACCAAACCCTCATGCAAAATTATCACATCTCATCTTTCTCTAACTTATTGTTGGATGATACTCTTGGAACCAGCTCTGATAACATACATGCAAATTGCATCCACATATTGCTTGGCTGCAATGAAACATTACCTGTCCAGAATGCACAAAATTGGATTGTCTTTGCAGCCCCCAGGGAACCAAAGTAGTTCCTCATCAAGTCTTTTACAGGACATTGGTTTGATTTAATCATCATGGACCACCAACCTTCCAAAACTATCTGCTTTTCTTGTAGCCCAACTTATTCAGACATTTTTTCAAAGAAGTAAATTACCAGCAAAGCAGGATAGATTTTTTTTGTGTTTTCCTTGGTCCACCTTTGATCCCAATGCCTGTAATTTGGATCAATGTGTCATTCAGATCAATGTTGCAGCAAGGAAAATTCAAAAAAAAATCTGTCCCCCTTTTCTGGTGGTTTACTTCTGGGAACAAATGTCTGACTACATTGGGCTACAAGAAAAGCAGATGCTTTTGGAACCTTGTGAGATCTATGATGATGAAATGACACCAATGATCTGTCACAAAGACTTGATGAGGGACTACTTAGGTGCCCTGAAAGCTGCAGAGGTATTCCAATTTGGTGAATTCTTTCCTGGTACTGTCACATTTCAGCCAAGCAATATGTCAATGCAATTTGCATGTATTTTATCAGAGCTGGTTCAAGGAGGATCATCAAATGATAAGCTGGTGAAAGACAAGATGTGATACTTTTGCATGAGGGTTTGGTTTTTCTGAAATGGAACATGTTCCAATCTCAATTTGAAGAAGTCATGATACAATGAATTGGTGTTTCCACACTCCCAGATCATTTAATTAAGTCTCTCTATAAAAAAATTATGAAAAATGAATATTTGTAGTCATGAAATCTGTTGTTTTGGGGAAGAAAACAAACTCTTTGCATTGGATATTTCCTTGCTTAATGTGGTTTTGTAAAATTTCCTGACATGAAAAAACAATTCCAATCATGTTTTTTTATTAAGATCATTAATCTTCAAATGAAATACATGATTTTCCATCAGGAAATTTGATTTTGAATTCCAAACCAAAGATCTTAGTATTGCCAATGTATTTTACATGGGTAAATCATTTGCATTCAATATGATCTATTTATTAGGGAAATTTTTCAATATATCAAATTTAACTTTCCCTTACACTCTCACTGAAGTTAATATGCATATTCAAAATGGAACCAATAAGCTTTTGGGTTTTTTTTTGAATGATTAAACTCATCAGCAGATGTAAGATTGAATTCAAAATTCAATCAATCTTTTTGTCTATTTCCTTGTAAGCCTTTCAATTTCTGGAAACTGAAAAAATTTGACTTAACACCCAATCCAATTCAACAAAAACAATGGGAACACCATCAGAGTTGGAAACATTTGTATATTCCAATGCACCATATGTTCTCAAAGCACATTTGGATATGGAGGTAATCTATATAATGGTGTTGGAAGGTCAAAAAAATCACATCAGACCCATATATTACAATCAAATTTTTCTACAAATGTATGTGAGTGATTTTTTCCAGGTTTCATCAAACTTCAAAACACCACTGGTCAATTGTCATTGATACCAAAATTTAGAAAAATCAGTCACCAAACATTCTGCAATCTATTAACAGAAGAAACCCCACAAGTGAGCCACTACAAGATATTACCTGCCCTGTGAGTAAAGATCTTGTTCAAAATTATGTTTCTTTTTTTATTTAAACTGGGGTTAATTTATTTATATACCCTATTATTTTTCACATTCAATCCATCAATTGAAGAGTTCCATTTTTTTTTTGCTTTTTTTTTGTTTTTTTTTGGGTATTTTTTTTGGTTTTTTTTCTACTTTTTTTTGGTTTTTTTTGGGGGGTTTTTTTTGGCTTTTTTTTTGGTTTTTTTTTTTTGTTTTTTTGTTGGTTTTTTTTTTTGTTTTTTTTTTGGTTTTTTTTTGTTTTTTTTTTTTTTTTTTTTTTTTGGTTCTTTTTTTGAAGAGGTCCATGCCCAAAGGAGGACCTGGCTCAGTGGAGGGACTTCATCACCCCCCAACCAAGCGAGCAAGGCAGGAGGGAGGGCCCAGCTTGGTGGGGGGATTTCATCACCCCCCAACCAAGCAAGTGGCAAAGGGGGGGGCCAGCTTGGTGGGGGGATTTCATCACCCCCTGACCAAGCAAGCGGCAAAGGGGGGGCGGCTTGGAGGGGGGATATCATCACCCCCCGACCAAGCAAGCAGCAAAGGGGGGATTTCATCACCCCCCAAGCAAGCAAGCAGCAAAGGGGGGTGGCTTGGTGGGGGGATTTCATCACCCCCAACCAAGCAAGTGGAAAAGGGAGGGCCAGCTTGGTGGGGGGATTTCATCACCCCCTGACCAAGCAAGTGGCAAAGGGGAGGGGGGCTGGCTTGGTGGGGGGATTTCATCACCCCCCAACCAAGAGAGCGGCAAAGGGGGGGGCAGTGGGGCTTGCGGTGGGGGGGACTTGATCACCCCCCCCCCCCCCCTGCCTGGCAAGCAAGCAAGGGGGGAGGAGCCAGTGGGGGGGACTTGATCACCCCCCCCCCCCTCCCAGAAAGCAAGCAAGGGGGGAGGAGCCGGTTGGAGGGACTTGCTCACCCCCCGCCTGGAAATCAAGCAAGGGGGAGGGAGCAATGGGTAGGGCTTGTGGTGGGGGGGACTTCATCACCCCCCGTCTGGAAAGCAAGTGAGGGGGGAGGAGCCGGCGGGGGGGACTTAATCACCCCCCGCCCGGCAAGCAAGCAAGGGGGAGCAAGCAATGGGTGGTGCTTGCAGTGGGGGGGACTTGATGACCTCCCCCACCCAGCAAGCAAGCAAGGGGGACTTGATCACCCCCCTGCCCGGCAAGCAAGCAAGGGGGAGCAAGCCACTGGTGGGGCTTGCGGTTGGGGGGGACTTTATCACCCCCCTGCCCAGCAAGCAAGCAAGGGGGAGCAAGCCACCAGTGGGGCTTGCGGTGGGGGGGAATTCATAACCCCCCCCCCCCTGCCCAGAAAGCAAGCAAGGGGGATATCCAGGGGGGAGGGAGGGGGGGATTTTGAATCTGCTCCCCAACTAGCAAGCAAGCAAGAGGGGAGGGAGGGGGGGGATTTCAAATCCCCTCCCCACAAAGAAAGCAAGCAAGGGGTGAGGGAGAGGGGGATTTCAAATCCCCTCCCCACCTAGAGAGCAATTGAGGGGGGAGAAAGCGGCTTGGTGGGGGGATTTCAAATCCCCTCCCCACCAAGTGAGCCAGCAAGGGGATTGGTGGGGGGGATTTCAAATCCCCTCCCCACCTAGCAAGCAATTTAGACACTTGCACCACACTTGGGGTCTGTCAGCTCCATTTTGGGGGTCTGTCCTACTATGAGGTGAACCACCTCACCCACCCACCACCCACCACCACCCACCACCACCCACCAACACCCACCACCACCCACCAAAACCCACAAACACCCACCACCACCCACCACAACCCACCACCACCACCCACCACCACCCACCACCACCCACCACCACCCACCAACACCCACCACCACCCACCAAAACCCACAAACACCCACCACAACCCACCACAACCCACCATCACCACCCACCTCATCCACCTCATCCACCACGACCACCACTCCATTGGTAAGTAACCTTTTAAAAAAAAAAAAAAAAAAAAAAAAAAAAAAAAAAAAAAAAAAAAAAAAAAAAAAAAAAAAAAGAGGGTATTTATTGTTTTTAGATATCAATCTTTTAGATATCAATCTTGATGGAATTAAATGTGGAATTTAATGAAGGCATGTATGTTAAAAATGGGTATGGGATTTAAAATTTATTCCTCAATATTGTTCAACAATAAAATTACTAATTGAACTTTTGATTCTGCATTATTTTTCTTTTGGTTTTCCATTTATGTTGTGATTCCTGGGTTTCATCCTGAAACACAGTTTGTAGTTTTGATGAGCTTGGCATTTCAGGGGATTCCAAGGAGAAACAACATGCATCAGAGCCTCTTGTAGTAGGAAAGAGACACAGGCAACCAAACTCAAATGTTACTTCAACATCCAAAAGTAAAAAAAAGTTCAACTGTGCCGGAAGAAATGTTGCACAAGATTGTGATGAACAAACATACTTTGTGACACTGCGTGAAAATCTGGCACCCAATCATGTTTTCTTACCATGCATGTGCCCTCACATGCTGGTTAATGCTGTCACAAACCGCCAGTTTCAGCCCTACTTCATTCTTAAATACCACAGTTTGAAGGCCCCCAAAAGCACTCCACAAATCAATACTTTGTGCAACATTTTCTCTGACCTGTACCAGATGGAAAAGAACTGTCATTCACTCAGAAAGATGAACACAGCAGCCTTAACTGGCTGCATGCATGCCATTGGATTTTGTGCTGGAAGTGATAAAGGTGCTTCTTCAGGTCAGTCCAATTGCTTATGTCAGTATTTGTGAGAAAATTCAAAGAATTGATCCATGTTGTCTTTGAATCAACAATAGGATTCTATCCTTGAAAACTATTTTTGGATGAAGAGACCATCAAGAAGGATGATGAACTGTAGGAGCATCTTCCTTCACACAACAAATTGGTCTTTGAAAGAATCCATTCACTGTGTACTTCAGCTCATTCTCAAAATAAGAAATTTTTGGATCAATATCTAATCGCAAACTGTCAGCCTCCTGGATTCCAAGACCCTTTCTATCCTTTAGCTACCAGAGGTGATAGAGTAAATAATAAATATATTATTTAATAAATGCAGCAAAAATCCGTACAATATTTGGATTAAGCTTATTGCAAGGTTAAGTGGTTTTGTTATTGTTTATTGTTTTAAATCAATATGAATAAATTGATTATTAAATATTTTTATAGAGGGGCCACAATTATATTGGGGATCTTTAACACCTCTCTTCAGGGATTTCAGTATGAAAACATGTAGTCCTGGTTACTTTGGGCTCTTTAGTTTAAAGAATATTTTACTCAAAGATAATATGTATATAAAATACACAGTGGAGTGGTAGGGCCTTGTAGCCAAGCTACCACAACAGAGAAAGGATAATAATACTTACTGGTATATTATTAAATCCTTTGGGTATCTGTTTGAGACGTGTACTTATGGGTTAAACCTGTATACTGGGGTTATAAGGTTGTTCAGCAGTTTTGATTGATGAAAAGAGGTTGAGGATGGATATTGCTGATGAGACATTGCCATAAATAACTTACTTATCTCTTATAAGTACTTTATTACCTTGGCACGGTGTCTTGATATGAATATTACTGGGTCTCTGCCCATCAATATCCTCAAAAGAGCTCTTTATTTATATCTTTTGGAGTCCCAATATTGTCCTTCTGAGGGTTGTAGGTGCTCAAAGAGACGGAAACTAAGACTAGAAGGGTAACCAGAGGTAGCCTGTCATGTGTTCTTGGTGCTATAGCACGGGTAGCATCCAATTCCTCAGGGTATGGGAATTATTCCACCTTATACTAGACATTAGGACGTGTGAATAAAACTAATCTGTCCTATTTATGTATTATTTAATTAATTATCCTTAGTAAATGTTCCCAGTAATTTGATAATTATATTAATAGACATTTCTACGGACATCTTGATGTCAGGTAAGTTCTCATTATGTATTATATAACTGGAGTAAAAGTCATAATATTGATTTTACTCTTTATTTTCGAGTTCCAGTTGATTTACTAAGATAATTACTTAAAAATATAAGTCATGTGAATTCATGTGATATTTTTACATCATTAGTTTCCTTAGTATGTCACGAAGATATTGATGTCTAGAAATTCTCATAAAAGTATATTAAAGTATTTTAATATATTTTTAGAAGTTGTCATTTTCTTATTTTTGACATTCTTGGTACTTTGCATTATATTAATTAAAAAATACGTATAAGGATTATTTATGTATTTTTATATGATATTATGTATTTTTGGACAGTCTACTATCCACAGGAACATTTATTACATATGTAGAAAGTTCCTGTGGAGGTTGTAGCATGTTTACGCGGTACCTAAGCCTCTCAGGCCGCCTGTCACTCTGTCAACCCGTAGTCCCACAGCTGTGTACTTGTCAGAGGCCTGGGGCTTTGTACACAACCTTGACGGAGTGACAGGGCTGTTCCTCAGCTGCGCGCAGGTGCATTGGCTGCCGCGGCTGCGTGCGGGAATTGTGACAAAACACATTTCCGTCCGTAACTCCTAAAATATACACAACACCTCAATTCTGACTGAATTTTAGGTCTGAAACTTATATGTGACAATATGTGTGAAATATTTAATTGACCAAAAGCTCAATAGTGGAGCCGTGGTATTTTGGTCTTTCTTTCCTTAATTATTTAAAAATATAAGGAGTTGGATTTCAAGGGTGGGGTCAGTGAGTGACCCTACCTAATTTTGGATGGAAAATTCATTTCTCCAATAGTATTCATTGTTTTCCCACTCCTTCTTAGTTTGATTTTATTATTATTATTTTTATGTTATTTTTGTTACTTTTTCAGCTTTCTCTGCAATAGTAGCAAGCTGACACAAACTGCTCTTCATCTTAGTGGATGGAAAAGGAGCTAGATTTCTGCATGTTTTCAAATGTGGTTGTGACATTTGATGACTTCTCAAAAAAGCTCCATACTGATAAGAATGACTTAAATGGTTTCACATATGGGATATTTTTGTATATCAACAGATCTACAGGACAGCCTATCCTTCCTCCCTGCAATGATTTGGGTCATGGTTTATCTTTTCCAAAACTTGGTTGTATTGTTGAATTTGAAAAAGCTGAAGGCATTATTGAAATTCTTTTGCAGACTCAATTTTTTGATCATCAGAATACATTTCCTCCTCCTAGTTTAAAAACCTCTTCAACACAGACTCACTTTGGCTGCTCATTCTAAATAAATAAAAAACTAGCCAATGTATCTTAAAAACTCCAAGATTTTAGTCCTTCAAAAATTGATGAAAGAATTTTTGGAAAGAAGGCCCAATATGGTTGATGTTGTTGTTTCATTGTATTTTTTTCATTTTTGAAAGTTTTATATAAGTAATAAATCAAATATATTTACAAGCCCAGTAATTGAGCAATCTCCTTGAGTGCCTCCACTGTTAGGAAGCAATGAATTAATGTAGGGATGTGATGAAAGTGGGGATGAATTGATGAGAGCATGGATGTGATTGAAGCAATAATGTGATGAGGGTGATGAAGCTTTGTGAGCATTAAAGTAGAGTGATGAAGCAAACAGGATAGGAATGGAGGTTGAAACCAGGGGTGATGAAGTGAAATGATGGGTTGAGGTTGTGAAACCCTTTAAATAATTTATTTTAAAAAACCCATTTATTTTTGGCTAACTCTGACAGGTCTGATGTAAAATAAGTGGTTTTTTTTAATTTTTAATGGTGGGTTTGAAGTGGTGGATTTGGGTTAAAACCCACCATTAAAAAATTGCAGGTTTGCTTAACTCTGATATGCCCTAAATTGACCTTTTCCTGTGGTAAAGTCATGTCCTCTCATGGTTCAATTTTCATAAATCAATTTGTGATTGAGTGACAATTTTTTCTGTAACCAGGGCTGGTAGTCAACACATCTGAGGTTGTTGATTGTATGGCTTTGTGACTAGCCCAATTCCCACTCAATCTCATGTCTTCTTTTTGTTCCACAATTTATTCCCTTCTGCTCAGGCCAGAACTAGTTCAATGCATTTTTCTATTTTTATAAATTTCACCTACCCTGGCTTTTTTAAATTTCAAAAAGAAGCCTGCCTCTTGCCTTGGTTTGAACATTCTCCCTCAAAAAACAAAAGAACCTGCCCTTATGTGCAGACCAGGGATGGTGATCAACACATCTAAGTGAGGACATTGACTTTTTTTTCTTCCTTCTTTTGTTCTTTTTCCTTTCTTTACTCCCTTTGGTCTTTGGTCATCTTCCATTTCAAATATTTTTCATTTTTTTAAATTTTAACAAAAAATTTTGGCTTGGCTTTCTGTATTTCCCCTGATGAAAATTAGAACTATAAAAAATAAAATTACACCAACATAGATTATTGAATAAGAAACCAACAGGAAAAAAAGCCAGGAATGGCTCATTTATATAAGGAAATATTTGTACATTTTATGAGCATGGTGTGTTAGTATTATCCTAAATACATGTTTATGCATTTTATTTTGGGAAGTGAATAAGAGGACTTACCCAGTTTTTGACCAGTTAATGGGAATTCAAGTCTGGAAACAATCAGCCTCTTCTGGAATTTTTGAATTTCACTTTGAAGGAATTCCCAAACACCAACTACAGTAATTTTTGGATGATATGTGGACTGCTTGTGAAGCAAAAGCTTTGCTCATATCTAGCTTTCCCTTGACAATCTTTGATGAACTAATGATCCAGAAGTTCAAAAAATGCTGATCTCTAGTCACAATATTTCACCACCTGCTGAAAGTTTATGATGAGATACAGCATCACATAAACCTGAGATATCAATGGGATACAGAAATGCCACCTGCATACAGGTGGTGGCCATTTTTCTGTGGTGCAACCTCCTATCCTCTATTCCTGATTTCTTCCTCCCAAGAATTCAGCTTACTACTTCTTACTAGGAAATCCATCCCAGAAAGTGTCATCCAGGCACTCTTACTCTTAATCTTTCAATTTCCCTGCTCTCTTCATAAAAATATCAGTCAATTTTTCACCAATTCTTCTTTGATTAGAGTAATCCTGTGAAAAGCCCTGCTTACACACCAGAATCCCTTGAGACACAATTCCTTCCCATACAATCACAGGTCAAAAAAATATCATCACCTATCTCCCCTGCTACACCTTGACCTACTACACAATCAGTCCCATAAAGTCCCAGTCCATGGCCCATAAATCCAATCCACATAACCTTCAAAAACTCCCACATAATTCCCTTCAACAAAATTCTTTCAATAATTCTCAAATTTCAAACATTCCCATCTCTTTCCAATCTCATCAAGAATACTTTCACACAAATGATGGTGCAAATGCTTCCTATGAGAATGGAAATGGTTCCAGAAAAAATTTCAATGATTCCAATATTCCAATTCATTTTTTCAAACAGATTCAAAACTTTTTACTCAAAAGATGGCTTATGGTTCCAATATTCCTATTTCTGTTGAAACTCATCCCCAATACTTCTGCAACAAAAATGATATGAATTTTGCTTTCCAATCATTTGAAATCAATAAATATCCAAATGATGAACAAATCTAACCATTGAACCATGAGAATGATTATGTTCCCACAAAATCTTCTGATCTGGATCTTGAGATAAATTTTGGCAGACCAACCCCAAGAGGCCATTTTGTCACGCTTTGCACTTAGGGATTATTGTCTTCATCACTTCAACATGCCCTCTCCTCAGTAGCATCTACCTCAGTCTAAAAGCGTGACACAAATAAAAGCACAACATCAATGGTGCAATCCGCTATTTCTTCTGGCTCGCGCTGACCTTCCAATCTTGGCGACCAACTCAGTATATACTTGCAAACTTTGCAGTTAACTCCATACCGGTCAACCATCCATTATGAGATCCAATCTCCTTCCCTGGCCAATCAAAAGCCTCGGACTTCCATCTTTGGTCATGCATTGTTTGTTAGTTCGCATCTATGTCTAACTAAGCCATCACTACTGTATAGTTTGCAATTGAACTAGTCCCTACCCTGCATACACTATTACCTCTCATTTGCATTACCTTCAACATCACTTGCTCCTGCCCCAATTTGTCATACAATTGTACGCTCAGATTCTATTGTCTTGCACTTACGCAATGACCTCAGATCTATACCACTGCTTCATTTCCTATCCCGTTCCTGTCATTCATTGCCTCACTGCTTCAACTGTAGTTAGCTCATCACCAGGTTGTATCTAGTCACTTTGGATTACCTTATAAGGGCTATCCCCTTGCCTGATGATTGTCTCCTCAGTTAGTTAATTTCATACGTTCTCACATTTTGCTACAACCTAGTTATCACATTGGACTCAGGTTGATTTTCCTTCTTTGGAACACATTCCATTCCTCTTGCCGTTTGTTGAGTGGCATAACCAAGTTTGCACTTTGCAACTGAGTCTTGCTATTTGCATTTGCCCTTGCACTTGGCATTCCTTTGCGCTCACAATCATCTAAGAATTGCCCTATAGTACATGGGGTGGTTGTGTGACACATTTTTAAAGGAGTTCTGATGGAGTTCAGCTCCTTGGTAAAAAATCCACTCATTTTTTAAACTGAAGCTGACAAGGCCATTCTCAAGCAAAAATTTTAAATCCTATTTCCTTGGGATGGCACAAACCTCAATACTTTCAATCTTTAATTTTGATCCTAACAAGACTATGCAGAAATTGCCAGGAAATCATTTTAAAAAATGAGAAAAGCTCCCTATGATGCATCAATCAAAATTGTGTAGTACCACTGAAAATAACACCACATGACTTGCTCCATATGTTCAAGATTTCTACTAGAAATCAGCCAGCCCATGAGCATGAACTTCTCTTCTATTTCATGCTTTTGAACTCAAATTTTGCCTTAACATCAATTGGTGTTGAATACAATACTTGAAATTTCCTCAATATTCTGAAAAGGGGCATATACACATTGAGGTTAAATTTAAATATTCACGATAAAATTGGTATTCTGAATTCTCCTAGTTTAAACCCCTCATCATTGCTCCAATCATATATATTTGCCAGGGAAAATGAATCAGATGATTGTCCCAGATGGAGCTCAAATGTGCTGCAGGATTTTTTTTCTCAGGATTCAAGACATTCTAAACTAGGATAATTGTTTGATGCATATGTTTCAAAGAGTTGCTCTTAAGGTTGGCCCAAATCAATCCATCAGGCTTTCTAATATTCCTTGGAAAAATATGAATGAAAGAGTTTACAACCTACCAACAGGAGACCAAATAGCTGCAATATGGCTGGATTTAAGATATTTCCTATTTTTTTCTGATTATGAGAGAAAAAAATTTCTGATGTATTTTTTTTCACACAGGTGATGATCCTCCTCAATTTACCCATAGAGATCCTTTAATCAGTAACTCAGATAACTACTTAAGGATAATTAGTGAACTGAGGAAATTTCATGGACTTCTGCACTATTTTATTTTTCATTTTTTTAGTTAATTGGGTTGGTTTCCAGAATTTAAATCAAAACAGAGAAAGAATAAATTCACTTCCATAAATTATGATTCAAATTTTCTGGAATTCTTCTCATCCTGATTACTAAATTTGTCAATTGGGTTGGTTTTCTGTTCCAAAAATATTGTGTTGACCAATAGATAAGAATTGGGAAAGAAAGATTATCCTATATTTTCCATCATCAAAAAAATCTAAGGTTTTAGAATTTCTATGGTGTTGTGGATCTCATCAATTATGGTGTTGAGATGGGTTGGGAAACTGGTTTATTTTTCTATCTTCAATTTTTCAATTGAGCTTGATGTCTATCTCCTTCAGAAACCTATGCAAAACTTAACACTTAATTATTCTTAGGAGGCCTTTTTGATCCTTCCCCAATCATTCATTGATTTAACAATGGACATTAAGGCTTTATATCAAGATGCTATGGCAATGGTCCAATGTATGGGAAAGC
The DNA here is from genome assembly GCA_025617555.3 of Puccinia polysora. Taxonomy (NCBI): domain Eukaryota; kingdom Fungi; phylum Basidiomycota; class Pucciniomycetes; order Pucciniales; family Pucciniaceae; genus Puccinia; species Puccinia polysora. The sequence goes on along the minus strand of CM062643.1, from coordinate 5,253,472 downwards.
CTGATATTTTTATAATAATAACAGGTAATGTAAAATGGCCATTAATTCTAAACAATATTTTGCCAGTTAAAAAACTGCAGGATAGGCCAGATATTGTAACACATGTTTTCAAGCCACTATTGAAAAGGATTTGTGATGGAATATTCAAGGATTGAATTTTTTCAACCATAATGGGAGGCACTCATGTCATAGCATTCCCAAAGAGAGGCCTTCCACATGATCACATCTTGGTGATCCTGCATGATGGCCACAAGCCTAGAACATCTGCACTCATTGACATGATTTTTTGTACAGAGGTTCCAAATGAAATTACTCAGCCTCATCTTTTTCAAGAAGTCAAGAGACACATGATAGATGGACCATGTGGTATTTTTAACCTTGAATCCCCTTGGATGGATAATGGTACATGCAGAAAGAGGTACTCCAAAGCCTTCTGCCCTCAAACCAGCATGAATCAGAATTCTTATCCTATCTATCAAATAAGCCAAAATGGAGTCACAATATCACACTCCCACTACCAAAAACAACCCTCACATCAATAATTCCTGGGTTTTCCCTTACCATCCCTACTGCTTGACAAAATACCAATTTCACAAAGTATTTGTGGTTACAACAGCTTTGAACCCACATTTCATTCCCAATCCAGATAATTAAATTCCAATCAGTCCCTAAATTTGGGGGAAATGCTCTTATCAAACCATAAAAAAAATTGATACACATTTTTCAAAGGTTTGTTACCTCTTTGATACACCTTTGTAACACCCTAGGGTTAACTTCCAAATGTGTGCAGTTCCAGCGCCCTTATCCTCTGTCTCCCCCTTCATTGTCCCACCCCCCTTCCACATGCACAAAAGCCATCACCCTCAATTCCTTTATTTTTGAACCTACAGGACCTCTGTATCATCAAAACTTAAGATCATGAGTACCATTTTGGTTAAGAAAAAAACAATTGATCAGATAAAAAAATGAAGCCCCCAAACCAAGGATATAGAGGTTTGGGGCCTGGTTGGATTTGTTGATCAAGAGATCACTCTAAGATCTATGTCAATTCAACTTTGAGATCTTGGCCACCATGATTGACTCCCATGATTCTGATGCTCAATGACCTCCAACCTGATGATCATGGGACATGGTAACCACCTGAAAACCTCCAGAATGATGCATTGGGTGGATGGACAATTGATTGGACCAGTTGTCTAACTGCCACACCCACTCTCTACCTGGTCTTTCTAGACCAGCCACTATGATCATTTGTCCTCCCTCACCCCATCATCATCACCATCATCACTTTGGTTGATCCTGACTTCAGACCACCAGGACTCCAGTCCACTGGTTGTTTCCTTTTTTTCTTTACAAGTCATCCAAGTCATCTGCAAATGTATGTATGTTTGGATAGGCTTGGAAGAGCACACCAGGGAACTTACCAGGATACATGACCTGATGCTCCCATCCACCCTCACCCCCCCTACACACAAAAAGACCTCTTTCAAATGGATCTTACTTTTTAGTTCATTTTGTTCTGTTTGGAGTTGAGGGGATGGATGAAGGGGGGGGGGGGTCTAGGCAATCCCAAGCTTGGTCGAACGAAAATCTTCATCATATGCTCCAATGTTTCATCTTTGAAAACCCCAGCCCCCGCCCCCTGAAGGGGAGGTGGAGAGGGGGGGGCAGACTAAGAAAGTGAAATGATAAATTGATCATGGCGAGTATGTACGATCAAAAAACTAATACATGTACATGAACGACTCAAGCACATCGCTTCTTCTTTCCAAAAAAAAATAAATAAATAATAAACCCAGCACTACCTTATTCCACCCCCCCTCCCCCCCGCTTTCGTTTATGGTTGATTAATGAGAGGGGGAAAGCGACACAGAGTGGGCCACAACAGTACACGGTAGAGAACAGGGATAGGAAAAGATGACTTTTGAACGATTTAATTAAAGATGAACAGATCGGGGTTTTGAGTGAGGAAATGATCGAAGAGTGATTAAATGAAGAATGATTCCAGAGACGAAGATGGTGCTGGTCGAGAACCTTGGAGGTGAAAAGGGTTGTGGGGGGGCTGGGATGAGGAATTATTTCGAAAGGCGACTTTGCATCAGTCGTTTTTTCTTTTCCATTTCATGCTGTCGTAAGCGTTCCTCCTCTCTCTGATCTTCTAGCCTAGCCAGACGGGCACTATCGAGATGATGATCGATCGAGGAAAACATGAAAATCCAACGTCAACGAGGCAGAATTCAAACAATGATGCCCCCCCCCTCCGCAGAAAAAACGGGGTGAGGGGGGAGGGGGGAGTAGCAGTCATTCGGATCACTCACGCTCGTCCTTCTTCTTCCAGTACATCATCCACATCGGCCTCCATATCATCACTTCCATCGTCATCACTGAAGATCGGCTTGGCGGTATACTGCCTCCGATCCTTACCCATGATCTTCCAAATCTCATCTCGAATCGATGGGGCCACCGCTGGTTCCTCATCAGAATAATCTTCGGATTCATCCTCATCCTCATCCTCAAGCTGATCATCGGGATCCGGACGATGTCGATTCGAGTAGGCTTGGGAGCTTGCCTGACGGGATTTAGAACTCGTACTCGTGCCTTGATGGTGTTCAGTTCGTTTACTATCTTCTTTGGAAAAGCTGCTGGAGCCGGCTGGACGTTTGGGTGACGGAGCGGCTAGAGCGCCTAGAGCTTTCCGCTTGATGGCAGGACCCGCCTCGGCCGGGACTGCTGGATTGGGTGCTTCCGTCATTAGGGATGCTGTCGAGGTGATTATGGAGGTGATCAGGCTTCTAGCTTGGTTCGGATGAAGTTTGGAAGAGGTATCCTTACTACTTCTTGAATGAATCCCAACCTCCCCTAGCGCCAGAGCCTTCTTACGCTTCATGTCTTGTTCTATCTCTTCGATCGTACGACGATCCCTCTTGGTCTGATTCAAAGGTTTCCTCTCAGTTGCCGAAAATTGCTGTGCAATCCTTTGCCGTGCACTCAAGGGTGTCGAGCTTGCCGATTGGGACTTGGAAAGAGTACTACTACCAGCCAATGAGCTCCCTCGTAGAGGTGCCTTACCCTTCGAGGATGGATGGTGACGTTGCTGGAGGGTTTGAGCCGGACGGGATGATGAGGGTTTCTTGTGGGCTGAGACGGGTTCTCCGAACAATCTGGCTCGGGCTCTTGCTTGTTTTTCCTCACGTTCGAGTCGACGTTGTTCTTCAGGATCCTTATGGAACGATGTAGGTGTCATGTTCGATGAACGACCGTTAGGACGATGACGAGGGCTCGAGTTTGATTTGGGAATGTTCCGAGAGCTAGAGGATGGCCGATGATTGATCGAATCGAGTGCTTGTTGCTTCCTGGCCGCTTCAGCCGCTGCCGTACGTTCTGCCTGTCTCCTTTGACGCTCTTCCAGTAGTTGCTTCTCTCTCCTCTCATCTTCCAATTTCTTCTTGGCTAACCGGTCCTTCTCGAGCCTGATGAGACGCCGATGAACCGATTTGAGAATCGTCAACAATCCGAGTCGGTTGATTTCATCAAGCAAGCAAACCGGATCGACAGACCTGATCCTCTCCTTTTCCTTCCGTTCTTCTTCCAATCGTTTAGCTTTCTCCCTGGCTTGACGTACTTGAGTTTCTTTGGCTAGGGCGATTTGAGATGCCTCAGTTTGTTTGGAGGCCAAAGCCATCAAGGCCTCGAAAGATGGCATGTTGGTGGGTTGAGGGCGACGAGGCAAGTCTGACCCCTGATCCAGTTGAGAGGCTTGATGGACTACACGAGGAGAGGGACGAAGGAGGTTGAAGGACCGAGTTGGATGGAGATGGTTGGCGTCGGAGTCTGGAGAGCAGTAGAGGGAATTAGTGGGAGAGGAAGTTGAGGCTGGGCAGGGAATGATGGATGTGGTCGACCAGCCAGAAGCGCAGACCGAGACTGGCTGGCAGTCGTCGCTCGGCCTGGGCGGACACAGCCAGTCTCAGTCCAGAGGGGCTGGCATCCCCGGACCATAAGATCTCAAGAAGACTATCATGTGTTTACTTATACAGTTTATCGTATCTTTCAAACTTCTTACCTTATTTTTGATCTGTGTTTGATCCTGTTTTCATTCAATTTTATCCTCAATGTAATTTAGAAAGCCGATAAACACCATTGGAAACAATCTATCCATTTTTTGCCTTCACCTCTCCTAAATTTTAAAATAGTTTCTCCACAGCTTTTAACTTTGGCGGACAAAAACTTCTTACTACAAAATTCTGCATGGGAAATTGATCCAAGACGTGTGAATTTTTCACTTTGAAAGAAAAGTGTTTTTGAATTCTGATTAGAAATAAAAATTGTGATGGAAGTTCACATCTCAAGAAAGAAAAAAAAAAGAGGGGGGGAGGGGGCAATGGGAGATCAAAGAAAGGAGAATTGTACACAAAGAGAGAAAAAGAAAAGAGAAAAAGAGCTTAAAAACCAATCAAAGTTGAGATAGCCGCTGGGATCCTGGGTAATAGTCCAGATCACCTGTTGCATGTCTCCACATGTTTTGTAATAATTTTGACAAGGTATAAAACACTTCCGAATCACCTCGGCCATAATGCTTTGTTCAATAGCACCATAACTTGCTGTGGCAAGATCCTTGTGACTAAAGATATCCTGGTGCTTGACATGAATCTTGATGATGAACAAAAATTCTATGGGATTGTGCATTGGGGAGTAATATGGGAGGAATTCAAAGTTGGTATTATTATTGTTATAATTCCTTCATGGTTTGAATGGCTTGTTTGAAATCTACACCAAGATGAATAGGTAGATGCATTATCTGTGATTTTGGGGGAGTTGGGTGAAATTCTTTTGTTGAGTAACAGGAAAGAATTGATAATGACTGGGGAAAAATTACCATGTTTGTTCTTACCATCCTCATTGAGTATCTCCAGGCAGATCATCCTGGAGTCAGTCAGAGTTCCAACAATATGAATAATGCCTCCCCTAGTATATGTGTCAAGGGAAGCATCCTATCCTAGTAAGAATCAGATTGAAAATGAAACAGAGATTGAGTAATTAATAATATTTGAATCAAAAAACTATCAAAAATCGAATCATTACAAACTACTGACCCAAAAGCAAGTATAGACAATCAAGCACATCTGGGTGCTGGTCCAAGTCCACTTGGTGCATGACAAGTGGGACTTGGATAGGGGCCCAGAGCACTTGATTGGGTTGGCCTTGTGGTGATCCAATCATGGAACCCAATCAAGCTTTTTTGGATGCTGATCAAAGCCGGTTGCACCTGACCAACCTGCTTTGAATTTCCTCCACTCCTCCCCAACCATTGATCATCTCTCTTTCTTTTTGAAAAAATTGAGTTTTTTTAAAAAATCTAATTTTTTTTCTTTTTTTCTTTTAGGATAAATTGAGTTATTTTCCTCCATGAATATTGTTTTTTTTTGTAGATTGCCAAAGAAAAAGCAATTGGTCCTGTGGTGCTTGACCTTGAAGCAAGCAAGGCTCAAGCTTGAAATCTCGCCTGCCAACTGAAGAAACCCAATTTCCAAAAAATTTAAAACAAGCAGGTCCTCAAGGTACATGAGAAAAGTGACAAAAAAACCCATCCAAAATGAAAAAATTACCCAAAAATATTGTAAACCAAATTCCATCATCAAGCCAGAAGTCCATGACCTCATCCAAACAAATTTTGTGGATTAAGGTATGACACAGAAAGAAGCAGTGTCAACATTTGAGGTATTGCATTTCCAGCTATAATGGATCATCAAGGATAATAAAAATTACATCAAAATCAACAAACACAGACCTTCCAAGCTTACCAAAGAATCAGTAACCAACATACTGATGTTTATCAATCAGCAATCAACCACAAACCTCAAGGAAATGGTCAAATTCCTCAAGAGCAAGCATGATCTTCAAGTCACCACTCAAGCCATTGGCAATTTCCTCAAGGAAATTGATATGACCTGGAATCAGGGGGCCAATATCCCTGCCTCATGGAATTGAATCAACGTTCTGGAGCTTTGGGCCAACTTTTTTGGTTGCTGAGGAATGGATATTGACCATTATAGTGTATATGTTGATGAGGCAGGTTTTGACTTACATTCAAGCAGGCCCAATGGCTATACTCCCTCAGGTGTTTTTTTCCCTTTTTAAGTCAAAGTTGATTTAAATTTAATTCCTCTGTTAGAATCCAAAATGTAGTTGTGCACTATGGGATTTGAACCCATGACCTCAACATTCATGAGTGATGCTTTAACCACTAAGCTAAGTGCGCCATTGCCGGATGGGCCATTGTGCCTGTCCACTCAACAAGGGTTTGCTTGGGTTTAGCTGTAAAGACCTGATGTGTTGTTTGACAATGCTGTTCAGGCTTTCAGTACCAAGACTTAGAACCCTTGGATGGCAGTCTGCATAAGAGCAGATTTGACTCCAACACTCCCCCTTGCTCTGTGCAGGGTGCATACAGCTATTCACAACTCAAGTTGGTTCTGGTCATCTTGTCTTTTTCCACCTGTTAGGGTGCGCCGTTTGGCTGGAGACTCTCGCTACCATGTTAGAATCCAAAATGTAGTTGTGCACTATGGGATTTGAACCCATGACCTCAACATTCATGAGTGATGCTTTAACCACTAAGCTAAGTGCGCCATTGCCGGATGGGCCATTGTGCCTGTCCACTCAACAAGGGTTTGCTTGGGTTTAGCTGTAAAGACCTGATGTGTCGTTCGAAAATGCTGTTCAGGCTTTCAGTACCAAGACTTAGAACCCTTGGATGGCAGTCTGCATAAGAGCAAATTTGACTCCAACATCCTCCCCCCTGTGTTTTGATAAAAATGTCAATTGGAAAAAATCTAATTTAATACTTCTTAAAAAAAATTTTAAAGAATTTATGTAATTAAACTGGTAAGGAATAATAAATAGCATGAAAATCAGGATCATTTCAGAAAAAATATAATATCTGCTCCTATAAAAAGATTCATTTTTGAGGGTTGGAAAATACCAATGTTTGCCTCCTTGGGAGACCTCCCTTGAAAAAAATTGAGTAGCCAGTGTTTTTCTCTGCAATCTTAGCCAAAAACTTGATGTGGGCCGTTGCATAAAGAAATTATGTGCTACGCTTAATTTCTGCACCAATCCCATTCAGGTAACAGATACCTCTCTAGCCCTTTAGTTACAATACCCACTCCGCACCAGGATGGATGCCTACGCTGCCGCTCCGTGTTCTACAGAAACTCCCTTAACTAAATTGCAATGAAATGGCAGAAATAAACTAGCACAGAATCCTGGCAAGCTCTGCACCTGAACTATTCCCTGAAATAACTCCTAGCTAACTTAAAGAGACAGTTCTTAGGACCTTTATGCATAAAAGAAACTCCAACGGTAAAAGAATACTCTGATATATGATGAATACAATAAACTCTGTAACCCCCTCCATAAAATCTCCCAATAAAAAGACAACTCCTTTTATATACAACCCCAAAATTACAAATCCAGAAACAAAAGTAAATAACAAAAGAATGAATTCCTACACCGCCTCCCTAATGCACTCCACAATGACCCAGCCCACTATTAGTCCTTATCTTAATAGCCAATCTGTCCAAATACATTAGATCTGTTGACTTCCTGCAATTTTTGTTGATCTCACCAATTGATTTTTGCCAATGCATTTCCAAGGACAGATCTGCATTGACCTTACTCAGCAGATCCCGGTTAATCCTGCATATGGTGTAACAGAAGACCCCCACCAATCTTCCTTATGGATCCTTTTTGATCCGCATGCCGCCTCTTCAATTTCAGTGTTTTATTTTCCCAAGGATCACACCTCTCCCGCTGTGGTGACCAATTTGGGACACCTCACGTAACAGGGAAATTTTTCAATTTTTTTTCATGATTTGTTCTATCTATCAAAAAAAACATTTTTCAGTGTTGCCAACTCTTCCATTCTTTTTTCTGTTCCTCCAACTTCTCCCTGTCCTAGCGGTCTAGGAAGGGTACCCCTAGGGTGTTCAAGTTCCCAGGTCATGCATTCAATTCCTCCTCTTTGTGCTTGGCGCCCAATTTTTGTGGCCAAGCGTACACAGACACTTGGGTACAATTTCCAACATCATAATCAACCTTATTGACATCAATACCAATCTTTGCATCCAATGTACCAGCAAGCGGTTGCTTGTGGCCATTGGTGCCAATTTCCATGGTCATCTTTGTTGACTTCCGCCAACAATCATCCCCCCATTAGCAATGCCACCATCACCTGCCAGCTTGCAAACATCCCCCCTCTATCCTCCTTCATCCCTCACCAGCCAATGTGCGGATGGCTATCCTAACTCATCCTCCAATGCCTATCACCAACAAGCCATAAACACTCTTCCAACCACCGCCAACAACCCCCAATCTCATCCCATCAAACATCCCACCATTAGCATCACTGTTGCAAGCCATTGTTGCTTCCGCTTGCTGACTTGCTGGAAACCGTCAATATTGATCCTCCTTTCTCTGGCCATCCACCTATCCCACCAATCACTGCACTCAATCACCTGCCTTCCTTACACCGCCAATTGCTCAATCCTCCCTCCTCTTTCATCAAAATGCTGCAACTTCTCATCTGCCATTGCGCAGAAACTCATCCACTGCCCATGGTCATCATCCTTGAACCAGGCTGTTTTCCTTCATTTTCATCTTTTCTTTCACAATTCCCAATCATTCCAGTCGCTACTGTTTTTCTTTTTCATTACTAATTTCCCCCATCCATCTTTGATTTTCAAAAAAAAAAATCCACTCTCATATGTGTTATCCTATTGTAAAAAGTTTACAGGGTCTTTTTCCCATAAAAATAGGGGCTCTCCCCTGCCTTTTTGCCCCATTAATCTACTCATCCATCATTTTGGAGAAATAAATAATCTGTTGGCCCTTCCACTTTATCTGAGCATCTTATCCAGGGTATATCTATCATTTCCCTTTGATCCTTGAGCCTCCATACTCAAATCCTTGATCCGCCCCTGTGTGGCCTTATCTGTATCACCAACCAATGGCCTTGCTGGTTGAAGATGTTGGAATTCAACAACATTCCCAAATCATTCTATCATTTTCTCATTTCTTCATTATTCTCATTTCATTATTTTCCATCATTCTGCTTTCTCCCATTTTGTTCTGTGTTTCTTTTCTTTCTTATGCATCTCCAGCTAGCCCCTTTCCGTATCTCTCACCCTGCTGTGACTATGATGTGAACCAACTGTCACCTCTCCTCCCGCGCGTAGGGCTTCCAACACAAACCGCTGTCAACGCTCCAATTCCAAAGTCCCGCTTGTCCGCTCCACCACCTCACCAACAAATCAAGGACGGCTCCTTGCAAAACCTTCAACCTGATTCACCAGCTACCGCGGACCACTAAACTCACTCACCAGCTACCGCTACCACTCAACATCATCCACCAACTACCGCTATCGACGCAAGCTCACCCCATGCTCACCCTATCACCATATCAAGAACACCACACCAGATCCTTACTCCCCTTCCCACCTCATCTTATCTTCTCTTAGTACCCGTGTTGCCTAGTTCAATTCACTGTCTGGTCCTTTTAAGGTGTTTCCTCAGTCCTATATTTCTAATCTTGATTGCTTTCAGCTGAAATTAAACAATCCTTTTAAGCCTGTCAAACCTCCAGAAGAAGAATTCATTTGGTTGGATTATTGAGTGTGTTATACCACTCCTTGATCCCTTTTTCCGACCATACTGGTCTCAATCATTTTTTGATTGTCCTTCTGGGACCAGTCAAATTTGACTGAGAGGTTTCTTTAAGCTTGAAACCTGGAGTGTTGAACCTCCCTTATTTTCTTTGAAAGCTGAATTTTTGCCACGCTAATCTTGGGTCCCCCAAGAAGTGTTGGGTGATTCTTGTTCAAATTATTTATTGCCTTGCTTCTAGAGATTCATAAAACAAATTTCTTTGTTTTTTACGGCCACCCACAGTTATCTGCTACCCTTCAAGCACTTGATTGCAGAGAGTTGGGCAGGTTCATTGAGAGCCTTGAGGTCGGTTGGGATTGAGTTGATCTTTCCCAATCTTCTGCTGACAACCAGTGTTATTTGCTTTTGGGCATTTTTACTTACAACTGCCTTGTTCTATTGAACTCTGAACAAAATTTGACATATTTTTTTCAAGTCTTTTCCCACATCATCTTTCCTGAGATAGTGTTTGTTCCATTGCTACCAATTACCATCAAATTTATACCTTTCAATAGATTCCTTATTCACAAGGCTCTGGACCTTCATTGTGGTTAAATTTAAATATTTTTTGAACACTCAGGAGGGAAGCCTAAACAGCACCTTTTTCCCTCCACAAAACTGCCTACGGCTCAGCAATGTTTGGAGTCTTAAACCGCAATCCCAATTCATACCACATATTCAGTGTTTTGGAAACATACTGCATGGTCCTGATTACCTGCTTTTTCATTCTTACACCAAATTCCATGAGTGCATTAGAGGATAGTTACCAATCATGAGTACTGTTCTGAAGAAGGCAAAAATCCGGCTATTTATTCCACAAAAGACAAAACTCAAGCTATTGCTTCCTCAAAAGGCAAAAACAAGACTCAGCTCACCTTTTATGCAGCAGAACCCACAATTGCACAACTTCTGAGCCCATTTTTTTCTTTTCCGGAGTAGCAACTAGCTGCATTTTATTTTTTGAGCCTATTGCGCTGCAGCTTCTGTGTCCACCCACTGCTGAGCCCCTGATTTGAATGCCTACATTTTTCCTACTTTTGTCTGTTGTAAGACTCCAAAGGGTGCTGAGCCGCAGGCAGTTCTGTGGAGGGGAAAGGGGCTTTTTATCCTGCCCTCCTGATGGTTACAAAAATATTTAAATGTAACCACGATGAAGGTCCAGAACCTTGTGAATAAGGAATTGATGGAAAGGGATAAATTTGATGGTAATTGGTAGCAATGGAACAAAAACTATCTGAGGCAAGATGATTTGGGAAAAGACTTGAACAAAATAAGTTAAATTTTGTTCAGAGTTCAATAGAACAAGGCAGTTGTAAGCAAAAATTCCCACAAGCTAATAACTCTAGTTGTCAGCAGAAGATTAGGAAAGATCAACACAATCCCAACAAACCTACAGGTTCTCAATAAACCTGCCCAACTCTCCGCAATCAAGTGCTTGAAGGGTACCAGATAACTGTGGGTGGCCATAAAAAACAAATAAGTTTGTTTTATGAAGCTCTAGAAGCAAGGCAATAACTAATTTGAACAAGAATACCCCAACACTTCTAAGGGGACTCAAGATTAGTGTGGCAAAAATTAAAATTTGAAGAAAATAAGGGAGGTTCAACACTCCAGTTTTCAACCTTAAAGAAACCTCTCAGTCAAACCTGACTGTTTACAGAAAGAAAATCAAAGAATGATTGAGACAAATATGGTATGAAAAAAGGATCAAGGAGTGGTATAACACATTCAAGAATACAACAAAGTGAATTCTTCTTCAACCAGCAAGGCTATTGGTTGGTGATATGGATAAGGCCATAGACAGGCGGATCAAGGATTTGAGTATGGAGGCACAAGGATCAAAGGGAAATCATAGATACACCCTGGATAAGATGCTCAGGTAAAGGGGAAAGGGCCCACAGATTATTTATTTCTCATAAATGAGGGATGAATGGATTCCTGGATGATGGATCCTCTTCCTCCGGCAAAAGGCAGGGGAGAGCACCTCCTTTTATGGGTAAGGGACCCTGTTGACTATTTTCAATTGGATAACACATATGAAGCAGAATGTGTTTTTCTCTGATGAAAGGCAACATCTGGACTTGAACTTGAATGAAAATTACATGCAAAAAGAATTAAGGAGTAAAAAGAAAACTTGAAAATAAATAAACAGGGCAGCGGTGATGAGCGGTGTGGTGCCCAATCTGGGACACCTCTGGACCAGTATGGAAAAATTCCCCAACTTCCAGCTCCCACTCTCCTAGTCGTCTAGGGACATCTCTTGGGTGCCTAGCGCCCGGTCCTATTTTCAATTTTCCCTTGCTTCGCGCTGCTATCCACCCTTTTGGCAAATGCGCAGATGAAGACTGGCTTGGCTTGCGGGCTTCTATCCGGTGCCGGCACCCCCAATTGGCTTCCCTCAATCCCCTTTTTGGTCATCTCTCATCCCAACCCCAAATACAATCCCAATGAAAATCTTGCAACTGAGTCTCATGCCTTGTTTGATGACCAAGAACAAGAATTGGATCATCACCATGAGGCCATCAATCAACTCTCCAACCTTTCCAACAAGGATGAGGACCATCAGATCAACCTTCCCAGCTCATTCATCCCTCCTAACGCCCTTGGAAGCCCTTGACTCATCTCACCTTGCTCATCATTTGTTCACATTCCTCACCCCATCAACCAATCTGATCACTCACGCGAGGTTGATCAAGGGAACAACCAACCATCACCCCCTCCACTGCAACAACCAACTAGGCCGTATCAAGCACCCGTCTTACCCATCTGGTCCATCTTGACGCTTTCCCACCTCCATTAAATCTTGCTACCTCATCCTTCCCACCTCCACCAGTCATCTGACCACCTGCCATCCATCTTGGACCGCGCTCATCTTGCTGCAACCCCCAACTTTGCTCCGCTTGCACATCTCGCGGTTGTCTGCCTGGCTTGCTGTTTTCTGCGCGTGGCCCGCTGTTGCTCATCCATTGGCTGGGCCCGTCAGGCATCTGTCTGCGTGGGTCTCCCTTGTAATCCGTCACCAGCTGTGCCCATCATTGGCACATTCTGGTGTCTTCCATCCCTGCTCATTCATGATTTTTTTCATTGTTTCAATCATTTTTTTTGGTTTGTTTTCTCATCAGTTTTTTTTTCCATCTCTGTTAATATATATACATATATATATATATATATTTCTTCTCTAGCTGTTTCATCATTTGTAAATAGTCTACAGGCACCCATGGCCCATAAAAGGAGGGGCTCTCCCCTACCTTTTTCAAAATGATCCATGGGTGTGTGTGCATATGTCCCCCCGTTATCATTGAAATCTGATCCTCATCCTCATCCTGGGTATATCTATGATTGCCCCCTGATCCATTGATCCTGAGTCTTTGCCCCTCTGTGGCCTGATCCTTATCACCAACCAATAGCCTTTCCAGTTGAAGAGAATTCTGTCTTTTGGAATTATTGAGTGTTTTATACCGCTCCTTGATCCCTTTCTCTGACCATACTGGTCTTGATTCCTCCTTGATCATCTTTCTGGAGCCAATAAAAATTGATTGAAGAGGTCTTATTAAGCTTAAGACCTGGAGTTTTATACCTCCCTTATTTTTTTGGAGTTGCATTCTGCCAGCCTACTCTTGAGTCCCTTGAGAAGTGTTGAGGTTATCCTTGCTTCAAATCAGTTACTGTTTGCTTTTTGAGCTTTTTAAATATACTTCTTTGTCTTGTAAAGCCACCCTCAGTTATCTGGTACACTTCAAGCGCTTTATTGCGGAGAGTTGGGAAGGTTCATTGAGAACCTGGAGGTTGGTTGGGTTTGAGTTGATCATCCCCAATCTTCTGCTGACAACTAGAGATATTAGCTTTTGGGCGTTGTTTACATGCAACAGCTTTTTTCTTTGAACTTTAAACAAACTTTAGCTTCTTTTGTCCAAGTTTTTCCCACATAATCTTGGCTCAGATAGTGCTGTTCCATTGCTACCAAACTACTATCATCTTTATCCTTTACTACTTGATTCCTCATTTACCAGGTTCTGGACCTTGATCTTGGTTACATTTAAAAATTTTTGTAACACTCAGGAGGGCAGCCTAAACAGCACCTTTCCCCTCCACAGAACTGCCACGGCCTAGCACTGTTTGGAGTCTTACAGCGGCAGCACACATTTTCTGATGCACATTGTGGAAACCAAGGAAGAGCTACACTCCTAGTTTTCCTTGAGTCCCAGAATCAACGGTCCTAGCATCTGTAAGGATAAGGATGCTCCAGTAAAGATATATATATATATATATATATATATATATATATATATATATATATATATATAGAGAGAGAGAGAGAGAGAGAGAGAGAGAGAGAGAGAGAGAGAGAGAGAGAGATGAATTTCCTTTCCTTTCCATATACTTTGCCTTATTGTTTCATCCATTTCTCTGTCTCTCTGCACAATCTGGGGTTGAGAGGACGTACTTGATACCCACCCTCTCAACCCTATCCTAAGTACAAGCACAACAAAAAATAGAAAAGAAACCCTAGAAACCAGAAAACTACTCTAACCCTGACCCTTTCCCATATGGCAACCACCCTCAAGCCCGCCTGCAGTTACACACAGCCGGTTTTTCCTTCTCATGACGTGGCCCTACCCTTCTCCCTACTTGGAGCCCCCCGCGGTGTCCGTATCCTCCCGGTGCGCCACATGATTTCCTGCCCCACAGGTTGGCCCATGCTTGCGCGGGCCCAGCCTGCTCCTATAGCCTTTCCCATACTTCAAACACCTTCAAGCCTGTCTACCTTTACACACACCCGGTTTTTCCTTCTCATGACGCAGCCCTCTGCCGCGCCCTACTCAGAGCCCCCGCGTTATCCGTATTGGCCTGGCGCGCCATGTGATTTCCTGCCCCGCAAGTTGGCCCGCTCCTATAGCCCCAATTGCCCCTCTCTATCCTCCCAAACTAGCCACCCGCAGCACAGTTCCCAATTCAAGGCTATCTAACAACACCACAGCATCCGAAAAGTTGGAAAGTGGCCGCAAAAACTGTTGATGACTGCTGCAACTGATGACGCAAGAGGGGGCTGTTACATCCGCCAAAAGCGTTGGATGAGTGATGAAGCGGATTTTGAGGCCAAAGACACAATAGGAGATGATGAAGGATGTGTGATCAGAACTGTGGCAATGGTGAATATGATGAGCCCAAGGGCCAATGCAACAGACCAGATTCTGAACTGTAAATTTCATCAAAGGTTTTGCTAAGCAACAGATTGGCAGCATTCAAGGGAAAGGTTGGTAAGGGTAATTTGGGCTCAAACTGGGGATTGATTTTCCCTTGGGTTTTCTCATCCAGAGAAAAGGTGGTGGGGTGGATGAATGGATGGGATTGGAGTTAGATGTTGAGATCTGGGGAAGAGGGAAATTGATTGAAGTGGAATGGGTTGATTGAGATGATGAAGATGTGGTTGTCTGTGCGCGCTTCTCCAAAAGGATTGGGCACAAAGTTCAAAGCAAAGGAGTTGAACACAAGACCTGGGGACTTCAACACCCCAGGGTTACCCTTCATATACTGCTAGGACAGAGGGAAGTTGGAGAAATGGAAAAAAGAATGGAATAAATGCCAACACACAATTTTTTTTTTAGATGATAATCAGATCAAAGATTATATGTAAAAAAAAAATTAAAAAAATATTTAAATTTTTCATGAGGTGTCCCAAATTGGTCACCACATCTCTTCCCAAATTACAGACTTTCCCTAGTCTACATCTTGAGTTTGAAGATATTTAGAAAAATGGAGGAATACAAAGCAATCAAGACAGAAAAATGGCCATTTCTTTATCTTGAGAGTGATTGAAAAGTTTAAAAATATACTCATCCACCCAAAAGAGCCCTAGAAGCGGCAGAGATAAAACAAAGAAGGCGTCCCAAGTTCTCACGTATGTGTTATAAAGTAGAGTTTTACAACAAAAACGGAGCAAATTGATGAGTTTTGGATTGGTAACCAAGACCAGGATGAAATGAATTTCAATTAAAAACAACAGCAGATGAGTTTTTTGAGATAAATCAAAAAGAATTTAAACAACAGATGCAGCAGACTGAAAACCAACGGAGTATGTCAGGCTGATGTCTTTGAGTCAAACTGGTTGAAACATTGAATCAGAACAGTAATGAAATGACAATCTGAGAGAGTTGTAAAATTTGGTGAACAGTTGGCTGAGATACTAAGAGGGAAAAGATGATGTACTATAAGCCCAACAAATAGATTTCAAAGCCAGCGTTGGATTGAGAGACTTGATGGACTTAAGCGTCTTGAAAAACCTGCAGTTAATGAAAAGTAAGCACACTGATGAGGAGTTGAAAGATTGCTGCTCTTACTTTGATTTAGCTGGCTGCTAGTTGTCTTGATTTGATTGAAAGTTGTTGGATTGGTTTTTGGATTGGTCTTTGGATGAGAAAATAATGATGATGACTCTTCAGGTTCAAATCAGATCTCTTGCTTGTTGTGCTTCAAGAAAAGCCGCTTTTTTAGATGGAGTCAAGAGTCCAAGTTGAAATAGAGTAGAGTGTTCTCAGCGGTGATCAAAATATCCTGCTGCTTGTTGTTTGAGTAATGATAGGAGTTGCAGACACAATAGTAAAAGGAAATTAGAACAGGAAAGAAAATAAAATAAGAGAACATTACACACCGTGACAAGGTGGAGTTCAGCATGCAACAACAACATTAATTGACATGGTAGGTATCTGATCTGAACATTGAAAGAAAATAATACTAATTTAGAACAGAATTCAACACGCCCCCTCAACTCCAAACTCAGTGGTAAAGGGAATTGAAGGAATTTACTAGTCTGGTGTTCAAAGTTTTGTTAGCTGCTTTGGTAAGTGCATCGGCTGTCATTGAGAGAGAGGGTATCAGTTTGAGTTTGATTAGGCCATTTTCATAGTCTTTTTGAAGGCTTTTGGTTTTAAGGTCAATGTGTTTGGCTTTAGAGGCAGATTCAAACTTTTTAATCTTGTCATAAAATCCTTTATTATTGATAAGGTGTAGAGTACACTTAAATTTGACACGATAAACTTCTTCAATGAGTTGATGTAGCCAGCAGGCTTCTAAGTGACATCTGGATAAGGCCACGCACTTTGATTCTGTAGATGAATGAGTAATACTTTTTTGTCTTCTACTGGTCCAGTACAGTGGACTTCCTTTGAAGGAGAAAATAAATCCACTTTGAGAGATTCTTGAGACAGGATTTTAGCCCCATTTGGCGTTGCTAAAACAAACTAGTCTTTCCAAGATTGAGTGGCATCCTAGGGTGAGAATAAGATTTTTAGTTGCAGACAAGTATTTCCAGAGGTGACATATTTCATTCCAGTGACTCAGACCTGGCCATTTGCAGTGTTTTGCTAGACTGGATACCACAAAGCTGATATCTGGTTGAGAAAGAACAGCAATGAAGTTTAAACAACCTATTGGTGAGCAGTAGTTGATTTTGAGATCCAGGAATTTCTGATGATTGTCATTGTCAGCTGGTGGAAGATGTAGTCTGGGAGTAAGTGGCGTTGACACAGCTTGGCAGTTAGTCATATTTAGCTTGTTCAGGCCCTTCTCAATGAGTAGAGGTAGAGATAGTTGGATGAGCCCATTGTTGCAGACCACCTTCATCCCCAAGAGAGTATTTGGTTTGTGTGCCAACAAGTTTTTGAACTTGGTAAGGAAGGCATCTTTAAAGCGGTTGGTGTTTCCAGCTACAACAAGATTGTCTACGTGAAAGAAAAAAACCAAGAACCCATCTTCTCCAATGTATAGACATGCATCACAATTGGATTCAGTGAATCCCTGAGATTTGATCCAAGCGCTCAACATTTGATACCAATTTATTGGAGCTTGTTTGAGCTCGTACAAAGAATTCTTGAGTAGTAGATACTTGGACTTTGGATTGCAACCAATAGGAGTCTTGATATAGACTTTTTTGTTGATTTCAGAGTGCGAAAACACTCCTTTCACATCAAGTTGTAGGAGTCCTAAATTCTTGTTGGCTGCATAGGTGAGGACTGCTTGGAGAGACACAAATTTCCCAGTAGGTGCATACATCTCAAGGTAGTCTAAACCGTATCTTTGGTTAAACCCTTGAACCCAAAGTTAGGTCTTGTAGGTGTTGGGTTCACCATGGGCATTGTGCTTTACTTTGAAGACGGGAATGGTATTGAGAGGTTTGGTAACTTCCCTGTCATTGGCTTCCTCCCAAACACCTTTTTCTTCTATGGTGTCAAATTCTGCCGCCGCTGACTTCTGCCAGTGTTGAATCAGCATAGCTTCTTCAAGGCTTTTTGGTACTTTTTCTGCTAGGAAGCCATATTGGTCTTGTTTGGAGAGATTCTCTTGATTTTTTAAGGTTGTTCAGAGATTGCATTCTACCACCAATTTTCAGCTTGAGCTAGCCTCACTTTTGTAATTTGAGATCTTGCTCTGAGACTCCTCTTTGATTTCAAGCTGTTGAGTTGGAAGTGTTTCAGGAGGAGTAAAGACAGATGGTTTAGGCAATTTGTTAAATTTGTTGTCAACTGAGATTTGGATTGTTTCCTTATTATTGAAGATTACGTGTTTTGTGTTGATTACCTTCCCGGAAGAGTTGATTATCTTGTAAGAAAGAAGCTGCGGGTTGAACCCAATCAGGATACCTTGCGCTCCTTTTTTATCAAGCTTAGAACGGATTTCAGTATGGTTGAGCTTATAAGAGAGGAACCTATGGGTTTAATATAATCTGGGGGCAGCTCCTTGCAATTCATCTTAACCCATGGCAATTCTTTGTCCTTGTTTTTTGGTATTTGATTAAGCATTAAACAACATCCTCTCACCACTTTGTAACAAAAGGATTTTGGAAATCCAGAGCTGGAGATAGTGGCTCTTGCAGCCTTGATGACTGTTTGATTTGCTTGCTCAACTCTGCTGTTTTGCTGAGAGTGATACGGTTTGCTGATTATCTGATTGATCTGGTGTGTCCGGTAGTAGGCTTGAAGTTTGGAATTCACAAACTCCCCCCCCCTATTGGAGCACACCTCCTTTGGATAAGCATTTGTCTTTCAATGCTGCTTTTCAATAACAAAGATGATGACATTGGGTGCATTTCTTTTCAATTTGAGAGGAAAGCTTTCTAAATATCCCAAATAGGAGTCAATCAGGTTGAGTATGTATCTGAATCCACCCTTCAAGACAGGATTGATTGGACCAATTAGGTCTAAGTGGATTTTTTCAAAGCACCTTGAGGCAGTGGTTTGTTGATGAGAAAAGGGTTTGAAGTTTATCTTTTCCTTTTTGCAACAGAGGCACTCAAACTTGTCCCTGTCCACTGAAGGTATTGTATATTTCAGAAATTTTTCCATTCTATCAAGAGCTGCGTGTCCCAACAATCGGTGAAGCTCCATTAGATTGGCTTGAGAGTGATAAGGGGCCCTTGCCTCAGACATCATTTCAATGAAAAAAAGATTGTTGATAATCTATGGCAACAGGAGCGTCTGATCATCCTTGCAAAGTTGAAAGGTGCTTGGTTGACAGTTTGAGTTGACTGAGAGTAAGGCCCCTTTCCTCATAAGTGCTCCTAATGAAATGAAGTTCACAGTCAAATCAGGAACCCATGCGGTATTTGAGAGAGCAATGAAGGAATTTTCTGTGGCTAATTCCGCTTCTCCAGTCCCTTCTATGGTAATAGCCGCATCTTTCTTGCCGGTTAGGATTTTGTCTGAACTTTTTTCTGAGCCATAAGGAATTGATATGATCCTTGTCAATAATCATATGTACCAAACACCCTGAGTCAAGGATGAATCAACTGGGAAGATTGCTTGTGTTGGTGCTCATGCCACAGAAGAACAAGTAAAAGTGAGATTCTTTTGGCGTCTTCTCCTTGGACTTCTTACCCCAATTGTGAAGATTTGAGGGTTAGAGTTTGGGAAATTCAAAACAACACAAGCTGGCTGGATGGGAGGTGACTGTGGGGTTGTGCTTGCCGTGCTTGCACCTGGGGCCATTGTACAAGGCTACATTTACTGGTTTGGCACGGTCTTCTTGGGGAATTAACTTGTTCTTGTGTTGGAAAAGATGGTTCAGCACAAGATCTATCTTAATTTTGGTTTTTGTGTGCATAATTTGCAATTTCATGTTTTGCATGGAGGCTGGAAGTTTGAAAATGACTAGGTAGGCAATGATATTGGCGGGAAGGTCAATGCCTACTTCAGTCATTTTCTTGAGATAAACCTTAATGGAGGTTAAAAAGGCATTGATGTTGGTGTCCATTGTCAGGTGCAGGAACCCATTGAATACTCTTGCTGTGTTTGCCAACTGAGAGGAGGCAAAATGATCTGGAGTTGAGATCCAGATGAGCTTTGCATTGTCTTTGTTGACATTGTTGATTACGTTTTCATAAGTCACCGGGTCCAGTTTGGCCATCAAGTGTGCCACAAATTACTGGTTGATATCTTTTATAAGGCTTATTGATTCATCGGGATTATTCATAATGTCAAAAATCCCTTGGATTTTGAACAAATTCTCAAAATTCTTCCTCCACATGCTGTAGTTGTTGTCCGTGAGCAGTGGAGTAGATTCAATCAAAGACTTGATGGCCAACAATTTGTAATTCATCAAGTACCCCCCTGTTCCTGGTGTTGACAAAGGTCCTGGTTGATCCATAGAGAGCCAAAACGCTTGTAAATGTGATGAGTTTTGGATTGGTAACCAAGACCAGGCTGAAATGAATTTCAATTAAAAACAACAGAAGATGAGTGTTTTGAGATAAATCAAAAAGAATTTAAACAACAGATGCAGCAGACTGAAAACCAACGGAGTATGTCAGGCTGATGTCTTTGAGTCAAACTGAGTGAAAACATTGAATCAGAACAGTAATGAGATGACAATCTGAGAGAGTTGTAAAATTTGGTGAACAGTTGGCTGAGATACTAAGAGGGCAGAGATGATGTACTATAAGCCCAACAAAGAGATGTCAAATAAAGCCTTGGATTGAGAAAATTGATGGAATTAAGCGCCTTGAACAACCTGCAGTTAATGAAAAGTAAGCACACTGGTGAGGAGTTGAAAGCTTGCTGTTCTTACTTTGATTGAGCTGGCTGCTAGTTTTCTTGATTTGATTGAAATTTGTTGTATTTTTTGTTGGATGAGAAAATAATGATGATGAATCTTCAGGTTTTAATCAGATCTCCTGCTTGTTGTGCTTCAAGAAGAGCGGCTCATTTAGATGGAGTCAAGAGTCCGAGTTGAAATAGAGTAGAGTGTTCTCAGCGGTGATCAAAAGATCCTGCTTCTCTTTGTTTGAGTAATGATAGGAGTTGCAGACAAAATAGTAAAAAGAAATTGAAAAAGAACAGAAAATAAAATAAGAGAAAATTCCACACCGTGCCAAGGTGGAATTCAGCTTGCAAAAAAAACATTAATTGACATGGTAGGTATCTGATCTGAAAATTGAAAGAAAATAATACTAAGTTAGAACAGAATTCAACACAAATAACCTGGTGGTTCATAATGGGGGGGCTGAATTCTAGAATAAGTTGCCTCCACAAAAATGAAACTTCCTGACTTGATAAGAAGAGAACCTTCTGGCCAACTGAGTACCATCCAGCTCTTAAAAAAAATAGGATCCACCTCTAACTTGGAAAACCACCCAATAAGGACAACTCCAGTTGTTTGAAAGAAGCTTTCCCCACTGAGTCTACAAGGATTTATTATGAGCTAAAACTAGATCAGCAGGATTTAAGGGTTCCCTTATTCAATTTAAGTGCTTATCTTCCCAATACTGGACCAATTTTTCTCTTGATTCCATAATCTCCTGATAAGCTTCATCATTAAAATCTTCAATTTGCTCCAGTTGCTTGGATCTAGCAACTAATAGATCAGTGGTTGAGGACACCTCTTCCCAAGAGATACCCAAGAAAGATTTCATTTACAGATCCAAAGGAAGAAATGCTTTTTGACCAAAGATGATTTCATAAGGTGAGTAGGTGGTGGTCTGTTTGGCTGAGATTTGATCAGAGAAGAGAACAAGAGGACGGAATTTTCAAAAATTCTTGCCACTTTCACCAGCCAGTTTAACAAGTTTAGCCTTCAAAGGAGTGTGGCCTCTTTCCACCATTCCTTGGCCTTCAATATAATAAGGAGTAGTAACTCTATGTTGTCCAGGAAGAGGTTGGACCGTTTCAGAAATTTTGCCACCAAATTCAGAGTCATCATCAGTAGAGTAAGATTGGGCCAAGCCATAAAACCTTGTTAAAGTCTCATAGAGGATGGCTTCCATGGATTCAGAGCTAAGATTCTTAAGAAATTTTGCTTCAACCCATCCAGAAAAATAATCTCTAGCTGCAATGAGGTACTTAGCACCACCTTCCTTAATGTGAACCACATCCATAGCAATCCTTCAAAAGACAGTGGACTCCCCAGTAGGATAACGTATTTCTTCTGGACGCCTAAGATCACATTTTTGAAAAACTTTACAACTCTTGCACCATTTTGAGACGCATTTCTTCAGAGATGGCCACCACAATTTTTTGGATAATTTTTGATAAGTTTTGGTTTCACCACAATGACCAAGACCCTCATGGAGACTTTCAAGGATAGAATCTTTTTTAGAAGGGATAATAACAACAATGAGGGCACAAGGGTTCCCTCCTTTCATAATCCTAGAGCCTTGTACAAAGAAATTAGACAACTTTCTTTTGAGGGATTGAAATTGTTTAGAAGAGAGATCAGGAGGTTTTCAAAAATTTAAAAGATACTGCTCTAGTTCAAGCCAGAATCCTTGCTGAAAGCCAGAATAATCCTTGGAGGAGAAGTAAAAAACGGTTTGAATTAAAGGTTCTTCCTCATCAAAATTTATTCCAAAATAAAATTTGTCATCACCAAGAGGACGTTGGGATAAACCATCAGGCATGGTGAAGGATTTTCCAGGCCTTTGAACAATATCAAAAGAAAAAAGCTGGATAAAGGCCACCCAAAAAGTCATAGGAACATTAGGGAGGCTGGAAGAATTGATATTTTCAATGATGGATTGAGCATTGACTTCTAATTCAAAATGTTGACCCCAGAGGACATTTTGGAGCTTCTTCATCATTTTAGCCACACCACAGAGTTCCATCTTTGGTTGAGAGTATCTGTATTCTACATCTGAAAATAAAAAAAATTCATAGAGAGCAGGACAGTCCCAACCATTTTCATCTTCCTGATTAAGGACAGCCCCAACAGATTGATAACTAGAATTTACAGCCAGCTTTATCTTGCCAGACCCAGGTCCATAAGCAATCTTTTTCAAAACTATTTCTTTACCACAATCATTTTAAGCAACTGAAACAAATGTTCACACTCTTGGGTCCAAATCCATTCATTATATTTCCTGGTTAGATGACGCAAGGGTGCACAGATTTTGGATAAAGATGGGATAAAGATTTGAACATAAGTTACAACACATAAAAAGCCTCCTGTTAAAATATGTATGCACTTATGTGTGTGCTGCGTGTAAGTGTAATCCAAATGGGATGCACATATGGGCCTCTCCGGCCCATTGGACACTCAAACGGACCATACGGGCCTGTGTGGATGTCACTGATTTGGGGAAACTGGCCTCAAAACGTGTGAAACAGGCTCATTGGTACATGGGACCTAACGGTGTGGTGACCAAATCTGGAAACCCTGGACCAGATGTGGAAAATTCAAAATTTTTTTTACAATTCTTTTATTTAGGTGTCATTCCAAAAAAAAAAAAAAAAAAAAAAAAATCAGAATTTTTTTTTTATCAGTATAACTCCTCCAATTTCCTCATCCTGTCAAACATTCCTCTGTCCCATTTGTCTAGGGCAGGCCTCTCTTGGTCTCATCACCTAGGCATTGCGTTTGATCCCTTCTCTCTTTGTCCCCCCCTTCCTTTTGGCCAAATGCGCGGGCCAAGACCCACTTGGCCCAAGATATCCCCACCATCCATCATCCCAACCTCCTACAGGCTCAAATCTAAACCTATCCCCAAGATCATTTGATCCATTCCAACCATCCCCGCTCCAATTTGATCTCAATCAAACCGCTCCCACTAATCTATCCCCTTGTAAACTCTTGACACCCTCCTGCTCCTCAGCCCAACCTTCATTGATCTACCATCAACCTCCCAGTCTGAGGAGGGCTTCATTAAAACTTGTAGGCTCAAGTGCCCCTCCCCATCAAACAATATCCCACCCTTGGCCGCCTAGATTGTTCCTATTGGCTTGGTCCTACTGCCAGTTTGAAGGCTACTTCAAACTAAAGGATAAGCATATCAATCTCATCCACTTTCAATCCTTACGCCATCCTCAAACCCGTGGTGGCGGCCAACTGGTCCCAGACAATCCCAACAATCTCCATTGATCCAATCCAAGAGCAACCTGGATGGCTTGGCTTTTCGGCTTGAGTCCTCCAATTGATTTTCCTTCCAATCATCACCCTCACCCTCCATCATCTTCTTCCTTCTCCTCCCAATTCAATCATCATCCCTCCTGGGACTCTCCCACCTCCGTCAATCATTTGCACCCCCTTCCATCTTTGGGCAGGGGTGGGAAAGTGTTGTCTACCGCCCGCGGAAATCTGCGGGTGGTCTGGTTCATTTTCTTTCCCACCCCTTCTGCCTTTGGGTGAGGGGTGGGTGATCCCGGTGTTGTTGCGCGCGCCCGTCCGCCGACAGATGCAAGAGAGGTGAAGGGATGAGAAAAGATCCCAACCCAGTCAGGGAGGCCAGATTTCCACTGGCCCGCGTCGTCAATTTTTCTGATCATCTAAAAAAAAAAAAAAAAAAAAAAAAAAATCCACCTCTATTTGTAGAATCACTTGTACATAGTCTAAAACGGCCTCCTGCCCATATAAGGAGGGGCTCTCCCCTGCCTTTTGGGGGGGGGGTATCATATGGCATCCTACCAGAGAAATATAATCCTTATCATCCTGAAGCAAATCATCTGTGGGGTCTCATTCCCCTTTATCTGAGACTAAATTCTGGGTATATCCATGATTTCCCCTTGATCTTTGAGCCTCCATACTCAAATCCTGATCCTTGATCTTTATCACCAACCAATAGCCTTGCTGGTTGAAGAAGAATTTGACTGATTGAATTCTTGAGTGTGTTACACCACTCCTGATCCCTTTATCCAACCATACTGGTCCTGATCATCCTTTGATTATCTTTCTGGAACCAGTCACGTTTGACTGAAGATTTTTTATTAAGCTTAAAACCTGGAGTGTTAAACCTCCCTTTATTTCTTTTGAAGTTGAATTCTGCCATGCTACTCTTGAGTCCCTTGAGAATTGTTGGGTTATTCTTTTTTGAATAAGTTATTGTTTTGCTTCTAGAGCTTCTTCAAAAAATTAGCTTTGTCTTGTGCAGCCACCCACAGTAATCTGTTACCCTTCAAGCGCTTTATTGAAGAGAGTTGGGCAGGTTTGTTGAGAACCTGGAGGTTGTTTGGGATTGAGTTGATCTTTCCTAAGCTTTTGCTGACAACCAGAGCTATTAGCTTGTGGGCATTGTTACTTACAATTGCCTTTTCCTGTTGAACTCTGAACAATCCTTGACTTCTTCTATTCAAGTTTTCCCTGGCATCATCTTGCCTCAGATAGTGTTGTTTCCCAGCTACCGACTACTATCATCTTTATCCTTTACTCTTTGGACCCCCATTTACCAGGTTCTGGACTTTGATCTTGGTTACATTTAAATATTTCTGTAACACTCAGGAGGGCAGCCTAAAAAGCACCTTTCCCCTCCACAGAACTTCCACGGCTTAGCACCGTTTGGAGTTTTACAACGGGCCCCAGGGGGATGTGGGCAAATACAGCCAGATTGGCTTGTATGGGCATAATTGGGCCCAAGGTTTATTTTGGACATACTTGTCCAGACAGGCTGGCCCTCCAAAGTGTGTTTGTTCAGGTTTTGGGCTTGGGACGGCCCATTGCGGCCGCCGCCCGTGTTGCAGCCCACTTGGGGCTGCTTCCCATGTGGCAGCCCGCTTGGGGCGGCTTGTATCCCTTGGTTTGGGCCATGCGGGGCCCGATGGCCTGCGGGGGGCTGTGGACACAGTCAAGGGATGCTGCGTGGGCCCGGCCGGTTGCAAACAATGGCCACTGCTGCAGGAGCAAGCCCCGGCTCCCTCCCCCTCCCCTCGCTTGCCATTGCAAGGGGGAGGGGGTGGCTGGCTGGGTTGAACCAGCCAGCGACCGACCGCAACAAGGCGGTCAGTCAGGGCAGGGGGGATTTCATCACCCCCTTGCCCAAAGGATGACAAGGCCCGCCCCAAGGAGAGCAACAGGCGGTGGGGGGGATCTGATCACCCCTCCACCATCAAAGGGAAGCAGAGACCAAGGGCGCTCTGCCCCCCCTTTTACCAAGGGGGAGTAGCAATGGGGCTGAGGGGATTTGACCACCCCCCAGCCCACTTCCATTGACAACGCCCTGGGGGTATCAACCCCCAGGGCCCCTGGTAGGGGGATTTGACCGCCCCCTCCAGGGATCTGAGAGAAAGAGGGGGGGGCAGAATGTCTGCTGGTTACACCCCCCCATGTGAGTCTGAGACCGGACCCAGGTGTGTCCTGGGTCCCACCTGGCCATTTGTATGGCCAGGGGCTGGTTGCATGAGGCAACCAGCCAGTGTGTGAGGCAATAGGACCAGTTGTAATAGACAACCAGCCCAGGGATTGAACAGCACAGGGGCTGGTTCAGCCCCATTGAGGTGAAAACACCAGAAAAAACCAGAATAGGCTGGTTGTAAGGGTACAGGGACTGATGCCATGTGGGCTGATGTAGCCCAAACCAAGTAACAAGGCCTGTAGAGCCTGTAGAGCTCTTTTGGGGCGGAAAATTTGCCTTTTGTCTTGTTGTATCATGGGCTCACAAGAGGCCAATTTTTTGTACTTAAGGAGCTCTTCTCCCTGCTGTTTTCAATCCAATTATCATCCAATCTAATTCATCAACAATATCATCCAACGTGTTGCCCCATTGTGAGAGCCCATCAAGCAATTATTGACACAAGGTTTCCAGCATTTCTTTTGCTTTAATTACTGCTCATTTTCCTCAGCTAATTGCTGGCCATAATTATAACACCTCCAACTTCCGTAGGATTGATTGGAGTGGGCCAAGAGATGATCATGTTGACTTTGGCTGGTTCCATCCTACTTCCTTCCTTGCACACCACATGGACAACAATTTCCAGAGCTGGGACACAAGCAGCCAATTTAAATCCAGAGAAAGTAAGTCCAGATTCCTCAATTCAAAAAAGAATACTTTCCAAAGTAGTAGAATATTCCCAGATGAATTGGCAAATTCCTGAATGCCAGGGTAAGAGCTCATTATCATAGTCAGAAACTGGACCTTTAATTCTGCCATTGTCAAAAAGATACCAGCATGACCAGGGATTTCATCCTGGAGGATCCACATCATCTGAGCCTGATAGACTTCAACCAAATTAGTGGCACCTTGAGGCAATCAAGTAAGTCGGAAACAACCAAGAGGAGTATCAAAAGTAGTAAGAGGGCAAGAAATAGGATTTAAGGACTGTTCATCATAACCATCCATAATGACCCCTAGACCATAGCAAGCTCTCCCAGAGAAAGATTCAACAAATTCTTCAGTGGCAGGAGGAAACCTGAATCTTCAATAATAACCTTGTGAAGAGGTTGAAGATCATGAACTATTCTAAGTTTACCATCACTCTTGAGGGCACAGAAGACAGGGCTGGAATAACTAGAAGTTGACTTTTCATATAGAGCAGTAGAAACTTGTTTGTGGAACAACTTGATAAATTTGTTGAATTTAGCAGCTGGGATTGGGATCTTTTTCTTTTGCCAAGGATCATGTTCAACTACAGGGATGATATAAGGAAGACCATAGGATTCTGCCAAGAGACCTCTCTCTTCTTCACAGAATGCAATAGATTTTTCACTTTCAGAGAGGAAATTCTTGATCAAATTTAACTCATCAGGAAGAATCCATCCATCTGGACCAAAATTGATCACTTTCAGACGTTCTTCAGTTACAAAACCATTGGACCCAAAGAGACCAGTAAGAGATTGAGATAGACCACAGTAAGGATTACAAGATAAGAGAGGATGAAAAAGAGGAGAATTGAGGTTGAGAGGCATGGGCTGGTTGACTGATGGGAACTTTTTTGCAACTGGCTTATATTGGTAGCAAAAGAGAGAAGTTCTTGTTTCCTCCAAGAGTTGACCAGTGAGACTTGATTACAAAAACTGAGACCAAGTTCCAACATTCTCCACATCCAATGTTCTGCAATATCCTTGAAGGGTGCCTTTTGTATAAAGGGAGAACCAGGAGATAATACTTTGCTCACATGTGTGGCACTTGGTAGGGTTTCAAAAACAATGGTAGAAGATTGCCCTGGCGGTGCACAATTGGGAGGAATTACTTCTAGCCCAAATTGCCTCCACTGAAGCCCATATTCCTCCATACCAAAGCCACCAAGAATAGAATCAAGATCAGGATCTATTTTATACTCATTGCAGAGATTTGAAAGGGAAATGAGAGGAGATTGATCATACCTAAGAGTACAAGGAAAAGAATAAATAACATATCCAGAGAGAGAAGAAATATTTTTGGAATTTTCTATTTTAACATTTTTGATTTTTAATTTTTAATACTTTCCAGATCAGAAGAAAATGATGAGAAAAAAGAGAAATAAGCCTCAGTGATGAGATTTGATCCTTGAGTTGAATTCCAAGGCAGAGAAGAACTACAACCATCAGTAGGATCAACTATATCCATAAAAAATGAGAGGAATTAGAATCATACTTCTGCTTCCCCTTTAAAGAAGATTTAGGAGGATTACCAGGAAAATCTCTTTCCCTACAACCAGAATCCAAAGAAAAAAGTGGAAATTCAATCTTTCTACCATCAGCATCAGGGAGGAGAATTCTCTCCCCAACTTGATCAGAAAACACCAGGGTAGCACCAAAATCCATTAAGAAGGGTTGACCCAAGATCACAGGGCCTTCCGAACGCATGATCAAAAAATGAAAAGTTCCAAAAATATTTTGATCAATTCTAACTGGGAAATCTTCAGCAATACCAACCAATTTGCAAGATTTATTCCCTATTGCATAAAGTGCAGAATTGAAGCTGACCCTAGGACTGAGTTTGATTTTGCAGGCCCTAGGACTGAGTTTGAGCTTGCAGGCCATAGCATCCAAAAACAAGTTGATTTGAGATCCAGAATCCACAAGATGAGAAACAGTTTCAGCTGAATCACAAATATAACAAGGGAGAAAACTAAGAGGACAGGATTAAAGCTTGGACTCTGAGGTGGGATTTCTTCCACCAGAGTCCTCCATCAAAGTGCCAGAGGAAAAATTTAATTTGTCAGGACCAATCTCCACACGTCAACAAGAGACCCATTTCTTCATTCATTCAGCATCAGATGGAGAGATTGACAGTAGTTCAGCCACAGATAGATCAAGAATTTTGAGATCAGAAATTTTCTTCAATAACCCTTCCACAGCATTGGGGTGGTCCTTTGAAATTCCCCTTTCAAACCAAACTTTGGGCTTGGTGGAGCAAGGAAGTTCAGGTGACGCAGGAACTAACATGGGATAAGAAGTTTGAGGCAATTTAGATGAATGAGGAGGATCAGAGTGACCTTGGAAACTTTCCATGAGTGGTTCCTTTTCAAGCTCCATGTCCTCTACATCAGAAGAAGGAGGCTCAGGTGAAGATCAAAATTTAACCAGTTTTCAAAGAGTTGAGGAAGGAAAGGAAGGAGCTTTATGAGGTTTGGGTTCCTCATGTTTTTTTGTAGCTGGATCAGATTGATAAGCCCCAGAAAGACTGGAGGAGGAGATGGCTGGAGGATACTAAGGTTGAAGAGTACCATACCACGGATGATTGGAAATCTAAAGAAGCCAAAGATGTCTTCTTAGGAGGTGGTGGATGATAAGAAGCCAGCACATGATGAATAGGGCAAGATGAATTGAAAGGGATCAAAGCACAATTAGGAAGAAAGAAATTTTTCCCCTCCTGCTCCACCAACCTTTCCTCTTTATTCTTCTGGAGTTCAACACATTTTCCAGTTCCATGGACTTCCCTATGACAGTAGTAACAGACCAGAGTGTATTTGGAAACAGAGTTAAATTTTTTCGGAGGAGCAAGAGAAGAAATCTTTTGATCAATTTTTTTCTCAAAATCTAGGAGTAGCTTAGTTATCTCATTGATAGTGTTTGTTTCCTTGTTGGACTGAAGATTAGGTTTTGGCCTGAAATTTGCCTCCATCTTATTCTTGATTTTGTTAAATTCTTTGAAAGAAAGAGCATGGACTGGCTCAGTGGTTCTAGGCTTTTCAAAAGTTAAAGCAGTTTGACATTTCATAACTTTATCCACATTACCCCTAAGGACAAGGAAAACAGGAAGCTTGAATTGATAATCCCTGTTGGTGATCATCAATCCAGACTTGACCAATTCATCAATAATCCTTTCCTGTAATGCTAGTGAAAAGGATTGGAAAAATTGAACTCAAAGTTTTACCACCTTATCAATGTGATTGTTTTGGATAAGATAATTTTAGATTGGGTCCCAAGACTTAATAAGAGACTGATAGTCAGAGGCTGAAGAGACACCATCATTTGAGATCCATTGAGAGACAGAATCATCCAAGTCCTGAAAATTAAATTGTGCTACATCTATTTTATCCCAATATGCCAACATTGCTTCCCTTAGAATCTTCAAGTTGTGGGATTTGAATCCCTCAAACAACTTGATTACTTCCATGACCTCATCAGAGGAGATAAAGAATTGCAACTGATAGGCCATGTTGTATTCACTGGCTACATCCACTTCAGCAGCAATTTTGAAGGAGTCCAAGAACCATTCAAAATTTAACCCATTGAAACCTAAGTTCTTGTTCTGAGGTTTGATCTTGACCATCCTAGGTTGAGAAGGGGTGACGGGAGTACCAGAATATCCCATTTAAAATTACAGAGTTCCTAGAGAATCCAGAGAGCAGAATTCCAAAGTGGCTCACAAGCGCGGCACAAGTAGGGCTTCACAAAAAAAAACAACAAGAATCTTGCCCAAGTGTTGCACAATTGGGAGGACTTACCTCTAGGATAAGTTGCCTCCACAAATCAGATCTAAGAAAAGGAAAGCAGAGAGACCAAAAAAGTAAAAATATTGGATTTCAAAGTTGATTCCAAACGTAATGGGACTGTAAATCCCAAGGTTTCTGGTTCAATCCCGCCCCGGGGGACCAAATGTAAGACTCTAAACAGTGCTGAGCGGCAGGCAGTTCTGTGGAGGGGAAAGGTGCTTTGAAGACTACCCTCCTGAGTGTTACAAAAATATTTAAATGTAACTGGGATGAAGTTCCAGAACCTTGTGAATAAAGAATAAATGGAAAGGGATAAATTTGATGGTAATTGGTAGCAATGGAACAAACACTATATGAGGCAAGATGATGTGGGAAAAGACTTTGAAAAAATAAGTTAAAGTTTTTTCAGAGTTCAATAAAACAAGGCAGTTGTAAGTAAAAACACCCACAAGCTAATAACTCTGGTTGTCAGCAGAAGATTAGGAAAGATCAACTCAATCCCAACCAACCTCCAGGTTCTCAATGAAACTGCCCAAATCTCCGCAATCAAGCACTTGAGGGGTACCAGATAACTTTGGGTGGCTGTAAAAAACAAATTCATTTTTTTTATGAATCCCTTGAAGCAATTCAATAACTAATTTGAACAAGAATAAACCAACACTTCTCAAGGAACTCAAGAGTAGCATGGCAAAAATTCAACTTCAAGGAAAATCAGGGAGTTTTAACACTCCAGTTTTCAAGCTTAAAGAATCCTCTCAGTCAAACATGACTGGTTCCAGAAAGACAATAAAAGAATGATTGAAACTGGTATGGTCCAAAAAAGGGATCAAGGAGTGGTATAACACACTCAATAATCCAACCAAATGAATTCTTCTTCCACCAGCAAGGCTATTGGTTGGTGGTACAGATAAGGTCTCAGAGGGGCGGATCCAGGATTTGAGTATGTAGGCTCAAGGATCAAAGGGAGATCATAGATATACCCTGGATAAGATGCTCAGATAAAGGGGAAAGGGCCCCATGGATTATTTATTTCTCAAAAATGAGGTATGAATGGATTCCTGGATGATGGATAATTATTATGGATGATGGATCCTTCTCCTCCGGAAAAAGGCAGGGAAGAGCACCTCCTTTTATGGGCAAGAGACCCTGTTGACTATTTACAATTGGATAACACATATGAAGTGGATCTTTTTTTCTCAGATAAAAAGGAACATCCAGATGCGCAATTAAATGAAAGTTACATAAAAAAATAATTAAGGAGTAAAAAGAAAATTTGAAAACAAAGAAACAGGGTGGCCGTGATAAGCAGAAGCACCCAGTTGCTGACGCGCATCTGCAAGTTTTCAAATGGCCGCAACAACTGTCAATGACCGCCACCACTGATGATGCAAGAGGGGGCTGTCCCATCAGCAGAAAGCGTTCAATGAGCAATGAAGCGGATCTTGAGGCAAAATACGCAATAGGAGATCATGAAGGATGTGTGATGTGAACCATGACAAAATTGAATCTGATGAGCCCAAGCGCCAATGAAACATACCAGATTCTTTACTTTCAATTTCATCAAGGGTGTTCCTGAGAAATGGATTGGCAGCATTCAAGGGAGGGGTCAGAAAGGGTAATTTGGGATTAAACTGTGTCAGTTGGGAATTTGAATTGATTTTCCCTTGCATTGGCTCATCCAGAGCCAAGGTGGTGGGATGGAAGGATGGATGGGATTGGCGTTAGATGATGAGATCTGGGGAAGAGGGAGATTGATCAAAGTGAAATGGTTTGATTGAGATGATGAAGGTTTGGTTGTCCAAGCGTGCTTGGCCAAAAAGATTGGGAATGAAGCACAAAGCAAAGGAGTTGAACACAAGACCTGGGGACTTGAAAACCCCAGGGTTACCCTTCCTAGACCGCTAGGACATGGGGAAGTTGGATAAACGGAAAAAAGAATGGATCACTTGCCAACACAGATTTTTTTTTTTTAGATGATAGTCAGATGAAAGATTATATGGTGTTGCAAGCTTTTCTGGGCACATGCCCAAGTCCCGCTTGGCACAGTGCCCAGCGGTATTGGGTGAATGCCCAGAAGGCTTGTGTGAGTCCCCAGCGGGCTTGATTTCCACATCAGGTTGCGCTGCGGATCTTGACACACAGCCAAGCTCTGCTTGGCCAAGGCCAAGCTGTTGGCACCCCCCCTTGCTTGCTCCATCCCCCCTCTCACTTTCTCCATCCCCCCTCTCACTTTCTCCATCCCCCTCCCACCCTCACTTCCTTGCTACATCCCCCCTTGCTCCCTCTCTCCTCTCACCATCACTTTTGCTTTTGCCTCAACCAAAGGAATGATGGTTAGTTTTATATATATATATATATATATATATATATATGTATGTATATGTATATTTTAGATTGTTTTTTATTTAAATTTATTTATTTTATAATTTTTGTTTTATTCAAAAAAAATACATTGTTTTAATAAAATTTTATTTGCATTTTTATCAAAGAAATAAAAAAATATTTTAAATATTTTGCCCCAAATCATCAATTTGGCGGGCGTGGCCAATTGGATTGGGTATTGGCCAAGGAAAACTTTGGCCCAACCCACCCAAACTTGGGTGTGTGCCAAGTTGTGCTTGGCTATGTGCCAAATGTGCTTTAGGGGGTGCAAAGTGTGCTTTAGGGGGTGCCAAGCAGGCTTTAGAGGGTGCCCAGTGCACTTTAGCAACAATCAGGCTAACTTGGGCATGTGCCCAGACAAGCTTGAACTACCATATGTAAAAATAAATTAAAAAAACTTTCTCTGTTTCATCAGGTGTCCCAGATTGGTCACCAAACCATTTCTATAAATAACCACCACACTGTGTGTCTACTTCACTTAATATTGTTCACCAGGAAAAAGGCTTGCCTCCCCAAACTTGATAGCAAAAGACTAGTGAATTGATAAAAAGAGTAAAAACTGAAGAAATGCCTGGCTAAAGCAAATGAGAAATTATTATGATGTCTGATACATGGAAAATATTTTTTTTTGTAAAAAAAAATATAGTATATTAATCTGGATGAAGGCAAGAATTTTGAGGCCAGAAGAAACCTAGATCCAAATCAAAGGAAAAATTCAAGGGAAATAAAATGAGATATTGAAAGGGTGATTTAATAATTCCAAGTATCCTTATTGAACCCCAGACAAAGAAAAAAAATCTAAGGTGATGCTACACAATGAAAATAGAATTCAAGTTTCAAAAGAAATCTTTTGAAGGTGAAAAAAACTGTGACCAATTGAAGCTCCATATATATTCACATCTTTGGCACACAAAAACACAATTTAACCAGGGAAAATAAAATATTTATTAATTTCAAATAAATATAAAAAACAAACCCAATGTGTTAGAATTACAAATCTCAGCTCAAAGTTTTTACCTAAAAGTTAGAAATTCAATCTGTATGTAATTTTGAGGGATATTTTCTTGATTTGGAGCAAAAATTCAACAAATCTAATCTTATACTTGACTGCATAAAAATAAAAATCAAATAGAAAACCAACTAACTCAGGGAAAAATTACAACATGGAAAAATATATTTCTTTTGACAAAAAGAAGGTCATATTTTGATTTCAAAATCAACAATCCAGGAAATTCTCCCTAAAAACAATAAAAATTTGCATGCTAGATGATATGGGGATAAATGGGGATTCAATGAATGACATCAAATCAATTTTTAGATTTTGAGTGGTATCAAATTGATAAGCAAATTAATTACACAAACTGAATCTGATGACAATTCACAGACATGGTTGTTTTAGAATAATAGATTTAGATAAAAATAAAAATAAAGATAAAAATATAAATATAACTGAAAAGAAAAATAAAAATGAAAATAAAAATAAAAATGAAAATAAAAATAAAAATAAGAATTAAAAATAAAAATAAAAATAAAAATTAAATTAAAATAAAATAAAAATAAAAATAAAAATAAAAATTAAAATAAATAAAATAAAAATAAAAATAAAAATAAAAATAAAAATAAAAATAAAAATAAAAATAAAAATAAAAATAAAAATAAAAATAAAAATAAAAATAAAAATAAAAATAAAAATAAAAATAAAAATAAAAATAAAAATAAAAATAAAAATAAAAATAAAAATAAAAATAAAAATAAAAATAAAAATAAAAATAAAAATAAAAATAAAAATAAAAATAAAAATAAAAATAAAAATAAAAATAAAAATAAAAATAAAAATAAAAATAAAAATAAAAATAAAAATAAAAATAAAAATAAAAATAAAAATAAAAATAAAAATAAAAATAAAAATAAAAATAAAAATAAAAATAAAAATAAAAATAAAAATAAAAATAAAAATAAAAATAAAAATAAAAATAAAAATAAAAATATAAATATAAATATAAATATAAAAATAAAAATAAAAATAAAAATAAAAATAAAAATAAAAATAAAAATAAAAATAAAAATAAAAATAAAAATAAAAATAAAAATAAAAATAAAAATAAAAATAAAAATAAAAATAAAAATAGAAATAAAAATAAAAATAAAAATAAAAATAAAAATAAAAATAAAAATAAAAATAAAAATAAAAATAAAAATAAAAATAAAAATAAAAATAAAAATAAAAATAAAAATAAAAATAAAAATAAAAATAAAAATAAAAAAAAATAAAAATAAAAATAAAAATAAAAATAAAAATAAAAATAAAAATAAAAATAAAAATAAAAATAAAAATAAAAATAAAAATAAAAATAAAAATAAAAATAAAAATAAAAATAAAAATAAAAATAAAAATAAAAATAAAAATAAAAATAAAAATAAAAATAAAAATAAAAATAAAAATAAAAATAAAAATAAAAATAAAAATAAAAATAAAAATAAAAATAAAAATAAAAATAAAAATAAAAATAAAAATAAAAATAAAAATAAAAATAAAAATAAAAATAAAAATAAAAATAAAAATAAAAATAAAAATAAAAATAAAAATAAAAATAAAAATAAAAATAAAAATAAAAATAAAAATAAAAATAAAAATAAAAATAAAAATAAAAATAAAAATAAAAATAAAAATAAAAATAAAAATAAAAATAAAAATAAAAATAAAAATAAAAATAAAAATAAAAATAAAAATAAAAATAAAAATAAAAATAAAAATAAAAATAAAAATAAAAATAAAAATAAAAATAAAAATAAAAATAAAAATAAAAATAAAAATAAAAATAAAAATAAAAATAAAAATAAAAATAAAAATAAAAATAAAAATAAAAATAAAAATAAAAATAATGATAAAAATAAAAATAAAAATAAAAATAAAAATAAAAATAAAAATAAAAATAAAAATAAAAATAAAAATGAAAATGAAAATAAAAATAAAAATAAAAATAAAAATAAAAACAAAAACAAATTCAAAAGTTTTAAAATTTTATTCAAAGGAGAGCCAAAAAACATTCAAAGAGTAGTAATTGAAATATTTTTTCTGGATAAATTTCAAATCTCATATTTAATGTTTCAGATTAAAGCAATAAGTCCACAGAACAAAAAGATATTTTGTATAAGGTTTAAATATTTTAAACTGACAGGAAGTTCAATCATTTTCAGAGAAAGA
Organism: Puccinia polysora; assembly: GCA_025617555.3. Lineage (NCBI taxonomy): Eukaryota > Fungi > Basidiomycota > Pucciniomycetes > Pucciniales > Pucciniaceae > Puccinia > Puccinia polysora. The sequence continues at coordinate 5,217,130 of CM062643.1, read as the reverse complement.
ATTTTATGGATGTTAGAAACTGGTAGTTTTATGTGCTTCCAGTTATTTATGATGCTTTTGAGTGTGGAATAAAGCCATCAGTATACTTTAATCCTTTTCAAATGGCTGAAAATTTGTCCCAACCACAATTCCTGTTTTGGGTCTTAAAACAAAACTTGCGGAGGAAAAAATCAATCTTCCAAGTTCAACGGTTATCTCCTGATGGCCAATGAGCCAAACAAGAAAAACATAGGTAGGCTTTATATATCATAAAAAAATGAGGCATAAATTTGAGAATTATCTCTCAAATTATAAAAAAAAGCCCACTCAATATCAACATAAACCTGATTTATTCTCACTGATGCTGATAAAGCCACAGGCATCAACTCAGTGGCTGATAAACTGGAATTCATCTGAATTTTTTATTTTCAAGTGGATGGAATAGTTTTAAAGAAGGCTAAAATAAAACCTCTAGCTGATTTTGATGCTTAAAGATCAAACTAAATTCATTCTGGGTAGATGGCAGCTAATCCTCAGAAAAATGATGTGTATAAGAAGTAATCCTTTATCACGGAACCACAAATTTTCCAGGAGCCCTTGGAGTGGCCAGAATCTGGAGCCCAGTAATATTTTCCAACAAGAACAGTTCTAATGGGATCAAAATACACATCAATTATCAATTCCAATTCATCCTTGGATTGCAAATTTTCCTCTTTGGATTTTTCACTTCCAAGCTGGTATCAATTCATTCAAAATACTCTCAAGCTTGATGTGGAATAATTTGATGTGTCAACTCCTCTCCAACCAGCCAAATCTACATTGTTTTCAAATTTAGGCATATTTTATATTAAACTTTCTAGTGAATAATCACTGATTTCTTTTAAAAATAATCAACATTTTTAACCAGCCAAAAGCTCAACCCAATGTAGTCTCCCACTTTACCATTAAATGGAATTAATGAATTTCAGATGCAGTAATCCTCAGTAAAGATAAAGAGAAAGGCATCCAACTTCAGAAAAATCAATTCCACAAGCCATCAAAGGTGGAGGAGAAATTTGAGCTTTGAAGTTTTTAAAGGGATAATTTAGAAGGAAGATTTGGGTGAGAAAATTGAACCACTATCAGTACATGTACACACACTAATCCACAAGTATGCATTTCAAACCAGTTAAGTCCCAGATCAAACTTTATGTGCTTTGACTTGAAAATTAAAACCTTACATTTGAAAAGAAGAAATGTGTGCTTCAACTTGAAATTGATTAATAAAAGCAAACAGGTGAACAAAGTACCAAAAAAAAAACGGTGCATTCTCAGTTGAATTCCTTACTGGTTGCAGTGGAGTTTTTAAAACAGTAGGAGGAAAAGGATTTAATTTCAGCTGAAATGCAGGAAAATGATTGCTTAGCTTTTGCATTTTCTGGGAGTGGTAAACCTGTGGAGTAAATGAAGAGAATTTCTCAAATAATTGCATGATAAATGAATTTCTTTCTCAAATCAAAACAAAAAATAATTTTTTTTGTTTAAAAAGAATTTTTGAGACTACTCTGAAGACCTTCAATATTAAAATCTTTTTTATTTTTATCAAAACATTTTTCTCTAGAGTAAATCTTCCTACTAGCCAATTCCCTTCTGATTTTTCTGGTCTTTTGATTGGTATGTATGAGCATAGCCATTCTGATATATATGATTTGCTGACCAAAAATCAGGAAAATTAAATTGATTTTACTTTTTGGAACCCCAAAAGAATCCTAAAATACCTTTTTTCTTTTAATAAATTCCAAGTCTCAAGTCACAAAAAACAATTTGACCTTCATAATAATTTTCTGTTTCCAAGATTTAAATAAGTTTTAAATTATAATTTTTTGTTGGAACCACAAGAAGGAACAAATCCAAAGATATATCACCTCCTTTGACATGGAGAGCATTGGTGAAACTGTTTGATTTCAAATTAATATGATTCAAATAATTAAATTAAGTTGGTCAGTTTCCCAATTCTAAGGAGGAGAAAGAGGAAATTCAATTTTCTTTTTTAATTTTCCAATTTGATTAAAAGTTAATCTTGGCCTCTTTTTGAAAACATTCACCTAATATCTTACATAAAAATTTGGATTTAATATTCAAAAACTTGAACTATTGACAAGAAGATTTTCTGAAAATATTTTGGTATAGCAACCAAACAATCAGGTAGGCTGCATTAATTTTATCCATCCAAAATCCCACATCTTTTCACCCCATGTTCTTGAGAGGGCCAATAGTGTTGAAACTTTTTTTTGAATTGGTGGAAGTAGGTTTTCAAAAATTTGGTATCTTTCATTCATTCATTGATGCCATTAATTCATTGGTGAGTTTTTCCCCAGGGGTGAATTGAATGAGGGCCACCACAGATTGGTGATCAGATCCATCCAGGATAGCAACATTTCCAGAGCTCAAAAATGGAAGCACTTGATTTCTGTTTTTTGCTTGGCCAAGCTTGTTGGGGGTGGGCTTTCTACTGTTATCTGAATTTCCAGACCAAATATTTGGTTCAATTTCCAATGGTCAAACTGTTCTAAAATAAAATGCAAGTTTCCCCTTGAGAAAATCATTTTTTGACCTCTAAATAGATTTTTAATTTTTTATTTCCAATCCTCTTTCTTTTCAAAGCATTATAATTAAACTTTTTCCTTTTGTTTTTCAATTAACCATAGCCCATAATGTTTTGGCCCATACCTGCAATTTGATTGGTTCAAAAAACATTTTATAGTTCTTGATTTAACAATTTGAACCAGCCAAGAAGAACAGTTGTTGCAATGGAAGGAGTAAAAAATGGAGCTGATTTATTTTGAATTTTAAATTTATTTCAAAGCATAATTATTATAAAAAAAGAAACCAACTTGAAACTAATCAAAAAACTTCAAAAAGAAAGATGAAAAACAATAAAATGGGCATTGGTAATCTCATATGCAAAGCACCAGGTAAAGAATCAAAGGATTTTATTAAAGAAATGATAGGGCAGACTAGTTTTTTGTCCAACCTAAGAATCATAATGAGAAGGAAAAAAAAATCATTAATCTTATTTTGACCATTTTTATGAATAAAATAAATAGTAGAAATAAAAATATGAATAAAGAAGAGAAAACTTACCATGTCACCTAGCAAAAAAAATAAATAAAAATAAAACTATGTGTCAATTAGCCTGATTTTCAAACGCATATTTATTTGCAAATAAATTTTCAAAATTGCTAGAAAAATTGCAAATTTATTAGAAAATCAATCTGAAGATTTATTTGACCATTTTAAAGAAAATAAAAAAGCAAGCAGATGAGAGGGGAAAGCAAAATGAAAGGCAAATACCTGGTGAGTGAAATGAAGATTCAGAAAAAAGGGGGAGCAGGAGGATAAGAAGGAGTCATATTGGAGGCCTGGTGGTGAAAAGTACAGGGAGAGGATCAGAAAGTAGTTCAATGGATAGAATTAGGGGTGGGGGGACTTACCTGGAGATGGGGGTGGGTGGGCATGGTGAGGAGGAGGTGGTTGGTGCTAGCGAAGTTTGGTTTCAAGGAGGAAATGATGATTGTGGTGACCTGGAGATGAATAGAGGGTTATGGTGGTGACATAGAGGTGGATATATGGTGATGGTGGTGACCTGGATTGGATGTTGTTGAGGTGGTGGTGGAGGTTGGTGGTGTGGTGAGGAGGGTTGGACTCCAATGAGGTGTAGTTGTTGTAGTGATTTGGAATGGGTTGAACGGGGGGGAAAGGGGGTTACTGGTGAGCAATAGATGGTGGTTTAATTAAAAAATTCAAATTCTACCAAAAAAAATCAAATCAGTGTAGAATTTTTGGGTGAACATACCTCCAAAACTGACTCCAAAAAAAAAGGATTGTGGGGTTGAGGTTTGAGCTTGACAAATTTGAACAAATCATCCTGTTATTTTAGCCTTGGTTGCTTGAGCTACTAAAAGCACCACAAAGGATTGGGTATCTAAGGCTGGTTTAGGTTGGTCACTATACTTATGTAAATTGAACCTTCAAATCCAAATCTAAAATAATATTTCAATTTCTACTTCCTTAATTTAGTTTTGGTTTATCTTAAATATTCTTCATTTTAAAGTAATTTTTTTTGATTGTTTGTATACTTATATTATTATTAGGAGCTGGCTAATTTGCAATAGTAATGAGATCAAATTATTAGTTTTTTTTTCTGTTGCAAAAATCTTTTGAAGCATATTCAATTGGCAGTTTTATCAATTCCATATTGATTTTTATGAGTTAGTTTTTTCTGATTCAAAGATGCTTTGGAGCATCTCAATAGAAAATATTTACCAAATTTTTATGTTTTATTTACTGATTCAAAATTGAATTTATTATGATTATTTATCTATTTTCCAAGATTTTTTGAAGCAGCTTCAACATAAACTTCCCATCAGTTCTAAAATTATCTTTTCATCATTTTTCTTATAATTCAAAAATTCTTTGAATAAGCTCCAAACTCAATCTTGGTTATTTTCTGAAAAAGATTCACCTCATTTTAGTTTATTAAAATTGAAAGATGCTTTGGAGAACCTCTGTTCTTCTCATGATTTTCTTTTTTTTGATTATACTCATCTCTATTTATTCTCCCTCAAAGCCCCATTTAATCAAATTTCCCTAATTCTTTTCACATTTTATTTATTTATTTTTATTCCTCCTTTTTGAATGGTTCTTGACTCACAAATCATTCTCAAAAGCTGTTTGAGATCCGGGATTGTAGTTTTGATGTGGTTTGAATTAAAGAAAAAGTTGAGATGCAGTCGCCAAGAAGAATACCCAAGAGTTCATTTTGTTGAATCAATTAAAGTAATCACCGGATGGTAGATTCCATTATCCACTGAAGCCAATATATAAACAGACCATTTTTGGTACCTCATTATGTCAGGTCTATTTTTGTAGTATAATCATCTCCTGGAATCATGCAAGAAGTAATCAATTGAAAATCTTTGGGGGAATTTGCCATATAATTTCTGCCCATCCCTCTTCATACAAAGCTCACATTGGTTTGGCAGTTTCTCCCCGCGTAGGATAAGTTGGATGATAACCCTCCAACCCATGGCAGGAGCACACCAAATCTAACTCTGAATGCGAAAAGCTAAATGATAGACGTGAGAAGTTTGTAGAATGCTGGTTACATGTTTTCGATTGGGGCAAAGGTTTTCTAAAATCAGATACACGGCTTGTAATTCTTGGGTAACAAGACATGAGACCATTACGATGGACCGAAAACGGGTTTCCGGCCGAAGACCCAATCGAGCGAATCAAATGAAAAAAATCAAGTCGTGGAAAACTTTGAGTATATGCAGCGTCGTGATCAATAGGATATCAAAGGAGAAAGGGATAGACAGAACGCAGATGTTGCGATCTCAATCTCGGGATGATAGGCGCTCTAAGTCGCTGTTTCGGCTAATAGGGTTTCGATTTCCTTTTCGAGCGATTCGGGTTGAGTGGTCCTGGAGAGACAGGGAGAAAAAAACATGGCTCGGGGATTTTTTTTCAGACAGAATAGGAGGATGGAGGGAGGGGGAACAAGGGCACTAACGAAGCGTGTCGGTAGCGCACGTGTCCGTTCTTGTCCACGAGGAATTTCTGCAAGGGTTCATTAGCCACGTTAGACATCTTTCGAGAAGCACTAGAGCTCTGCATGATATAAATACCTCGAAATTCCATTTGATACGCGTGAGTCCTAGCTACGTAGGGTCAAGCACCACGTAAAGAATAGTTTGAGCATCAAAGGTAGGACTGGACTGGAGGTGCTTGAGTGACGACAAAAGATCGAAAACTGGAGATGATTGACTAGAGAAACTGAGGTGGATGAAACCTTACAAGACCAGCTTTTTCGCTCTTCAAGAATCGATAGACCTCGTGGGTGTTATCGCCATTGACATCACACTTTTGAGCGATTGGGAAAGATACCCCATAGCTAGATGAAACACAGTCGATAGATGGAAAAAATACCCCCCAAAAAAGGAATCCGTTCAAGAGAGGTATCGAGAAGGAAGGAGAATTAAAATACTGCATGCAGTATATATAAACTGGCCGCCCAGATCGACTGACGTGAGTTTGCAGAAACTGAGGATTTCGGAATCCGTACCAGGTTCTTGACGCGCGAACTGATTGCAGGGAAAGCCAATGAGCTGGAAATCCTGATCCTTATACTTTTCCCATAACCTAAGCGAAGAAAAAGTAGAAAGTTCAGGAGATGAAGTGAATATGAACGAGACTCGGGTATGAATTGAAGGGATGGATTGATCAAAACAAGGTTGAAGCTAAGAGTTTGATTTGGGGTTCCATGTTCGGTCAAGGGTGATGAATACTAAACACAAAGGTGGAGAGAACAGTGGCTCAAGATCACCCAACTTTTCGAGACCTGCATACTGGATGGTATAATTACACTTCGAAGCAAGGTTGACGATGAGGACAACCTTGCCCTTAGTTTGAGAGAATGGAAATTCGAGACCATTGGCAAGTGTAGCCTTAAGAGTATAGAACTTGCTCATCCTATCCAATTTGTGAGGTGGAGGTGGCTGGTAGCTTAGTTGGAAATGGTGATGGGGTTCAGATCTGAGCAGCAGTGGCAAAGCCGGCGAACAGGGCTGACCCACCGCTAGTCCAGGGTGCCAGTCGGGTCAGGCGCACCCCTGTTGAGTAAGCCGAAAAACGGCCAGGTGAGAGTGCGCTTGGGCAGACCGGGTACACTCCAAGGCCCATCGGGCCCATGCTCGACCAGGGCCCGAATTGCCGGATTTTCTGCAGGTTCGGGCTAGTTAGCGAGCCCCCATTTGTTATTGGCTTGGAAGCTGGTTATGGTGATTTCAAATAGTTCAAGGCAGCTTTGGGAAAGGGGGATACACTTTCTATTGGTGCAAATATGATCCCAGAACATAACCAATTGTAGAGAAGGCCCAAAAAATTTAAAAGAATTAAGCAAAGAATTTCATAGAAGAAGATGAGTGTTACTGATGCTGATGCAATAAAGGTCATTGGGACCATCAAAATTTTCTTTTCTAAACAAGCTAATGTTGGTAATTAACATGGATTTTATTTACACCAGTTGGCTAAGTTAAGCACATGATTCTTTTCCAATATATCAATAAAAGTTTCAGAAAGGTATAAATACAATTAAGCAAAAGGACTGCTTGATTGATATTGTGTATTTCCTTTTAAAGACATGGGGAAAGCTTCTGGTTTGGAATTTCTATAGGATTTTTCAAAATATTCACAAGAAGTTGTGTTTTCAATTGATTATTTGGGAGAATATGATTCAAGCAATAATGTCAGCCTCCTGGATGCCAAGACCCTTGCTATCCTTTAGCTACCAGAGGTGATAGAATAAATAATAAATATATTATTTAATAAATGCAGCAAAAATCCATAAAATATTTGGATTAAGCTTGTTGCAAGTTTAAGTGGTTTGGTTATGGTTTATTTTTTTAAATCAATATGGATAAATTGATTATTAAATATTTTTATAGAGGGGCCAAAATTATATTGGGGATCTTTAACACCTCTCTTCAGGGATTTCAGTATGAAAACACGTAGTCCTGGTTACTTTGGGCTCTTTATTTTAAAGGATATTTTACCCAAAGATAATATGTATATAAAATACATGGTGGAGTGGCAGGGCCTTGTAGCCAATCTGCCACCACAGAGAAAGGATAATAAAACTCACTGGTATATTATTAAATCCTTTGGGTATCTGTTTGAGACGTGCACTGATGGGTTAAACCTGTATACTTGGGTTATAAGGTTGTTCAGCAGTTTTAATTGATAAAAAAAGAGGTTGAGGACGGATATTATTGATCAGAATTAGCCATAAATCACTTACTTATCTCTTATAAGTACTTGATTACCTTGACACAGTGTCTGGATATAAATATAATGGGGTCTCTGCCCATCAATATCCTCAAAAGAGCTCTTTATTTATAGCTTTTGGAGTTTCAACATTGTCCTTCTGAGGGGTACAGGGGCTCAAAGGGACGGATACTAAGGCTAGCAGGGTAACCAGGGGTAGCCTGTCATGTGTTTTTGGTGCTATAGCACGGGTAGCATCTAATTCCTCAGGGTATGGGAAATATTCTGCTTCATGATAGATATTAGGGTGTGTGAATAACACTAATCTGTCCCATTTATGTATTATTTAATCAATTATCCTTAGTAAATGCTCCCAGTAATTTAATAATTATATGAATAGACATTTCTACGGAAATCCTGATTTCAGGTGAGTTCTCATTATGTATTATATAACTGGAGTAAAAGTCATGATATTGATTTTGCTCCTTATTTTTGAGTTCCAGTTGATGTACTAAGATAATTACTTAAAAATATAAGTCATGAGAATTCATGTAATATTTTTACATCATTAGTTTTCTTAGTATGTCACGAAGATATTGATGTTTAGAAATTGTCATACAAGTATATTAAAGTATTTTAATATATTTTTAGAAGTTGTCATTGTCTTATTTTTGACATTCTTGGTACTTTGAATTATATTTAATAAAAAATATGTATAAGGGTTATTTAAGTATTTTCATATAATATTATGTATTTTTAGACTATATACTATCCACAGGAACATTTATTACATATGTAGAATGTTCCTGTGTGGGTTGTAGCATGTTTACGCGGTACCTGAGCCTCTCAGGCCGCCTGTCACTCAGTCAACCCATAGTCCCGCGGCTGCGTACTTGTCAGAGGCCCAGGGATGCATACACAACCTTGACGGAGTGACAGGGCTGTATCTCAGCCGCGCGCGGGTGCATTGGCTGCCGCGGCTGCGTGCGGGAATTGTGACAAAACACATTTCCATCTGTAACTCCTAAAATATACACAACACCTCAATTCTGACTGAATTTTAGGTGTGAAACCTATACGTGACAATGTGCGTGAGATATTTCATTGACCAAAAGCTCAATAGTGGAGCCGTAGTATTTTGGTCTTTCTTTCCTTGATTATTTAAAAATATAAGGAGTTGGATTTCAAGGGTAGGGTCAGTGAGTGACCCTACCGAATTTTGGGTGGAGAATCCATTGCTTTAATAACATTTATGGTTTTCCTACTCCTTCTTTGGTTAATTGTATTATTATTTTTTTATGTTATTTTTGTTGCTTTTGCAGCTTGCTTTGCAATAGTAGCAAGCTGACATTCCCCCACTCCAAGATATGGCCATACCTGAAAAAAATCTGGAGGATGTTGGGAGGAAATGTGTGTTTCAGTTCCTTTTGCTGGCCCTGTAGTTTCTGAGATGTATTGGTCCATCAGGTATGTTATTTTCTGGTAACCATTCATCTTTGTCTGCAGATTCTCCTTTGTATCTTACTAAGTATATTCTAACATCTTTTCCTTGTACTCTCTCTTTCTTGTCTCTCAATATCCTGCTGAATTTCCCTTTTTCTTTCACAGGGTCAGGTTCTATTGGGATTATTGATGGAGGGAGGTTGCTACCTTCTCTTGGTTGAAAGTGTTTGACTAGGCTAACAGGAAATACTGGATGTTTCCTTGATAATTCTTCACTCAAGATTACTTCCACAGCATTTTTGACGTGCATCTTCTTGATAAAAAATGGTCCAACAAAGGCTGGTTTCAGGTTTCTGTTACATGCTAGATTGTTGAAATTGGTTGTAGATATCAAGGTCTGATCTTCTATTTTAAATTCAGGTTCTTTATGTGATTTGTCCCATCTTTTTTTTTGTATTCTACTGCTTCTTCTAAACATTTTTGAGCATGATTATTTGCCAGATCTATCATCTTCTTAAAGTCAAGAGATTTTGGATGAATATTGGCTAAGTTATAGTTTAACTTATTCCTAGGGAGTTTTGGAATCCATCCTCTTTCTAGTATGTAAGGAGCTTCTTTGGTAATAGAATTTTTACTGCTGTCACAAGCCATTTCTAGGGCTGGGAGTAGGCTTACCCAATCATGGCAATAACCATCTGAGTTTTTGTATTCTAGACAAAAGCTACAGAACCTTCTTAACATATATTCTAGGGTCTGTATCATTCTCTCAGCTAATCCATCAGTTTGGGGATGGTATGCTGTAGAAAATGCTAGAGTAGTACCCAGTATATCATGTAGATTCCTCCAAAACTCAGAGGTGAATTTGGGGTCTCTGTCACTGATTATAATCTTGGGTATACCCACATCAGCTATGATCCTGTGCCAGAATAGTAAAGCTAAATCCATATCACTATCTTCTTTGTGGTTAGGTAAGAATTTTGCCTTCTTAGAATATCTGTAAACTATAACTAGGACAGAGTTATATGAATGAGTACCTCCAGGGGGGAGGCCAGTGACAAAATCCATATTAATGATTTCCCATCTGGTTGTAGGTTCAGAGATTTTCTGTAAGAGTCCAAACCTTTTTCCAGTAGTTTTATTAGATTTCTGGCAGGTTTCACAGCTAGTAACATATTTAATAGTGATTTCTTTCCAGTCTATCCACCAAACAGTTTGTTTTACTTTCTCCAAAGTTCTCTCTGTGTATAGATGCCCTGATGAACAGTTGTCATGGCATTCCTGGAGTATATTTTGTATATGTTCTTTGTTGCTTAGTACTAATTCACTGGAATTTTGGTGTCTGTAGTAAAGGAGACCATCCCAAAAGGTAAACCTTCCTGCTTTATAGGGTTTAAGTAATGAAGCAGGTAGGCTATTTATCAGAGCTGCTTCTGGGGATTCACATTCCATAATTTTAATCAGCAGCTTGATTTCAGGAGAGTAGTTGTCCCTTACTAGGTTGAAGAAAGCAGTATCTAATTCACATAAGTGGATCCCCATTATTGGAGCATTCAATGCAAAAAGATTGATGTTCAGGATAGGAAAAATATCTTGATCTTCAGGTTCATATGCTGGATTGTTAGATTCATTAGGCAAAGCATTCCTACTTAGACTATGAGCATTCTGATGTTTAGCTCAAGCTTTATGCACTATAGTCATCTGACCTCTATACTGTTTTGTAGCAATTTGCCACCTGAGCATATGTCTGCTGGGAGTTTTCATGTTTATAAGAGTTCTTACAGCATTACAGTCCGTGATTACTTTTAAAGTTGTGACTTCTAAGTAATAGTGTAGATTTTCTAAATCCCATACTAGTGCCAAACATTCCAACTGACTGGCCCCATATCTCTTCTCTGTATCTTTGATCTGTCTAGATATGAAGAGTACTGGTTTCTCTACTGGTCTGTCTTCTTCTATCCTTTCTTGATGTAGAGCCGCTCCTAACCCTTACAAGCAGGCATCAATGTACAGTTTGAAGGGCTTGGAGTAATCTGGTTGGATAAGTAAAGGAGTAGAGGTCATAGCTATTTTTAACTCCTCATAGTTTTCCAGTCTCTCATGAGTCATTTCAAATAGAGTGTTGCTGTTGCATAATTCATACAGACTCTTAGTTAGCATAGCAAACTTTGGTATGTATTGTCTGTAATAACTGCAAAAACTATTGAAAGAAAGTAACTCTGTTTTGTTTTGAGGCATAGGTCTATTCATGACAGCAGCTATCTTATTTTGATAGCAGCTAGAGTTAGACCAGAGACTATATGTCCTAAGGCTTTCAATTATCCATAGCCAAAGTTGCATTTCTTCATGGACACCTTCAATCCTGCTCTGGAGATAGTCTGGAGTACTAATCTTACTTGGTTAATATGAGTATCCCAATCATCAGAGTATATGATAACATAATCTATATATACCATCATCCATCCTTGTCTGATGTAAGTACCTAGAACTGTATCCATTGTTCTCTGGAAGTGTGATGGAGCATTCTTTATACCAAAGGGAATCCTAAGATATTCATATATTCCCAAATGACAGATTATTCTCATAAACTTCCTGCTTTCAGGGCTTATTTTTATCTGGTGGGAACCTTTAAGCATATCCATAGTAGTGATGTACTTGGCCTTGGACAAGTTATGCAGAGCATGATCAATCCGGGGTATAGGATAATAATCTGCTTGAGTATAATTGTTGAGCATTCTGAAGTCTCCTACCATTCTTGACTTGTCATTATGCCAAGCTATGATTACAGGTGTGGTCACATCTACCTGTTCATTATGCCTTACTTTCCTTAATAATTGTAATTCTATCAGTTCTTGGATATGTTACTCAAGAGCTTTTCTAGACTTAGGAATAGAAGGATAGGCTGGCCTTCTTAATTTTGGAGGATAAGGAGGCTCAATGGTCAATGTCAATACCATATCATGTCCTTTAATATAACCAATGGGATGATCTTTAGTACAAAAAGCATTCTGGTTCTCAAAGAAGACTTTCAATATATCTTTCTTCTGTTCCTCAGAAAGTTTCATATTCAGAGCTGCTTGAGAGAAATATTGTTGGTCAAAGTCTTCTAAATGCTTTTGATAAGTAGAGGAGGGGAAGTTAGACTGAATGGTGCATATCTTAAACTTATTGTCCCAAGTACCACCTACTGTGAAGTATCTCCCTTTACTCTGGAACACATCTATACCATATATACATAAGGCATCATTACCCAGTATCAGGTAGTCACATAGTCCGTTGAGCAATACTACAAATTCCACTTGTATACTCAAAAATCCTTTAGTATGAGGTAGTATTATAGGAGCAGTCCATACTACAATAGCATTCATGGTAGAGTTGCAAGAGCTGAACCTGGCTTTTGGGACGGGCGGAAGGTGTTCTTTCCAATTGGGATCCCATTTGTTTAAGAATTCAGCACAGACACATGAGCAGAAAGCTCCACTATCCAGTAATAACCTTATAGGTTTGTCTTTATACAATCCTGTTGCATAGCAAGTTTGACCAGTGGTATAACTTTTGCCACTCATAGGTTTAACTGTTAATGGTTTGACATCCGTAATATGTCTAGGAATTATGGTAGGAGCCCATTGTTGGGGCAAGCTAGAATCCCCATGGATGTTATTGATTTCTACAGAAGTGCCTATATCTCCTTCTATAACATTAACAGGGTTGGTCAGGATCAATTCACATTCAGAAAGAGATCCTTCAGTATCAGCTATATCTTCATAGTTCTGATTCCCTTCAACCTCCTGCTATCCTTCCAAGACTTCTATCTTTCTTTTTGGTAATGGGCAGTCTTGTCTCATATGCCCAGTCTTGTTACAATTCAAACAAGTTTCAGGCATCTTCTATTTATCCCTATTCTCATTAGGTTTCTTATTCTTAGAGGTATTCATCAGAGGAGTTTTTCTATGGTTTTTTTATTGTTATAGTTCTCTTTGGGTCTAGAAGGGGCTTTCTTGTCTAACCCATTCATGTCTATTACTTCCTCTAGCACATTGATTAGAGTTGGCAAGTCAGCATCCATACTCATCCTACATCTTACACTATGGTTAAGATTGCCAGGACACAGGTTGAGGAGTCTTTCATTTACTTCCTCTTTATCAGCATCTGGATAGAATCAATCCAACCTTTTCTTCTGTTCCAAGCACCATTTGTGAGGTTTATCCTTGGAGGGGTCAAATGAGGAATTTTCAAAATTTTTCATCATTTTTCTTTTACACCTTTTAGAACCAAATTGTTCTTGAATTAGAAGTTTCCAAGAATTCCATGGTAAGGATCCTACTTATTCTCTTTTACTCATAAACCAGTCCAAAGATACTCCTTCAAATAGTCTGGGCATCCTGACTAAAGCTATAGCTTCTGGTAAGTCATAAGAGTTAATAGTGTATTCAATAAATTTAATAAAATTTATATGATTGTATTCTCCTTCACCAGAGAACTTGGGCCATTCAGAAATAGGGTGTAAAAGTTTGAGGGCTTGCTCCATCTCAGGGGTAGGACTAGGTCTGAAGGTGTCACTCCTATGCATTCCTAGTAAGGGTGGTGCATAAGGAGTAGTTGTTTGTCTGGGAGGTTTTGATTCCTCTGTGGTACTCCCCAAGGGGTTGGTCAGACGGACTTTCAAGTCTCTAAGATCATCTTTGATCAGATTAAGTTGCAGGTCCACTTTGTTATTAAGCACATCCAATTTTTCACTAAGGGATAGAATAGAGCTGTTAGTAGTGGTTACCAATTCTTCTTTTAAGGGGTGGAAAGACATAATAAAATCTTCTTGGATTCCTGATAACATATTCTCAATTGTTTGAGACTGTCTGATCCTACCTTGATTAATTGTCTCCTAAAACTGTTCTGTGTGTTCTTTGATTTCTTCCATTCCTACCCTCTTTGTTTGGTTATTAATCGATTTGGCTACTACTGAGGTTAATTTATCCATTTGGGTATAAACACCGTCCAAAGTTTCATAAACAATTTTTAAATTATGAAGCATATCATTAGAAAAGGAAGTAATTACATCAGAGGTTTTTTTTGGCTCAGAATTAGAAGCTAATCTTTGTAAAACTTTTTCCATTTTTGAGCTAGGGATATTATCTGATCCCAGTCTTTCTTTCCCTTTGGTTTGGGATGGGAAGAGGATCTCTTCTTTCCCAATCCTTTGCCTTTCAGTTGGGCTAATTGATCCCAAGGATTACACTTTTCTACATAGTATTCTACCTATTTTCTTCAAATAATTTTCTGAAGAGCTATCTGGGTGGCTTTTGCCTGGGAGATTATATTTTTCATAGACACCATTTCCTCCTTGGCTTGGGCTTCTTTGAATTCTTCCCAATATTTCACATGCTCTTTGACTAAGTCTTTGATCCTGGCTTCCTTGGCCAGATTCTGCTGCGGTGGCTGCAGGGAATCTTTTTGTAAATGAGGGTGGCTTGATTCTACTACCTTCTCTGGCTCTTGGTTGGGAGAGGGCAGATGTAATTGGTGCTGCTCCTTGTCCATCAACATTTGATTCACGGGTTCCATTCCCTTCATGGTTGTCCTTATTGGTGGTCTCACGGTTACTGGGAGCTGTTGGCAAAAATCCATAGGAGGGAATTCTCCCTGAGGCTCTTGTGTTATGTCTATTCATTTTAGAACAATATTTTTATAAGTTTTTTACAGAAAAAATCCAAAAAAATAACTTTTATTCAAAACTCACTTAAGTTGATGTTAAAAGGTACCAAGACTTTATTGGGATTAAATTGATCCTTAGTAGGTAATTCTACGGGGTCTTGGTGTGTTCCAATGAGGTCTTCACCTGACCAATCAATATTTTTATTAAGATTTGATTCAAATTCTAGAGGACTTATAACCAACAGGCTGAGAGAAAAACAGAATCAAAAAGAAGACACATCAGAAGGAGACTTTGAGGAAAGAGAGATAAACAAGAAAATAATAGTGTTGGGTCCTACAGCGTTGATCGATGTGTGTTGTTAAATGATACAGCTTTGAGTTGAGGGAGATCTAAGGACAGATAGACAATGATAGGACAGAAAGAGGTAGGGTTCGAGAGAAGATGGAGAAGAACTATTCAAGATATAGGGTCAGATGAGTTTGATGAGGTCTTGTTGAAGTGATCTTCATCTTACCAGTCATAGAATGTTGTATTCGAGTCAAGCGGTTATTCAATGGAGGAATGTTGATTGTTGATTGTAGATGAGATTGAGAAAGAAAATAGAAGACAATAGAGAAGGAAGCAAATGAGAAAGGAAGAAAGAAAAGAGAATGGATGGAGAAGAAAAGAAGAGAAAAGATGAAGATTCCGGAGAGGTGAAGATTTGGGAGAAGGCGAAGAAAATGAGAGGTCGATGGTCGTCTGAACCCCCGTGAGGAGGGGTGAGGCTGGGTGTGGACATCCAGGTCCCCGTCCTAGACTTGGTGCGTCGCCCAATGGTGCGGGTAGAGAAAAAGCGCTAAAGTGCACAGAGGAAGAGAGCGGGAGAATACTCAACACCCCTCGTGACTGGTAAGGTGATGTTGACTTAGCATTGGTTAGACTGAGGGGGAAAAATTGATCTCTGGAGAAGTTGAAGAGCTCCGAAAGAGGTGGCTTTAGTCAACGGGTCCGCTATCATTTTGTTAGTGGGAACCAGCAGCAAGTCAAATTTAGTAAGGGAAAATTCTTTACGCAGTCCTTTTGTTTTGATATTGATGTGTCGTGACTTCAAATGTGAGCCAAATTTCTTTATTTTATCGTCTAATCCTTTGTTATCTATATATATTACTGGTTTATTAGAGGGGGAGCCATTGATCTCATCTACCAGGTGAGTAATCCACTTTAATTCAAGATAACAGTCGAGTAAGGCGTTGAGTTCAGATTCAGTTGAGGAATAGGTAATGTTCTGCTTTCTTGATGAGTTCCAGAGAACCGGGCTACGGTAGTGTAGTATTATATACCCAGTTTGAGATTTGCAAGAAGTGGGATCGTCACCCCATGTAGCATCACTGTAGCCCAAGATGACATCTTTGGTTGAGTCATACTTCAGAGTGAGCTTGAAGTCTTTGGTCGTCTTGAGGTATTTCCATACCTTGCGGACTTCCTTCCAGTGGGTGAGTCCCGGTTTTGCATTGAACCTTGCAAGACTGGAGATGGAAAAGGAGATATCCGGACGAGTATATTGAGAGAGGTGGTTTAGCAGTCACTTTGCGGATTGATAATTGATGTTGAGTTGACAGAACTGAGCATGATCTTCATCTGAGGCTGGCTTGAGATGGAAGTTTTGAGTAAGAGGCGCGTTGATGTCTTTGCAGTTGGTAAGGCCTAACTCTTCTAGGCCCCTTTCGATATGCTTCGGTTGACTTAGAAATATGCTGTCCCCGTCAAATTGCATCAACATCCCAAGAATTGTTTTTGTTGAGTGACATGAGGAATTGGAGAATCTCTTTAAGAAATTGACTGCAAACAAGTCAGATTTCCCTACCAGAATCAGATCATCAACGTGGAAGTACAGAACTTCCCCTGACTTAGAGTTGAGATATAAGCATGGATCGCTGGTGGATTCTTGGAATCCTTGAGATTTGATCCACGTGGTAAGCGTCTCGTACCAATTCTTGGGTGACTGGCGCAAACCATAGAGTGATTTTTTCAACTTGAGAAAGGGGGATTTTTGATTTGATCCTTCAGGGGTTTTGATTACTACAGTTTTGTTTAGAGGAGCATGGAGGAAGGCTCCTTTTACATCAAATTGGGTGAATGTCATTCGATTCTTCAAGCCATAGACCAGAGCAAGACGAAGGGATCCAAGTTTCCCCATTGGAGCCCAAGTCTCTTCAAAGTCTACCCCTTGAACTTGATCAAATCCTTGCACACATAGCCGTGCCTTGTACTTCACGGGTTCTCCGTGACAATTCTCTTTAACTTTGAATACCCACGTTGTATTAAGTACATTTTTGGGTTCACCGTAGAAATCTTCCCAGACTTCCTGAGTCTCAATTGAGTTGAGTTCCTCTTCAGAGGCTACCTTCCATCTAGGCCATTTGGAACATTTTTGGGCGGCCTTATACGAGGGAGGTTCGTAATAATGGTAGAAGCCATATCTTTGGGGTCTTTGAAGTTCATGCCTGGGACGTAGATTGATTTGTTGTCGCAAAGGTTCCGGTTCAGAGTGAGGTGGAAGACGAAGGGATTGAGGCAGAGGAGATTGAGGTATAGAGAGGGGAGAAAAATCTCAATCAGAGTCTGAGTCGGAGTGTTCAGGGACAGGTTCCCTAATTGAGTATTGTTTTTCATTTGTGGAGAAATTGTTCTTGTAGGCACTTGAGTCTGATTGGGAAAAAATGTCTAAGCCTGGTGATTTGAAGAATGGAAATTCATTGAGTTGATTCTTGAGGAACCTAACATGTTTAGTTTCTATGACGGCTCCAAGTGAGTTGAGAATTAGATAAGAATGAAAGGTGGGGTTGAAGCCAATTAGGATTCCTTCAAGACCCTTTTCCTCAAATTTTCTTCCTTTTTGCAGGCGATTAGAAAGGTAGATCACAGAAGAACCTAAGGGTTGTAAGTAATTAGCTGGGAGGGTCTTACCAAACATAAGTTCCCAAGGAGATGATTTGTTACCTTCTCGAGGGATCTGATTTAACATAAAGCAACAACTTTGTGTTACAATATGCCAGTAATTCTTGGCCAGACGGCACAAGGAGAAGGTTGACCGGGCGGATTTGATAATCGTCCTATTGGCTCTTTCAACTCGTCCGTTGTGTTGTGGGTGATATGGCTTGGAAGTGCGGAGTTTAATGAAGTTCTTTTTGGCAAAGTCTTTTAGGGTGGAATTTGTGAATTCCGTTCCTTTATCGGAGAATATTTCAGACGGATAATAATTCAAGCGTTTGTGCTCGGTTTCCAGGATGCTGATAATGATTTCGGGAGTCTGGTCTTTAGACGTTAAAGGAAATGCGGCAAGGTAACTGGTGTAGTTGTCAATCAGAGTGAGTAGATATTGGTGGCCAGCCTTTGATTGTGGGGTAATCGGACCAACCAAATCAAGATGGATACATTCTAGCGGTTTGTCAGCGGGAGTGGAGGTATTGGAAAAGGGAGATCTAGTGATCTTTCTCTTGACGCAGCTGTCACATTGGAAATTCTTGAGTTTGTCATTGGAGAAACAATCTTTAAGGAGGGGTTTGAGTGTAGAGATAGATGCATGAACGTACATTCTATGTAGATCAGATAGAGTATTGATTGAGTCAGGGGACTGATTAGCAACATTTGCAGAATTATTTTGACCGGTTGATCAAGGTTTTTCAATGACAAACAAATTGTCCCTTATTAATCCCTTCAGTACGGTTTGATCTCCGCGAGTCACCTTGAAAGTATTGCAAGTTTTAGAAAGGTTGCAGCCTTTCTTTGCAAGGATTCCAGGGCTGATCAGATTAACAACAATGTCAGGTACGTAAGCGCATTCTTCAAGTGTGACCACGGAATTGTTCCACTCTAATCTGACTGTCCCGATTCCTTGTATTTTAAGATTGGCTTCCAGTGTTTCCGTCTTGATTTCTTTGGATTCCTCTTGTAGTTCTATGGACGAGAAAAACTTTAAATCGTTAAAGATGTGAAAATTAGCTCCAGAGTCCAGGAGTAGGTTCGGGTTTTTATCTGCATTGATCCAGAGGGTCAGCAACGCATGGTAGTTGATTGTTGGATTCCTCTTGAGCTTGTTTTTCCACTCATTTTGCTGTTTGATCCACCACTCAGGAGCTACTTCAGGATGGAGATGGAAACGCGAAGATTCAGCATGAGGTGCGTTGGGGTCATGATATCCTTCATGGAATCTCATTTTGACTTTCTTCTTGTCCTTAAGATTCCTTGTCTTGGTTGTGATTAGCAAAATTTCAGTGGAGGGTTTATTTGGATTGGATTGGGCCTTTCTCTTGTTGTGGTATTGGATAAGATGGTTGAACACAACGTCCATTGTCAGATTCTTCTCTACATGCATAATTTGTTGTTTGAGGTTTTCGAGTGTTGGGGGAAATTTGAATAGTAATAGGTACGCTAAGATATTGTTTGGTAATTCAATCCCAACATCCGTCATTCTTGTGATAGCTTTTCTCATTTTGGTAATGAAGCTCTCAATAGCGTTTTCGCAGAAGCCTGAGTAGAGGAAGTGATTGAATACTCTGGCTCAATTAGCTGTCTCTGAGGAGGCAAATCTTCTTGTGATTTTGGCCCATAGAAGCTTAGAGGATGAGATGTTTGTTGAGGTGACAACATTAGCGTGAGTGGTGCTGTTGAGCTTAGATAGTAGTATCACCCTAATTTCTCTATCTTGTTTTGATGACAGGGGGCCAGAGTTACAAGTGATGGCGTCCTTGATATCCTTGAGATCAAAAAACATAAGCATTTTGTCTTGCCAGATGGAGTAATTCTCTTCATTCAGAGGGGGTATGGCGTCGACTGATGCCTTGAGAGAAACTTGATGAAAGTAATCGTTTGCTCCTGTTGGTTTGTTCATGGCTTGATTGGTTAAGTTCGTAGGTTGGTCTTTTGGCTTTTTAACAGTATTAAGATTGGATTCAAATTCTAGAGGACTTATAACCAACAGGCTGAGAGACAAACAGAATCAAAAAGAAGACACATCAGAAGGAGACTTTGAGGAAAGAGAGATAACCAAGAAAATAATATTGTTGGGTCCTACAGCGTTGATCAATGTGTGTTGTTAAATGATACAGCTTCGAGTTGAGGGAGATCTAAGGACAGATAGACAATAATAGGACAGAAAGAGGTAGGGTTTGAGAGAAGATGGAGAAGAACTATTCAAGATATAGGGTCAGATGAGTTTGATGAGGTCTTGTTAAAGTGATTGTCATCTTACCAGTCATAGATTTTTGTATTTGAGTCAAGCGGTTATTCAATGGAGGAATGTTGATTGTTGATTGTAGATGAGATTGAGAAAGAAAATAGAAGACAATAGAGAAGGAAGCGAATGAGAAAGGAAGAAAGAAAAGAGAAGGGATGGAGAAGAAAAGAAGAGAAAAGATGAAGATTCCGGAGAGGTGAAGATTCGGGAGAAGGAGAAGAAAATGAGAGGTCAATGGTCGTCTGAACCCCTGTGAGGAGGGGTGAGGCTGGGTGTGGACATCTGGGTCCCCGTCCTAGACTTGGTGCTTCGTCCAATGGTGCGGGTAGAGAAAAAGCGCTAAAGTGCGCAGAGGAAGGGAGCGGGAGAATACTCAACAATTTTCAGGGCGTCCAGAGATATCTGGGATTTCTTGATCCAATAAATCAACTTCAGTGGTGGTGGTTTCTGGTACAGAAGGGTTCACTGATAAAAAAGTTTATTTTATTGGTTAATACAATTTATTAATATTATTTTTAAAAAATAATATGGTAGTACAAGTTGTATACTTACTTTTATATTCCAAAAAGTAATTTATACGGTATTTCTTCCAAGCTTTATTTTTCCTTAATTGGGCCTGGAAGTTCATTAGCCTTTCAAGATCTTCTTGTTGAAGGACTTTATCTAAGTTTTTACGTGCAGAAGAGATATTAAGTTGCTCAGCTGGAGTTAAAGCTTTCCAACCAGTAGGTTTATAATGTTTAATATATTCTTCTTTTCTTATCTTTAAAAGATTTAAATAATAGATTATTAATTCTGCATTGGTTTTTAAATCCACTGCAAAAGAATTTAATGGTAAATCATGGTTATAAAGTCAGATAAATTTATCTTTGATTTATTTTTTGTGAAATGTCTGGTCCAAGGTATTAAATATAATAAAATGGAATATTTTGCAGCCAGGCCCCCAATTGTCTGCCTCCTGGATGCCAAGACCATTGCTATCCTTTAGCTACCAGAGGTAATAGAATAAATAATAAAATATTATTTAATAAATGCAGCAAAAATCCGTAAAATATTTGGATTAAGCTTGTTGCAAGGTTAAGTGGTTTGGTTATGGTTTATTTTTTTAAATCAATATGGATAAATTGATTATTAAATATTTTTATAGAGGGGCCAAAATTATATTGGGGATCTTTAACACCTCTCTTCAGGGATTTCAGTATGAAAACACATAGTCCTGGTTACTTTGGGCTCTTTAGTTTAAAGGATATTTTACCTAAAGATAATATGTATATAAAATACACGGTGGAGTGGCAGGGCCTTTTAGCCAAGCTGCCACGACAGAGAAAGGATAATAAAACTACCTGGTATATTATTAAATACTTTGGTTATCTGTTTGAGACGTGCACTGATGGGTTAAACCTGTATACTTGGGTTATAAGGTTGTTCAGCAGTTTTAATTGATAAAAAAAGAGGTTGAGGATGGATATTATTGATCAGACTTAGCCATAAATCACTTACTTATCTTTTATAAGTACTTGATTACCTTGGCACAGTGTCTGGATATAAATATAACTGGGTCTCTGCCCATCAATATCCTCAAAAGAGCTCCTTATTTATAGCTTTTGGAGTCCCAACATTGTCCTTCTGAGGGGTACAGGGGCTCAAAGGGACGGACACTAAGGCTAGCAGGGTCACCAGGGGTAGCCTGTCATGTTTTCTTGGTGCTATAGCACGGGTAGCATCTAATTCCTCACGGTATGGGAATCATTCTACTTTATAATAGATATTAGGACGTGTGAATAACACTCATCTGTCTCATTTATGTATTATTTAATTAATTATCCTTAGTAAATGTTCCGAGTAATTTAATAATTATATGAATAGACATTTTTATGGAAATCCTGATGTCAGATGAGTTCTCATTATGTATTATATAACTGGAGTAAAAGTCATGATATTGATTTTACTCCTTATTTTCAAGTTCAGTTGATTTACCAAGATAATTAATTAAAAATATAAGTCATGGGAATTCATGTAGTATTTTTACATCATTGGTTTTCTTAGTATGTCCCAAAGATATTGATGTCTATAAATTGTCCTACAAGTATATTAACGTCTTTTAATATATTTTTAGAAGTTTTCATTGTCTTATTTTCGACATTCTTGTTACTTTGAATTATATTTAATAAAAAATACGTATAGGGGTTATTGAAGTATTTTTATATGATATTATTTACTTTTAGACTATCTACTATCTACAGGAACATTTATTACATATGTAGAATCTTCCCGTTTGGGTTGTAGCATGTTTATGCGGTACCTAAGCTTCTCATGCCGCCTGCCATTCTGTCAACCCATAGTCCCGCAGCTGTGTACTTGTCAGAGACCCGGGGCTGCGTACACAACCTTAAAGGAGTGACAGGGCTGTATCTCAGCCGCGCGCGGGTGCATTGGCTGCCGCAGCTGTGTGCGGGAATTATGACAAAACACATTTCCGTCTGTAACTCGTAAAATATAAACAACACCTCAATTCTGACTGAATTTTAGGTGTGAAACCTATACGTGACAATATGCGTGAAATATTTAATTGACCAAAAGCTCAATAGTGGAGCCGTAGTATTTTGGTCTTTCTTTCCTTAATTATTTAAAAATATAAGGAGTTGGATTTCAAGGGTGGGGTCGGTTAGTGACCCTACCTACTTTTGGGTGGAGAATCCATTTCTGTAATGATACTTATGGTTTTCCTACTCCTTCTTTGGTTAATTGTTTTCTTCTTATTTTTATGTTATTTTTTTTACTTTTGCAGCTTGCTTTGCAATAGTAGCAAGCTGACAAATAAAGAAATTGCTCTTCTGAGGTTTTGCATTTTATAATGAGTGGATTCAATAGCCATAGTCCTTGATATGGCATATTCCTGGAATGTGAAATTGTACTGGGGATCAAAAAAAAATCTAAGAGCTGAGAATCAATTTGTCTATGACCAGCACTTGCAAAATTTAGCAATCATGGGCTAAACTGTTGAGGTCATATTATAGTTTCAAACTCCTTGAGATGAAACTTCTGAATGATGTCCTTCAGATTAAGGAAATATAGGTTGGAAGTGGGAAAATGGGCCAGGCCAAATTCACAACTTGATATCTACCAAATCCAAAGCCTCCCTAGAGGAAAGGCCCAATTTTAGAATTTTTTTTCAAATTCACACCATTCTTCAAAAAAGGCATGAATATAGCATTTTTTGATGAATTCATGCCTTCTGGCATTTTTTCCCAGTCCAGGAAGCCATTTAAATCTAAAAAATTCAGTTAAATACAAAAAGTAAGGCATGAATACAGAAATTTAAGGGTTTTGACGCCAATTTGAGGTTTCAAGAGGTGCCTGGAGTGGTAAAAACACTTTATTAGGACAATTTTGCCCCCAAAAAGGCCTGTAAACATTAATTTGGGTGCATCAGAGTTAGAAATGCACCAACCCACCCCCTTGGCACTTGATCACATCTCTACAATCAATCAACCCAAACTATTTTTTCCCTAGTAATCTAAAATCATTTCCATTTGAAAAAGCGGTTTAGACAAAAGGAGGAGTTCTTGAAAAACAGCCCAACCACACCTCTCTTACTCTTTCAAGCAAAGAAAACTCAATTTAACTGAATCCAACTTGAAAATATTTGATTTTATTTTTTCAAAGAATACCATCATACAAGCTAGGAATACAGCAAAAACTGTGAAAAAACCACTACCACTACTCCTCATAAATAACAACTTTGAACTATCACATACAACTTAGCACTCAATCCCTCTCAATCATATCACCAATTGAATACAGATTTACTACCAAGACCACCAATCCTAAGTAAACCTGATTGGGGTTAAATATCATGAATTTATTGTCCAACCAAAATCTGAGGCGTCATCCCACTCACCATCCTTGGTGTTGTCCTGTCAGTATATCTTTCTCATCCCTCTCTTGGATCACAAAACCATTGGGCCACTAATCCTGATCTCCATCCCTTCTCTCAGACATACCATGCAACAATAATACCACTGTATATTCCTTGCTTGAAAATTGGAATGGGCCAAAATGGAAGAGATTCAGGTTAGACTGTGTTGAAAAAAAACAAAGGACAAGATGAGTAACTCACAATAAGTGATGGACTGGCTTGAATAATTACACTTTGTCCCAAAACAATCACCAGGTCAGTCAGCCAGCGTGAATTTCCCACAATCTCTTTGCAAACAATCAAAAAAAAAAAAAAAAAAAAAAAAAACCAAAAAGTCTTCCAAGGCTGTGGAATATCCTATTTAAGAAAAAAATCTTACAGAATGAACCCAAAGGTCAAATAAAACATAGATAATCATTTTTTGACCAGCAGGTCAAAATGAAACACCACATGACTTAAAATCAAATAAAAATCCCAGTGTCCAATCTGATCTCTATTTTTTTAATCCCACTTTGAAAAATCTTCTTGTACCTAGAAATATGACTCAAAAATAACCATTAAAAGAAGAATTGAAAATCATCAATTTAAAACCATGATACAGATATGAGATCCCCATTGTCATTTATGGTTTGAGAAACCTTATCCAGATTGAATTCATGAAGATGAAGATGATTATGATGATGATTTAGGCTGAAAATCAAGGTAGATAGTCAGATTCTTGATTCAATCAAGAAAAAATCTTCATTGTAGTAACAAATGGAGACGTATTTTAATTTTCAGATGGTCAGCAACTCAACACCATTGCTCAAAAATGAAAAACTATCCTCTGGTCTTAGGATTATCTGCAAGCTCTCCATCAGGTTAATCTTATTGATGTTTAACTTTGAGCTCTTTTCAACATTAAAATGGAAATATCAATCAGATCATGAAGGATCAAGAAGTTGAAGAACAAACAAAAAATACTTTCAGGGAAGTGGGGGGGAGGGGTGATTCAGGGATGAAGGAATTGCGCCAAGAGGTAAGAGAAGGGGAAATCAAAAGATCAATCAAATCATGATAGCTCAAGAATAAAAAAAATGGGGGGTGGGAAAGGGATGAAGGTGAGATGACAAAATGGATGATATTTTCATCACAAGAAGATACTTGATGCACCCTAAACCAATCCCAGTGCATTAAAAGCCAAGAAAGAAATATGTGATTTCATGGAAATTTACAATTATAAAACTTTGCACAATCAGTAGAAATGGTCCAAGAGTAAACACAAACTAGTAACTTGGAAGAATAATAAGACCTGAAAAAATTAGGGAAAAAATTTCAATCCCAAAAAACAAACCAAAAATAATGAAATTGGTATGATGAATCACAACTGCAGATAGAAAAAAGGGTCAAACGCATACCAGGAATGCAGGAACAACAGGATATAAAATAACATTATTTCTTCATTTGTTTGTATCTGAACCATCAAGCCATCAGAAATATTTTCTTTTTGAGTCACCAGAGAAACCCAATGTACTGAAACCTATAAAAATGCTTCATTTGAAAAAAACAATCTCAGGATTGATATCAGGAATCTGCTCAAGGCTGGATGATGGATTTCAGGGCCAAGCTGTGAAATTGTTAATTTTTGTGGGTGACTTGGATTGTATGGGATTAATGAGGTCAAATAAACTTTTTTTGGGATTGGCAAGGCCAAATTACTCAATTTTATTGTATTTTTTGAACTTACCAACATGTCCCAATTGGTTTGGTTGTAACAATTGAATGATGATATTATGTGCAAGCATGAGAGATGCAAATTAATAGGTCTTAGAATTTTAATCAAAATAAGCATTATTATTGTCTTGTGGGGAATTATTTTAAGTAGTTGGATGGGAAATATTGAGCTCAGAAGCCACAGGCTACCAGATTTTCTCCCTCCATGGTTGGTTTTTGGATTAGAGGAGTACTGTTTTTAATTACTTATTGGTTTTCAAACGGGGGCAAGGAGATTTTCTCAGGAACCAGTCACTTTGAAATAGGACAAGGTGGGTTAGAATTCTTGTTTTATACAGATGATGATTGATTAATCTGTGTTTTGAAAGGGCTGGGTGAGGATTGAGGGAAGATGGGAAACGGTGTTAAAGGAGAGGGACATGGGGAGAAGAGGCAGAGAGATGCAGAAGGAAGAGAGGAAGGAAAATTTGAATCATATATTGAAAAAAATACTGATTTGAAGGTAATTCTGATACCCTTGATTTGAAATGAGGGTTTCTTTTTTTTTTTAATTTTTCAATGGAATTTTTGAAATAGAAGAGTTGGGTGGAAACATAAAATGAAAAAATAGTGGATTTGATAACTCTTTTGAACCATATTGAGGCCTTGGGGGGCTCAAATAAGGCCTCCAGACACCCTGTGGGGCATGTCTGGAATATAAAAGTTTGAAGAATCCACTCATGGAAATAACTGGATTCAATGTAAAATTGAAAAACACAATAAATATAATGTTCTTCAAGGAATTAAAGTCTGAGGCCAGAGATTTTTTTTTTTAAAAAAAAAATAAAACATCAGAAGAAAAATAATAAAAATGATATATAATAATTTTATCTAGATGAAATAGAATATATTGAGTGGAATATAAATAAAGCTGTAAAAAAAAACAATGTGTGAGCCTATTATAATCATATTGAAATATTGCAAAAAAAAAATCATCAATTAAAAAAATAGTTATAAAAGGTATGGAAAACAGATTCAATATTTCTGATGGAACTTGAATAAATTTGTGCCAAACATAAAAAACATGCAAAATTCATTTGTATACCTGTTTCATGAGGAGAAATAAAGCACTATCAGTTTCCAGAAAACTTGAAGCTTTTTTTTGTGTGCATTTCTGGCTAGAAAAGCGGCTGAAAAAGCAGGAAAACCTGATAAAAAACCAGACAGGTGTAGTAAAAATGGTTGCCTTCCATTATCCCATGACAGGTTGCCTGTATCAGGCTTCCTGTCTGGTTTTTTTCTCAAAACAGGAAGGATTCCAGGCCATTTTTTTGACTCCATAAGAACACCTGTCCCATCAAAACCCCAATTTTTAAGTAATTAAGTCATTAATCTCAAATTAAATCTATTACTTTATTCTATTCTTGAATCCTGTGGTTTAAGTAGCAAATTAAGTAAAGAAGTGTTTTTTTATCAGATTGGAATGGGAAACAAAATATCAAAGATTTACAATCATCAAGAAATAAATTACCAGGTTCAAGCTACCAGGAGTAGATCAAGCCACATTCAAACAACATCCAAGCGGCCCATTGGAAATTATTATTTATTATTTATTATTTATTATTTATTATTTATTATTTATTATTTATTATTTATTATTTATTATTTATTATTTATTATTTATTATTTATTATTTATTATTTATTATTTATTATTTATTATTTATTATTTATTATTTATTATTTATTATTTATTATTTATTATTTATTATTTATTATTTATTATTTATTATTTATTATTTATTATTTATTATTTATTATTTATTATTTATTATTTATTATTTATTATTTATTATTTATTATTTATTATTTATTATTTATTATTTATTATTTATTATTTATTATTTATTATTTATTATTTATTATTTATTATTTATTATTTATTATTTATTATTTATTATTTATTATTTATTATTTATTATTTATTATTTATTATTTATTATTTATTATTTATTATTTATTATTTATTATTTATTATTTATTATTTATTATTTATTATTTATTATTTATTATTTATTATTTATTATTTATTATTTATTATTTATTATTTATTATTTATTATTTATTATTTATTATTTATTATTTATTATTTATTATTTATTATTTATTATTTATTATTTATTATTTATTATTTATTATTTATTATTTATTATTTATTATTTATTATTTATTATTTATTATTTATTATTTATTATTTATTATTTATTATTTATTATTTATTATTTATTATTTATTATTTATTATTTATTATTTATTATTTATTATTTATTATTTATTATTTATTATTTATTATTTATTATTTATTATTTATTATTTATTATTTATTATTTATTATTTATTATTTATTATTTATTATTTATTATTTATTATTTATTATTTATTATTTATTATTTATTATTTATTATTTATTATTTATTATTTATTATTTATTATTTATTATTTATTATTTATTATTTATTATTTATTATTTATTATTTATTATTTATTATTTATTATTTATTATTTATTATTTATTATTTATTATTTATTATTTATTATTTATTATTTATTATTTATTATTTATTATTTATTATTTATTATTTATTATTTATTATTTATTATTTATTATTTATTATTTATTATTTATTATTTATTATTTATTATTTATTATTTATTATTTATTATTTATTATTTATTATTTATTATTTATTATTTATTATTTATTATTTATTATTTATTATTTATTATTTATTATTTATTATTTATTATTTATTATTTATTATTTATTATTTATTATTTATTATTTATTATTTATTATTTATTATTTATTATTTATTATTTATTATTTATTATTTATTATTTATTATTTATTATTTATTATTTATTATTTATTATTTATTATTTATTATTTATTATTTATTATTTATTATTTATTATTTATTATTTATTATTTATTATTTATTATTTATTATTTATTATTTATTATTTATTATTTATTATTTATTATTTATTATTTATTATTTATTATTTATTATTTATTATTTATTATTTATTATTTATTATTTATTATTTATTATTTATTATTTATTATTTATTATTTATTATTTATTATTTATTATTTATTATTTATTATTTATTATTTATTATTTATTATTTATTATTTATTATTTATTATTTATTATTTATTATTTATTATTTATTATTTATTATTTATTATTTATTATTTATTATTTATTATTTATTATTTATTATTTATTATTTATTATTTATTATTTATTATTTATTATTTATTATTTATTATTTATTATTTATTATTTATTATTTATTATTTATTATTTATTATTTATTATTTATTATTTATTATTTATTATTTATTATTTATTATTTATTATTTATTATTTATTATTTATTATTTATTATTTATTATTTATTATTTATTATTTATTATTTATTATTTATTATTTATTATTTATTATTTATTATTTATTATTTATTATTTATTATTTATTATTTATTATTTATTATTTATTATTTATTATTTATTATTTATTATTTATTATTTATTATTTATTATTTATTATTTATTATTTATTATTTATTATTTATTATTTATTATTTATAGTTTATAATTTATAATTTATAATTTATAATTTATTATTTATCATTTATTATTCATTATTCATTGTTCAGTGGAGGCCACACAACTTGATATTAGTGGTTTAGCGTGCCGTACAACTCAAATGGGACGTGTAGCATGCCACACAGCCCATTTGAGTCGTGTAGCATGCCACACGGCTCATTTGAGTCGTGTAGCATGCCACACTGCTCATTTGAGTCGTGTAGGGTGCCACACGGCCCATTGAGCCGTGTAAACGACTCAGAGAGCCGTGTACAGAGTTGTGTACATGGCTCAATGAGACTTGAATTTAACATTACCCTCAAAAATATAATGAAAGACAAGGTGAAAAAAAGAAGCAAAATTGAAAATTAGGTACTTTGCAAGACCACATAAAACAATCAGTGGTGATATGAAGAATCTTTTTAACCAGCAGGTCTTGAGTCAAAAAAAGAGCCCATTTGAGGTTACAAAGATGTTTAGAATTCTGGATTGAGTTTGGCAAATTTTTGAAATTAATTTGAATTCAAAGGAAGATTTTTCACTATCTTCCAGACGCACTTAAACAAATTTTAATAAATATTTGGTTTCATCTACCTTGATGCACCTTTTTGAAAATCTGGCAGGTTGCTTGAGGAGCCTTTGTAGGTGCATAGAAAGTGAATTTGAGATCAAAGTTTTGACCTCATGATCTCAAAGACAAAATGATTTGTTCACAATTGTGTACCTGATGTTGGAAGGAATTTCATTTTGATTTATGATTCTGGTCTAAATTCCCAGACTCAACCTACTCATTGTTACTTGCTTTTTGGTAGATTTTCTTCATCAGTTTGAATAATTAATTGCTTATGGCCAGCCCAGCCAAAATTCACACCCTCCAAATTAACAAAATCATGCCTCTTTTGAAAAAAGGAATTATTTCCTCCCCCCCAGAAAAAAAGTTTTCCCCAAGGAAGTAATATAGCTAAAAATTTAATATATCCACATCATTTTGAATTTTATACCAATCCATTCCCTGGCCTGGAAAGTGTTTGTTCCCCACTTTGAAACACCCAAGGGAGGGGGGGATGTCCCTTTTAGAAGCCCTTGCGCTGGGATGCATGGGGCTGGACATATTGAAATGACCAGGTCAAAGCTGCTTAGCAGCAGATGGCCTGATGGTTTCAAAATGGCATTGAGTCCTTCACTGGCATGGTAGCCTGGAACAAAAATTTGAAAGGTGGGCTGCACAGATTTGAACTGGCCATCAAAAATTCTGACAGGAGGGAGTTTTCACTGGGACCAGTAAAAGTTGGGTTAGTGGCTGTTGCCACCACCATGTTATTTATTCATTCTATGAAAAAACAGAATCTTTTTCTTAATAATGATATATTATTTTGTTTTGAGAGTTTGGAGCTGTGGGCATGGATCCAAGCCACCACTATTTTTAATTTTTAATTTTTTACTTTTTACTGTTTATTTTTTATTTTTTATTTTTCATTTTTCATTTTTCATTTTTCATTTTTTATTTTTTATTTTTTATTTTTTATTTTTTATTTTTTATTTTTTATTTTTTATTTTTTATTTTTTATTTTTTATTTTTTATTTTTTATTTTTTATTTTTTATTTTTTATTTTTTATTTTTTATTTTTTATTTTTTATTTTTTATTTTTTATTTTTTATTTTTTATTTTTTATTTTTTATTTTTTATTTTTTATTTTTTATTTTTTATTTTTTATTTTTTATTTTTTATTTTTTATTTTTTATTTTTTATTTTTTATTTTTTATTTTTTATTTAGGAAATGTTAAATTCACAACTCATTTGAGTTGTGTAGACAACTCAAATGGGCCTTGTGGCATGCCACAAAACTCTAATTGATTTGTGTAGCCTCCACAGGACTGGACTGTAGTTGTGTAACCCCCACACAACGGTTTGGTTTTAAGCAGCACCACACACAACTACATTCAAGTTGTTGGGGGTTGTACACAACTTGAATATATTTGTGTTCCGTGGCACACAACTGTAAGCATTTTGGCCCAAAAATACATAAAGAAAAAACTAAATAAAAACTAAATAAAAATACAAAAAAAACAGAAATCAGTCAAAAAATCAGAAAATGTTAATTTTTGGTTAAAAAAAAACAAAAAAATACAAAATAAAATAAAAATTAAATGAAAAAAAAACTGAAGACAACCAAAAATCAAAAATTATTTGATTTTTCAATCAAAATTGCGAAGCAATCAAAAATCAAAAAATACAAGTTCAACTTGACAAGCCCCAATATGAAAACACCAAAAATGAAATAAACAATGAAAGAGTGTATGGAGCAGCCCTAAAGTATAAGTACCAAAAAATGAAATTTCAACTTGACTAGCCCTAAAGTAAAAAAACCAAAAAATACAATTTCCACTTGAATAGCCCTACAGTGAAAACACCAAAAGTAAAAAAACAAGTTCAACTTGTGCTAAGCTGATCCCATCACAAGAAGTAAAAATAATCCTTATGATGGGATCAGCCCAACCCAAGTAGAGCTGACTTACCAATTAATTTGCATTTAAAACCCTTAAAATAATGAGGTTAAATCAAAACACTTAACATAATGATTTTCAAAATGGGATAGCTCTTTGTATTAATAGAAGTACAAGTTAACTGATTTAGAATTACAAATTATATGGAAATCCAATGATGAAATAAATTCTATAATTGAAGTCTATAATCTAAAATAAGCCTGCAGTTGATCTTGGAGATGATCAACCCAACCAGAAGATTTCTTTGAAATGAAAGCCAAGGTTTTTGTTACAATGGGCCAAATGGGAATTATTTCTCCCTCAATTACTAATAAAAATTAGTGGTTATTGTTTACAAAGGAAATATAAATAGGCTATGATTTATATGAAAGGCCTTTTTTCATTCACTTATAAGAACAACATGGATCCAATGAAATGATACATACAGGTCTGGCGTATGTGTCTACTATTATTTGACCCATATCTAACTTAGCCAGGAATTTTGAAGAGGGAATTGTTGAATTGATGTCTTCAACATCAAGTATTTGTTTAATATTTTCTACCTCTTTTGCACCACCAAGCATCTTGATCTAGCATGCTTTATGTTTCTCCAATGTTTGAATCATTTCATTCCTCACTTTAAACAAACCATGTTCATCATATCCAAGCAATTTAGCAATGACACTAAATCTGAAATTCTCATCACCAATTGGATCCCAAAAATTACCTAAGAACTTATGTAATCTCTCAGGTATTTGATTGAGGTATTGCAATTTGGTTTCCTACCATCAAAACTCACGCAGCCAAAATTCCAATAAAATCAATTAATCAAATCAATACTCACCAAAGATGAGCTTCTGGTTGAACCTTCCTGCTTGTCTTATTCCTCCAAAGAGGATTCTGAGTCCAAATTAGGTGAAGCTGATTCATTTTCAGTATCTTCCTCTGAGCTATTTGTTGAATGTGTGAATTGAATACACTGAAGAACTGGGAACTGATGAATAGAGGAATCAAAATAGGAACAGGAAACATGAGGAGATGATAAATATCCCAAACATCTGGCATGGGCTAGGTTGAGGTGTTGGTGTTAAGTGAGGAGTGATGAGACAAGAGACAACATGAACTGAACCAGAAGACTAGTTGTCAATACAAGATCAAAAGGAGATAAGAAAGAAATGGAAAAGCAGGAATATCTCACTGGGCACACAGAAAAGGCTTGAGGAATTCAGACAAGCAGACAAGAAAGGAAGAGCAAGAATGGATAGATGAGGAGATTGAGGAGGAGATTGAGAAGTAGACAAAAGGTTGAGATGATCAGGGGTCAAGACAATTGAAGGTTACAATGATGATGGATGATTTTCAAAGGAGGAGAATCCCAAGACTCAGAAGAGAAGTCTTCCAAGTCTGATCTGGATTTGAAGTGTAAAGGAAATTAGAGTGTCTCCACTCCTTGTCTGTCTGTCCGCGTGCCGTGTCTGTGTACCCAATAAGGGGAGAAGACCTAACATCTTAAAACCCCACCATTCCCAATGAGATTTTACAGCAGAAAACATGTAATGAAAGAATCAAAAAAAAAAGAAACAACAAGAAGAAATTAAAGATTTATCTGAGTGGAGGAAGGGAGACAACAGGGCAATACTATGAATGGAGGATGCCTTAGTTAACGCATCAGCCAACATTTGTTCTGATTTTATCAATTTGATTTTGATTCTTCTTGCGCTAAGTTCATCCCTAATACCTTTAGTTTTTAGATCTAAGTGCCATGTCTTTGAGCTCAATCCAAATTTGCGTATTTTATTGTCTAATCCGCTGTTATCAATGTTAAGAGGAATTGCTTGTAAAGATAAGTTGGAAATTTCATTCAATAATGCCTTGATCCATGTAGCTTTGTGATATGCATCCACCAAGGCATTTAACTTGGCATCAGTAGAGGAAGACGTAATGTTCTTTAGTTTGAAACTGTTCCAGGAGACCAAGCTCCCAAATACAGTGCACAGATACCCTGTTTGGGATTTAAAAGTGGAGGGATCTTCTGCCCAGGATGCGTCCAAGAAAGCCTCCAATGGATTTGATTGGGGTAGATGCCTGAGTTCCAGACTATAGTGTTGCGTCGACTTAAGATACTTCCAAGTTTTCTTCAGTTCATTCCAGTGTGTAATCCCTGGTTTGACATTGAAACGCGCTAGACTCAACACTGCAAAACTGACATCAGGCCTCGTACAACAAGCTATATGGTTGAGAAACCTACAGCTGATCAATAATTAATATTCAAAGCTTTGAATTCTGCATGTTCTTCATTGGTGGCGGGTTTGAGCTGAAGATTATGAGTGAGAGGTGTTGATGAATCTCTGGCTTCCCCCAGACCCAATTCTTCCAGACCATGTTGAATTTAATTTGGCTGGCTGAGCATTATTCTGTCTGCCTTGACTTCAATTTTCATTCCAAGAATGGTATTTGGATCTTGGCACGTTGATTGCTTGAATTTTTGTACAAATTTCTCTTCAAAGCCTTGAACTTTGCCTACCAGTATTAGATCGTCCACATGGAAGAATAGTTGCAATTTTCCGTCCTTTGAGAGGTACAAGCAAGGGTCGCAGGTTGATTTGTAGAAACCAATCTGTTTGAACCAGTCAGTCAAGGTTTTGTACCAGTTCTTGGGTGATTGCTTTAGCCCGTACAGTGATTTCTTTAATTTGAGAAATTTTGCAGATCAATTTGAGCCTTTTGGTGTTCTGATAATGAATTCTTCCTTGTTTGGCGAGTGCAAAAACTCAATCTTCACATCAAACTGGAAAACCTTTTGAGATGACTTCAGAGCATACAGGAGCAAAATTCAAAGAGATGACGGTTTACCAGT
This sequence comes from Puccinia polysora, assembly GCA_025617555.3. Taxonomy (NCBI): domain Eukaryota; kingdom Fungi; phylum Basidiomycota; class Pucciniomycetes; order Pucciniales; family Pucciniaceae; genus Puccinia; species Puccinia polysora. The sequence goes on along the minus strand of CM062643.1, from coordinate 5,182,428 downwards.
AGGAGAAAATGTTTCAAAATAATCTATTCCTTTGATTTGACTAAAACCCTGCACGCAAAGTCTTGCCTTAAATTTCACCGGATTGCCATGACATTTTTCTTTCAGTCTATAGATCCAGGTTGTCCAAAGCAGTTTTGCTGGCTCAGGTCCCTCATAATCCTCCCATACATTGAAGGATTCAATTGAATTTAGCTCTTTATCCATAGCCAAGATCCATTTAGTTCTTTCCTTGCTTGTTACCGCGTCCTTGTAACTTCTAGGCTTGTAATAATGAAAGAAACCATAGCGTTGAGGAGGCCTAATGGCCAATCAATCTCTGAGGCTTCTCACCGATTGAGTTGCTGGTGTTGTTTTGGATTGCGATTGAATGGTTCTGACTGGAGTAGGCGAGTCCTCTCTGTCAGATGATCCCAAATCCAATGATGTACTGATTTCTGAACTTGAGGATAGGTTGTTCTCCGGTACGTTCCTGTAGTTTGTGAAAGATGGGTTATCTTGTTGATGCATAACTTCAAGATTCTGGTCTTATGGAGCAAGAGAATTTCTAGCCAAGTCACTTGTTCAAGACTCATCCTTCCAGTTGTCCGTTGAGAGAGTTAATATTGAGTTTTGAAGATTTGGCATCTTCAGAAACTTCACGTGCTTAGAGCAAATGATAGAGTGAGATTTAGTTAGGATGCAATACAAACAAAAGAGTGGATAAAAGCCTACAAGAGTTCCCTCTTCCCCTTTTTCCTTGAATTTTTGCCCTTTTTCTTGTTGCATCAACAGGTACACACACAGACTTCCAATTGGCTTGAGGTAGGATGGCGGTAGTGAGTGGCCGTGTAGTCTAGACCATGGCAAATCAGGGTGGTTTTCCCTTGGGATTTGATTGAGCATCAGGGCACTGGATTTGATTATCTCATGCCAGAGGTTTGCAGGTAGATGGGCATCCTTGAGGATGGTGCGGGTTGATTTGATGATATTTCTGTTTGCTCTTTCTTCCTTGCTGTTGTGTTCAGGGTGGTAAGGTTCTGAGATGATTTGGCATATGTGGTTCCTGTCATAAAAGATTTGCAGTTTTTGATTGACAAATTGGGACCCACCATTGGATCATACTTCAGACGGATAGTACCCCCTTTGTTGGTGTTCTTTCTCTATGAGATCTATTACTATTTCAGGAGTTTCCTCCTTAGAGGTTAAGGGAATTGCACCAATATACCCCATAGCACTGTCCACCAATATGAGGATGAACCAGTGACCTCCCTTGGACTGCGTCATGAGAGGCCCCATGAGATTGAGATGGATTTGCTCAAAGGGTATATCAGCGCTGACTGACGTTCCCTTGAATGGTGATTTTGTGATCTTGTTTTTAACGCAATGGATACATTTGAAGTTGGTTCTGATTTCAGATGGTATGTGTTTTGTGATATTCTCTAGTCTTGAGATTGAAGCATGCCCGTGGCTTTGATGGATTTCCATGAGTTCCTCTTTGGCGGTCCAGGCAATGTTTGCTGAATAATCTCAAATCAGAGCTTGATTGAACCTAGGAGTATCCAGAGTGTACAAGTTGTTCAGAATAGTCCCACCGAAGACCCTGTGCCCATCCTTTGAAACCTCAGATTGATTTTGCTTGCTTTTAACAAGTATCCCAACTGATTGAGTGCTCCTGCACTTATCAAGTTGATGGTGAGATTAGGAACATAGAGCACATTGGAGAGTTCAAGCGTAAAGTCATTCCAAATCAGCACCACTGTACCCCTGCCCGTGATCTCTAGTTCTGCCCCCTCCTTGCCAGTTTTGATTGATTGGTTGTTTCAAGGAGACATATTTTTGAAGTATCAACTGTTGTTAATCATGTGAATCAAAGCACCGCTGTCCAGAATGAATTGATATTTGGGACTTCCATGATTGATCCACATTGAGAGGAGTGCAAGATAATGGGCGACCGGGTTTGGGTTTGATTTGGAGTGATTTTTACAAGACTTCCATTTAGCCTGGTCTTCTCTCCACCAGTCAGGCGCAACTGCCGGATGTAGGTGCCAGCAGTTGTTGGCTGAGTGGTGTTTATATTTTTTTGGATTGTGGTATCCTTTGGTACATCTCCGGTGCTCTCCAGATTTATCAGGATGATTTGAAGCTGTGGGTTTTGAGTTCTTCAACGCCACTTTGGCCCAAGGATGCTGATGATATCAAGTTTTCTGCGCTTTTGATTCATTATTCAGTTGAGTGAGGTGGTGAAGAACGTAATCCACTGAGAGTTCCTTGTCTGTGTGCATAATTTGTTGTTTGATGTTGTTCATGAAGTTGGGAAATTTGAAAAGAAGGTGATAGGCCAAGATGTTGTTTGGAAGGAGGATTCCAACTTCGGAAATTTTCTTCATATAGACTATAGCATTAGTTATGAAGTCATCAATGCGGTCGGACACAAATGGTAAGTAAAGAAATTCATTGAATATCCTAGCTCTATTCAATGCTTGCAAGGAAGCGTATTTTTAAATAATACCTTTCCACAGAAGTTTGGCAGAATACTTGTTGAGAAAGGTAACAATGCTGTTGTGCTTGCCTGCTCCTAGTCTAGATATAATAAGGAGTTTGATTTTGTCATTCAAATTGGGATTGAGAACCAAAGAGTTGTTGTTAATGGGTATGGAGCATCCGCGGACGTCAAGAATGGAGTCAATCTTATCTTTCCACACGCCGTAGTTTTCCTCACTGAGTATGGGGATTGTATCAAGGGCGGTTTTCAGCATGGCCAGCCTAAATCCCTCCAAAGTCAAGCCGGCCATAATTTGCCAGTTATTTGATGATGTTTAAGATTGAGAGTGGAGAGTTGGTAGGGTGTAGATTTGGCTTTTAACCGTGTTGAATGTGTGAATTGAATACACTAAAAAACTGGGAACTGATGAATAGAGGAATCAACTTAGGAACAGGAAACAAGAGGAGATGATAAAGATCACAAACATCTGGCATGGGCTAGGTTGAGGCGTTGGTGTTAAGTGAGCAGCAATGAGACAAGAGACAACATGAACTGAACCAGAAGACTAGTTGTCAATAAGAGATCAAAAGGAGATAAGAAAGAAATGGAAAAGCAGGAATATTTCACTGGGAAAACAGGCAAGGCTTGAGGCATTGAGACAAGCAGACAAGAAAGGAAGAGCAAGAATGGAGAGATGAAGAGATTGAGGAGGAGATTGAGAAGTAGACAAAAGGTTGAGATGATCAGGGGTTGAGACAATTGAAGGTTATGATGATGATGGATGATTTTCAAAGGAGGAGAATCCCAAGACTCAGAAGAGAAGTCTTCCAAGTCTGATCTGGATTTGAAGTGTAAAGGAAATTAGAGTGTCTCCACTCCTTGTCTGTCTGTCCACGTGCCGTGTCTGTGTACCCAATAAGGGGAGAAGACCTAACATCTTAACACTATTGAATTAAGATTCTGATCCTGAAGCCTCTGGATAACAATTATCATCATATAATCATCAGTTCATTAAACCAAAAAAATGAAAATTTCACAAAAGAGAAGACTTATGAACAATGAGGCAAGGTATTTAAGTTACAAAAATAAGATTTTGAAAAAAAAAGAGATAAGCTTGAAATCCACAATTTAATACTTTGAAAATTTCTACTCTGATATTCCCTACTGAAATATTTTGCCAAGGAAGGTGGCAAAGATTTCACTATATACCAATATCTTTAAAAAGTTCAAAATAAACTGAAAAATCAAGTGCTTTCTGGTATATCAGTTCTCTAATGTTCACTGAATCTTATGAAAAAATTGTATTGGAAATGTAGAAATTTGCTGATGACCTCATTCAATGGGTCTTTGGAAGCCTTGTTGTTCTATCAAACTTCATCACCATCTTTTTCTAGAAAATTGAAACATTTGGGCATAATTTGTTCCATATAAAGCAAAAATTCTATAAATTTAATTTGTTGCAATTTTTTAAAATTTATTCAACTGGGAAATATTTTTCAATTCAGTTTTACCTGATGATCCATGAAAATCAAGAATCACTTCCTTGCGCTATTTTACAGCTCAGATTCATTTGGGAAGAAGAAGATATCTGAAAAGTATTTGTTAGAAACAGAGATTTGTCTCTTCTGAATGCAATTGAGGATCAATTTGGTGGAAATTTCCAAGAATAAATTGAATCATATTCAAGATTTATTCAAAGGGTGAAAAAAAGAATTGAGAAAATTTATCATCAAAGTGTTCAGCTAATTTTCACTTGGAATGTGAACCAGAATATATTACCCTAATGCACAAGGGATTTTAGTTCTAAGAAGCTTTGGGATTCCTTTATTTATTTATGGAAAGAATTTTTTGGGTTAAGAAACATTAAAGAATATGAAGCTAATTGTTCAAGATTGGATTCCTTCATGAAAACCAATCTGGATTCCTTACATTACATAAGGAAAGTCTGTATGAAGCACAAAAAAAAATATTTAGCCCTGTGGAATTCCAACCACTTGCATTTGGGAAATAAAAACATATCAAGTGCAAAAGGTTCAAATTCTTACATAAAATACTAATTGGTTCATTCCACTGGGGATATTTAAAACTTCATGCAATTATCACAAGACCACTAGTGCAAAAAAAAAGAGATAAAGACAAACATAGCTGGAAAATTCTTGTAAATATTGATGGATTTACCAGGTTTTACTCAAAGAATTCTTTGTGGGAAAATTTCAAGAGATTTGGTTTTTCCTCATAAAGCAGGTATACTTTGAGTTTTCATATGTTTTTTTATGTTTGATAAAAGGTATTTAAATTAAACTGCAAATATCTAATCTTATTCAAAAAAATAAATTTTTTATATTTGATTTTTTTATTTTTGTACTTAATTATTTTTTTGTTGAAATATTTAGACATATTTTATTTTGGCTCATGAAATTAATATATGAATTACTTTGATATATTTTTAAATTTTTGGTACAATTTTTTTTTTCCATCAGAAATTTTGATTTTTCTACAAAGAAATTTTATATTTTTATTTTTTGTAAATATTTTTGGGCCCAGGCTAAATTTATACCTTCAAAATTACCAAATACACACCAAAGGTTTGATTATAGGAATTTTTTACTAAATTCATTCCTTCTGGTCTATTCTAGCATGCCAGAAAGGCATATAAACCTTAATTTCATTTATCCCAATGCAAAAAAGGTTTGCTTTTAGGAAATTAAGTTTTGGCACACCTTTAAATTTAAGGCTGAGTTTGGCAACTGGGTTTAACTTGTGCCACTGTGCTAAAAAAATTTAAAGCCTGTAGGTCACATCTGTGAAATACAGGCATGTTTGGAAAAATTTAATTGTAGGTGTTCATTCACATGCGCAGTGTTACTTGAGGCACTCATTTTCACCATGGCTGCACTTGAATAGTAAAGACTTTGAGTCTACCCTCCACCTCCCATCCAAAATTTTGAGTTTTCTTTTCTCAGTTTTTTTCTTTGAAAATTTTTTGTTCATAGTTCTTTTTTCATAGAATGGAACCACCAACTCCATCCCAAGGAACCCCACCAACACCACCTGTATCCCAACCTTAATGGACCCAAAAAAAAAATTTCAACCTTCATCAAGCTTACAATAATCATTTGAGCTTTAATCCAAGAACCATCAAAACTTTCCAGGATAGCCTTTGAAGGGCCATTGCAAAGGAGCTTGAAGGCACCAAGGAGCCTCATACCAAGATTGAAAATGTTACTGCATGCTGGTCTTTCTTTGATATTCTCAAGGAGCAGTATGGAAAGGCCAAGTGTTTAAATTAGCTCAGTGGAGTTGAGTGGAATCAGGTAAAATAATCTATTGAGCTTCCAAATGAGCAATGGGCTGATCTGGAACCAAGCAATTTTTTTTCTTCTTAATTGATTATTGAAACTGATTTTTTTTCTCTCTTTTTTCATAGTCAGAGAAAAACAAAAGAACTTCTTAAATGAAGAGGTTTTACATTCCCCCTCTAAAATACAATGGACACTTCCCTTGGTGGAAATCAAGACACAGATTTTGCAAGTAACAACTCAGACAACTCCTCAAGCCAGTCTCAATCATTGGAGACCCCAGAGAAGATTCAGTATTCCAATGATGAAGATTCATCTGTCAACCATCAAGGCAAACCTGTCAAATAAAATTACCTGCAGATGGCCAAGAAAACGACACAGATGGTCAAAAGCACACTCATAAAAAGGCAAAATGAGTTATTGGGACCAAAATCATTGAGAAATGCAATCCATGCCCTTTGGAATTATTCAAAAATATCCCTGTGAAAAGTGATGGGTGCCAGAAAGGCACTGGTGTTGAACCAAGACTTTTCCAAGGTTTACCTAGCCTTTTCCCCTTATCTTCAAAGCCAGTGGGTCAGGGAGATTTTTCTCAATAGTTCACTTTTTTTTTCTTCTAAAATATTTTTTATATTTTTTCTTCTGATTTTTTTTTAAAAGTAATATGAGGTACAAATATTTCATTTCTACTTGAAAAATTGTTGAGTAATATAATTTAATTTCTAGTTTAAATTTTAAAGATAATTGAGTAATCTAATTTAAATTTATTTTATAAATTTTACATATTTTTGCTGCAATGGCATCTCCCTTTTTGGATGCCATCTTGGTTTCTGCATTTGAAAATCCCAAACTAAAACCTTCCTAATCTTGAGAAAAATTAAATTGAGTCATTGGCTCAAAAGATTGATATTCTAGGGATTCTTCATCTTCTGGTGATTCTGGATTTTTTTTTTTGATGAAATTGTTGAAGAACATCATACAAGTGATCAATTGAGCTTTCAAATGAGGGGGATATTCACTTCCTATGGCCATAAACTCAAATTTTCTGGTGATTAAAAAAAATATCCTCTTGATCAAATTTATCTCTAAAGAGTACACAGGTTGAATAATTATTCTTTATTTTTGGGTCTAAAAAAATTAAAATTGAATGAAAATTAATACTAAAATTGAGTAACAAAAAAAAAAGTGAAAATGAAAAAAATGAAACTCATTTTTTTTCCCATATGGTCCCAATGTTCCAGATTATAACTTGTTACTCTGTATAGAAACAGACCAGTATCACACAAATAAAAAACAGCATCCCCCCAAAAGTATTTTTCTTGAGTTATTTTGAGTGAGCTTTCTCTTACAATTTGCAAAAGTATTCCATTAGAAACACTTCTTTCCCAATGTCACACAACCACCCCACATACTATAGGGAAATCTTAGATGATTGTGAGAGCAAAGGAAGAGATTGAGTGCAAGGGAAAGTGCGCAGTAGAAAAGCTAACTGAAAAATGCAAACTTATGATTTTCTAACTTGACACACAGTGAGAGGGATGAATTGTTCCAATGGAAAGAAAAATAAAGCCAAACCCAATGTGATGACTGTCTTTAGCAAAATGCAAGAACATACTAAATTAACTAACTGAGGAGACAATCTTCAGGAAAGCAGAATAGCCTTTATAAGGTAATCCAAAGTGACTAGATACAACCTGATGGACAGCCAACTACAGTTAAGGGCAATGAGGCAAGGAATGACATGAACGGGTTGGGAAATGAAATAACAGTATAGACTTTTACAAGGTCATAAAATAGATGCAAGGCAATGGAGTCTGAGCATACAAGGGCATAATGGATGACATAGGAAGGAGTGACGTGAGAGACAATGCAAATATGAGGATGTAGTTTATGCAGGTTAAGGGACTAGTCCAATTGCAAACTATAAATTTGGTGTGGCTAACTAGCATGGGTGCAAGCTAGCAAGAGTGCATGAACGGGAATAGGAACCCAAGGGCTATTGATGCCCAGGGTTGAAGAGTGGAGCTTGAATGGATGACTGACTGGAATAGAGTTAACTGCAAGGTTTGCAAGTAGGTGCTGATACAGTTGCCACAAATGCAAGGTTGTTATGCAAGCCAGAGTTGATGAGGGGAAGGCACCATTGATGTTGTGCTTCTATTTGTGTCATGCGTTGTGGTGCTCCATCCTGGACACCCTGGCCAGTGCGGAGATTTTAATTTTTTTTATGATTTTTTCTTATCATCATTCATGGGAAAAAAAAAAATCTTTTGATCTGTAATAGGGTTTCATTTGGTTCCCAGCTTCCCAACTGCTCATTCTCTCAGTTGGCCAGGACAATCTGTGGGTAGTCGTATCCGCGCTCTTGTGTTCAAATCCTTGCTGCTCCGCTATTCAGCCTTACAACTTGTTTTTGCCAAGCGTGTGGCCAAAAGACCGCCGGGCTTGCCTCAACCCTGTCATCCACACCCACGCCAGCAGCCATCGACCTGCAAACCAAACCACTCACTCACCATCTGAGCCCCCTTCCTCATCCTCCCCCATTGCCCTCAATGCAGCCTTGAGCAGTAGTACTCGAGAGCGGCAGTTGTCATCCTCCCTGCCATCTTTGTTGTTCAAAGTTGGCTGTTGTTATCAGTTGATTGGATAGGAATGACCAAAGCTTATTAGTGTTGGAAGACCATCCAGATTCACATCTTCCAAGCAGGAGGAGGAGTAGTAGTGGTAGTAGCAGGTGGAATATTGTCTCAAGAAAGACTAGTAGTAGCAGTTGTTGTTGTCATTGTTGTTGCTGTTCCTGTAGCATTTCTTGTCATTGGAACATTAGTCTTTGTCATTGGGACCCTCCTGCCGTCACAAGATTCCTTCCGGTCAATCTCCAACTTTTTCCTCACTCTCCAAGCTACCCACTGCACACTTGTCCTCGCCAAGTCCAAGGGGATGTGGATGAGAATCCAAACCGTCAAGCAATAGATTGGCATCCTCAACCTTCATCATCATCAGCCCATGACCATCAGCATCTTCCCTATCAACCCCCATCTTCATCCTGCATCCGTTGTGGAAAGAAGAAGGGTTTTCCCCCATATAATTGTCCCAAGGTTTGGAAGTTAACGGTTCCCTGAATCTGAAAGGAGATGAGGATGCCCAAAGTTGCACTTAAATGAGAAATAGAAATAATTTGATAAGGAGATAAAGAAAAGTAGAGAGAGAGTGAAATCGCCAATCCTTCAATCCTAAGAGATTTCCACCTGGATGTGTATCCAGTATGAGTTCCTTTAATCTCTTGGTGAGATGATTGATCCAATCCGATGATGTGATGGTCTGATTCCATGACCCCCTCCCCTCCTAACCCGTAGTTGAGAGTGAGGATAAGTCCTCCCTCTCAACCCTAACCTAAGTACACACGCAAATAACAGTATGACAAAGAAACAGAAAACAATCCCAAAACAGAAACCCTAGCCTCCTCTCCCCACCTCCGTACCAAACTTCCCCCGTTGTCTGTACACCGATTTGTCCTTCTCATGACACGGTCCTTTCACCGCGCCCTACTTGGAGCCCCCCGCGCCTGTTTGTATCAGTTTTTCTGCGCCCGTCATGGATGTCCGGTATTAGCCAGCGTGATCCGCCCGCTTGCGCGCGCGCTCCGTCCGTTCCTTTATAGCCCGCGGGTTGCTCCACTCCTACGTATCCAAACCGGCGCGCCCAAGAACCTAGTCAAGCGCACTACCTTCCAAATCCGATCTCTGAGGCGGATCGCCGCCCACGCCGCATTCAATGCTGAGCCCAACCTGTCCACTAGGTCCGGAGCCAAACAGCCGCTGCTGCTGAGCACCCCGCATACCCCAATGCTGAGCCTGCTTGCCTCCAATGCTGAGCGGGCAGCCGCGAAGCAGTTCCCAATCCGCATCTATAAATTGACACCACATCCCCCCCCAACTTGAGTTCTGTCCCCAGAAGTCTTCCATCACTTCACCACACTACCACCACCGCTACTTCCACTACCACCCCCACCACTCCCACTACCACCTTCCCCCATCCTCCTTCCTCAACCTCATCATGGTCCCTCCCTGCACCTACTGCGCGAGGAATGGTCTTCCGTGCACACTCCTCTCCAGCCGTCGAGCTTGCTTGGCCTGCCATGCCTGCCACCGCCAATGTTCTCTTTGAAACACAATGCCGCAAGCCCATCCCAGACCCAACCCCACCCAACCGCGCAAGAGAACCAGGCGCAACTTGCTTGTGGCCTTGAGCAACGACTCAATCTTGAAAGGCTTGTTGACGCCCCCTGGTTCACCTTCATCCCGCCGCCCCCAAGCTCTGTCACCCCCCACCTTGCACGTCAGCCGCAACTTGGCATCACCTCTCCGCCAGGCCGGTGTAAGACTCCAAACGGTGCTAAGCCGTGGCAGTTCTTTGGAGGGGAAAGGTGCTGTTTAGGCTGCCCTCCTAGGAGTTACAATAATATTTAAATGTAACCGGAATCAAGGTCCAGAACCTTATGGATGAGAAATCAAAGTAAGGGAAGAGGATAAGAGTTGTCGTTAGCAATGGAAACAACACTATCTGAGGCAAGATGGTGCAGGTAAAGACTCAAACAAATAAGTCAAGGTTTGTTCAGAGTTCAATAGGACAAGGCAGTTGTAAGTAACAACGCCCACAAGCTAATAACTCTGGTCGTCAGCAGCTGATTAGGAAAGATCAACTCAATCCCAACCAACCTCCAGGTTCTCAATGAACCTGCCCAACTCTCCGCAATCAAGCGCTTGAAGGGTACCAGATAACTGTGGGAGGCTGAACAAAACAAAAGCAATCTGTTTATGAAGCTCTAGAAGCAAATCAATAGCAAATTTGAGCAAGAATATACCAACACTTCTCAAGGGACTCAAGAATAGTGTGGCAAAATTCAACCTTAAAGAAGAAGGGAGGTATAACACTCCAGGTTTTAAGCTTAATAAAACCTCTTCAATCAAACGTGATTGGCTCCAGAAAGATGATCAAGGAGAGATCAAGACCAGTATGGTCGGAAAAAGGGATCAGAGTGGTATAACACACTCAAGAATTCAGACAGACAGGAATTCTTCTTCAACCAGCAAGGCTATTGGTTGGTGATAAGGAAAAAGGTCACAAGGGACAGAGTTTGAGTATGGAGGCTCAAAGGATCAAGGGGGCAATCATGGATATACCCGGATAAATTGCTCAGATAGGTGGGGAAGGATGCCCACAGATAAGTTGATTACTGATGATGGTCTGATAGGATGGATGGATCCTCTGATGCTGGGCCAAAAGGCAGGGGAGAGCCCCTCCTTTTATAGACATGAGGCCCTGTATACTATGTACAAGAGATACTACAAATAGGTGTGGAAAAATGAAAACATAAAAAGAAAAATTACATGAGAGGAAAAAAAAAAGAAATGTCGCCTGTGTCAAGAATGACCGCGGGCAACCAGATGGACACCCGCGACCACTGTCGCGGATGTTGACAACGGCTGTTGTCGCCTGATCGGCGGCAACAACGGGGTGAAGGTTCCGACGGCCGCAAGCAGTCGCTTGCAGTTGTTGGTTGGATCAGATGATGGGCAGAGATGACGGGTTTGAGCGGTGTAGGCTGGGAGTCTGAGATTGCCTTCGGATCCTTTGAAAATCGGCCTGATGACCGAGTAGGATAGGATGAACGATCAGAGTAGGATTGGAGGAGGAATGAGATGAGGATGGATCAATGAGACCGTGAGCCCAACTGATCTCGACTTGATTTTCACAGATACCGGTGATAAAGCTTTTGATGGCCAATTTGACGGCCTTGAGGACTACTTTAGACGGTCGATTGGTAGTGGTCTGATTGAGATTAAAGTTTGCAAGTTCTTTGATTGAATTCAGTAATCGGTTCGGTAACTCTTCCCTGAAAAATCTAGTTGGTTTAAAGTTTCAATTGAGGGTGAGATAGGTGACATCCTCTGCCTTCTGATTAAACCATGATAGTAAGGTCCAACATCTCATGCTGGGTGGTAGATCGGTTCGGATGTGCCGGTAGAGGCTCAAAGGTAATATTCTTGGATGGGGTAATGCTTTGTGACCACTACCAATACTACTGGCTCGACTACCGCGCCTGACCCTACCAGTTTTTGATTTATGGGTTGAATCGAGTGCTTTCAAGAGTTGGGATGAGAGGGGGGTCGATGAGCCGAAATTGGGTTGATGGCTAGAATCCAATTGATTTCTTCCGCGTCTGAACTCTCAATTCTTGTGATGCATGGGTGTTTCGGCAGTGATGATGGACATTTCACCGTTGGTCTGACGATCCAATCGACCATAGATGTGAGGATTCTTGCAAGGAGTTTGAGGGTGTGAAGAGGAGGATGGGGGATGAGATCCAGATCCAAGGGCGGATGGATGGTGAATTGATGATTGGAGTGGGGGTAGATGATCTGGTCGATGGTCCTGAGGTGGTAGGAGATCATGGATTGGTTTGATTGGGATTGATTTGAGCTTTTGGATTGAATGATTTGAATTGCTCTTGGTGAGTTTGGATGGATTTGAATGTCTTGAATGTCTTGAAGAAGAAGAAGAAGAAGAAGAAGAAGAAGAAGATGAGGATGGAAGAGGATCAGGATCAGAGTTGAGGTTGAGGTTTGAGAAGATCTTTGAGGTCAATAGATCTTGGGAGGTGGTCGTCACCTTTGGGGTGGTGAATCTCTGAGTGGTGAAGAATAGTTTGGTGGGTAGGAAACAAAGGTACCCATAGGGGTACAACCAACAAAGATATTTATTATTTTTTTTTTTTTTTTTTTTTTTTTTTCCCGTGGTGTCCCGGATTGGTCACTACATCTCTCCCCAACTTACAGACTGTCCCTAGTCTGCATCTAAAATTTGAAGGGATTAAAAAAAAAAAAAAAAGCAGGGAACAAAGAAATTGAAGCAAGATTGGCCATTTCTTGATCTTGAGAGCAATTGAAGAGTTGAGGAAAATATCTTGATTCTTCCAAATGAGCCCTAGACGCGGCAGGAATAGAACAAGGAGGGCGTCCCAGGTGCTCAAATATGTGGCATACATTAGAGTTTTACAACAAAACGCAGCAAATGACCCTGGTGGTGCAAAATTGGGAGGACTTACTTGTACCCCAAATTGCCTCCACTGAAGCCCATATTCCTTCATACCAAAATCGCCAAAAACGGAATTGCAATTAGGATCTAGTTTAGACTCATTGCGGAGATTCAAACCGGAACTGAGAGAAGATTGATCAGACTTAAAAGTAGAAGGAAAAGAAGACACAACAGATCCAGAGAGAGAAGGAGATGGAGAAGAAATATTTTTGGATTTTTCTATTTTGATATTTTTTTGTTTTTTAATATTCTTGAGCTCAGAAGAGAATGATGAAAGGAATGAAAAAAAAGTCTGAGGGATGGGAGTTGACCCTTGAGTTGCAGTCTGAGGCTGAAAAGAACTACAACCATTAGTAGGATCAACTATTCCCCTAAAAAATGAGAGGAACTAGAGTTATCCTTCTGCTTCCCCTTAAAAGATGATTTGGGAGAATGACCAGGAAAATCTCTTTCCCAACAACCAGAATCCAAGGAGCAAAGAGGAACTTCAATTTTCCTGCCATCAGCATCAGGGAGAAGAATTCTCTCCCCAACTTGATCAGAAAACATCAGGGTTGCACCAAAGTCCATTAAGAAGGGTTGTCCCAAGATCATAGGACTGTCCAAACAAGTGATCCAAAAGTGGCAGGTTCCAACAATATTTTGACCAATCCTGACCGGTACATCTTCAGAAATACCAACCAGCTCACAAGCTTGATTTCCTATCTCATACACTGCAGAGTTGAAGCTGACCCTAGGACTAAGTTTGAGCTTGCAGGCCATAGCATCCGAGATTAAGTTAAGCTGAGATCCAGAATCCACAAGAGGAGAAACATTTTTAGCTGAGTCACCAAGATAACAAGGAAGGAAACCAAGGGGACAGGAATAAAGGTTGGAGTCCAAAGAAGGACTGGTTCCACCAGAGTCCTCCATTAAAGTGCCAGAGGAGACTTTGAGTTCTTCAGGGCCAATTTCCACCCGTCGACAAGAGACCCATTTCTTCATTCCTTCAGCAACAGATGGAGAGATTGATAGGAGTTCAGCCACAGATTGACCAGGAATTTTGAGATCAGAAATTTTCTTTAATAATCCCTCCACAGCATTGGGGTGATCCTTGGAGATGCCCCTTTCAAATCAAACTTTGGGCTGGGTGGAGGGAGGAAGTTCAGGTGACGCAGAATCTAAGATAGGATTAGAAGGTTGAGGTGAGGGAGAAGGATCAGGGTGATCTGGGAACCTTTCCATGAGTGGTTCCTTTTCCACCTCCATGTCTTCTACATCAGAGGAAGGAGGCTCAATTGATGATCGACGTTTAACGGTTTTTCGAAGGATTGAAGTTGGCAAGGAAGGAGCCTTATGAGGTTTAGGTTCCTCATGTTGTTTCCTGGCTGGATCAGATTGATAAGTAGTCCCAGCAAGACTAGAGGAAGAAATAGCTGGAGGGTACCAAGGTTGGAGGGTACCACAGGATGATTGAAATTCAAAGGAGGCAAGAGATGCTTTCACAGGAGGTGATGGCTGGTAAGAGGCCACCACATGTCGGATAGGACGAGACGAGTCAAAAGGGATTAGGGCACCATTAGGGAGGAAGTAATTGTTTCCCCTCTGCTCTACCAACTTTTCCTTTAGGTCCTTCTGAAGTTCTTGGCATTGTCAGGTTCCATGGCCTTCCCTATGACAGTAGTAACAGACCAGAGTTGATTTGGGGACAGAAGAAGGAGTTTTAGGAGTAGCTAGCGAAGAAATCTTTTGATCTATTTTGTTCTCAAAGGCTCTAAGTAACTTGGTGATTTCATCTATAGTAGTAGGTTCTCGATTGGAATTAGGATCTGCTTTAGGCCTACGATCTGCCTCCATTTTAATCATAATATTGTTTGACTCTTTAAAAGAAGGAGCATGGACCGGTTCAGTAGTTCTAGGCTTTTCAAAGGTAAGAGCAGTTTGAACTTTCATGACTTTATCCACAGTACTCCTAAGGGTAAGAAAAACAGGGAGCTTGAATTGATTATCCCTGGTGGTAATCATGGATCCAGGTTTGACCAGTTCTTCTTTGATCCTTTCCTGCACAGCCAACGAAAAAGATTGGAAGAAATTTGCTTGAATTTGGTCCACTGTGTCAATGTGATCGTTTTGGATAAGATAGTTTTGAATGGGATCCCAAGACTTCCTAAAAATCTGATAGTCAGAGGCTGAAGAAATACCACCATTGGAGATCCACTGAGAAACCAGAGCATCCAAATCCTGCAGAGTAAACCTAGCTACATCTATTTTACCCCAGTATTCAAACATAGCCTTCCTGAGAAGCGTCCAGTTGTGGGATTCAAATCCCTCGAAAGACTTGATTACCTCCATAACTTCATCAGAGGAGATAAAGAACCGCAACTGATAAGCCATATCAAATTCACTAGCTCCATCCACTTCAGCAGCCATTTTGTAGGAGTCAAAGAATCGCTTGACATTTGTACCGTTGAAGCCTAAGTTCTTGTTCTGAGGTTTGATCTTTACCATCTTAGGTCGGACAGGGGTGGTTGGAGTAGCGGAAGATGCCATATCGAATAACAGAGTTCCTAGGGGATCCAAAAAGCAGATTTACAAAGTGGCTCACGAGTGTGGCAAGAGTAGGGTTTTGCCAAAAAAACAACAAGTATCTTGCCCAAGCGGTGCACAAATTGGGAGGACTTACTTCTAGGATAAGTTGCCTCCACGGATAAGATTTGAGAAGAGAAAAAAAATGGAAAAAAAAGATTGGATTTCGAGGTTGACTTTAAATGTCTTGGGACTGTAAATCCCAAGGTTGCTGGTTTGATCCTGGCCCGGGGGACCAAATGTAATACTCCAAACGGTGCTAAGCCGTGGCAGTTCTGTGGAGGGGAAAGGTGCTGTTTAGGCTGCCCTCCTAGGAGTTACAATAATATTTAAATGTAACCGGAATCAAGGTCCAGAACCTTATGGATGAGAAATCAAAGTAAGGGAAGAGGATAAGAGTTGTCGGTAGCAATGGAAACAACACTATCTGAGGCAAGATGGTGCAGGTAAAGACTCAAACAAATAAGTCAAGGTTTGTTCAGAGTTCAATAGGACAAGGCAGTTGTAAGTAACAACGCCCACAAGCTAATAACTCTGGTTGTCAGCAGCTGATTAGGAAAGATCAACTCAATCCCAACCAACCTCCAGGTTCTCAATGAACCTGCCCAACTCTCCGCAATCAAGTGCTTGAAGGGTACCAGATAACTGTGGGAGGCTGAACAAAACAAAAGCAATTTGTTTATGAACCTCTAGAAGCAAATCAATAACAAATTTGAGCAAGAATATCCCAACACTTCTCAAGGGACTCAAGAATAGCGTGGCGAAATTCAACCTTAAAGAAGAAGGGAGGTATAACACTCCATGTTTTAAGCTTAATAAAACCTCTTCAATCAAACGTGATTGGCTCCAGAAAGATGATCAAGTAGAGATCAAGACCAGTATGGTCGGAAAAAGGGATCAGAGTGGTATAACACACTCAAGAATTCAGACAGACAGGAATTCTTCTTCAACCAGCAAGGCTATTGGTTGGTGATAAGGAACAAGGTCACAAGGGACAGAGTTTGAGTATGGAGGCTAAAAGGATCAAGGGGGCAATCATGGATATACCCGGATAAATTTCTCAGATAGGTGGGGAAGGATGCCCACAGATAAGTTGATTACTGATGATGGTCTGATAGGATGGATGGATCCTCTGATGCTGGGCCAAAAGGCAGGGGAGAGCCCCTCCTTTTATAGACATGAGGCCCTGTATACTATGTACAAGAGATACTACAAATAGGTGCGGAAAAATGAAAACATAAAAAGAAAAATTACATGAGAGGAAAAAAAATAAAAAAAATTTTGCCCGCGTCGAGAATGACCGCGGGCAACCAGATGGACACCCGCAACAGTGGTCGTTGGTCGGATCAGATGATGGGCAGAGATGACGGGTTTGAGCGGTGTAGGCTGGGAGTCTGAGATTGCCTTTGGATCCTTTGAAAATCGGCCTGATGACCAAGTAGGATAGGATGAACAATCGGAGTAGGATTGGAGGAGGAATGAGATGAGGATGGATCAATGAGACCGTGAGCCCAACTGATCTCGACTTGATTTTCACAGATACCGGTGATAAAGCTTTTGATGGCCAATTTGACGGCCTTGAGGACTACTTTAGACGGTCGATTGGTAGTGGTCTGATTGAGATTAAAGTTTGCAAGTTCTTTGATTGAATTCAGTAATCGGTTTGGTAACTCTTCCCTGACAAATCTAGTTGGTTTAAAGTTTCAATTGAGGGTGAGATAGGTGACATCCTCTGCCTTCTGATTAAACCATGATAGTAAGGTCCGACATCTCATGCTGGGTGGTAGATTGGTTTGGATGTGCCGGTAGAGGCTCAAAGGTAATATTCTTGGATGGGGTAATTCTTTGTGACCACTACCAATACTACTGGCTCGACTACCGCGCCTGACCCTACCAGTTGTTGATTTATGGGTTGAATCGAGTGCTTTCAAGAGTTGGGATGAGAGGGGGGTCGATGAGCCGAAATTGGGTTGATGGCTAGAATCCAATTGATTTCTTCCGCGTCTGAACTCTCAATTCTTGTGATGCATGGGTGTTTCGGCAGTGATGATGGACATTTCACCGTTGGTCTGACGATCCAATCAACCATAGATGTGAGGATTCTTGCAAGGAGTTTGAGGGTGTGAAGAGGAGGATGGGGGATGAGATCCAGATCCAAGGGCGGATGGATGGTGAATTGATGATTGGAGTGGGGGTAGATGATCTGGTCGATGGTCCTGAGGTGGTAGGAGATCATGGATTGGTTCGATTGGGATTGATTTGAGCTTTTGGATTGAATGATTTGAATTTCTCTTGGTGAGTTTGGATGGATTTGAATGTCTTGAATGTCTTGAAGAAGAAGAAGAAGAAGAAGAAGAAGATGAGGATGGAAGAGGATCAGGATCAGAGTTGAGGTTGAGGTTTGAGAAGATCTTTGAGGTTGATAGATCTTGGGAGGTGGTCGTCGCCTTTGGGGTGGTGAATCTCTGAGTGGTGAAGAATAGTTCCGTGGGTAGGAAAAGAAGGTACCCATAGGGGTACAACCGACAAAGATATTTATTATTATTATTATTATTATTATTTTTTTTTTTTTTTTTTTTTTTTTTCCTGTGGTGTCCCGGATTGGTCACCACACTGGACCTCCGCAACAAAGCAAATACAAAACCTCAGAGGAATGGCGCGCGGCAACCCGCGCTTGGGCCGAAGCTGTTGGCGTGAATCAAACAGTACCGGACCCAAGGCTTTCTGGACAACCCGCGGTCGCGCCAGCACCCCCTCCTCCTCCTCCACAACTGCCAACACCCCCTCCGGCTCTGTCGCCAACTCCACCGCCACCACCATTGCCATCTCCGGTCCCGGCGTCCTCCCCCTGGCCAGCCCCCTCACCGGAGAGGGTGGTTATCTTGTCCTCTCCTCCCCCCGCGACACCTGCCCCTGGTGGGACATCTCCTGAGCTCCCGGAGATTCCAATTGGCCGCATGCTACCCAAGGTTTGATTTGATTGTTTTGCAGACGACTCGGTCAAGCTACTTTGTGGCTTCCTCTCAATCCCAAGGGCCCACGGAACGGATTCCCGGCGCAAAGTATTGGCGTGATTCCGGGCGCTCCTGGTGGACGCAAGGAATGGAATGGTCCGGGCGATGGAGGCCGATTAGGCGGGGACCCTCTTTCCTTTCTTTTCCTTTTCCTTTCCTTCACTCTCCTTGTACCTTTCCTTCTCATCATTCCGCGCTTGAAATCAATTACCCATTGCGCTAACCACTTCCAAGTGAGCCAGTGAGCAGCCTAAGTAAAAGTAAGAGACCCCGCGAGTAAAATTGAGAAAAATCTAAGTTGAGAAAACAGAGGGCGGAGCCGGAGTAGGTCTGCACGCGAGATCCGTGCATTCCGCAAAGTCGCCTTCTGGTGCTCCAAAAAGGTACCTGGACCGCCCCAGTCGGACTGCCACACAGTTCCCCGTACCCCTCCTGTAACAAAAAAAACAACCAAACACCAGCGCCCGCCACCGTAAGGGAAGAGGGAGAGAGAGAGTAAGAGAACGGACATTCTGGGGTGCCTAGTTGTCCTGGCTGTGAACCGGCTAAAGCACCCACTCACCAAATCAAGCTTATTCCCATACCAACCACCCATCCTTGAGATATCCTGAGAGAAAAGAAAAAGAGAAAAAGAAACCAACAGATAAGAAAAATGGAAAAGAACACATATTTTTTTTTTGTGCGGCGCCCGTAGACCACCCGCAAATCGCTCTTCATCCATCTTCCCCCATCTGTGGGATTGTCCTCGCGTCCCGGTTCCGCGGGGCTTTTCCTTGGGTTCACGGACCCGGCTTTGTGCTGCGCCCGCGCTTCCTGCAAAAACCCCAAGCCAGAAAAGACCCCATAATCCAGATAAGAAAGAAACATAGAGAAACAAACATTCTGGGGTTTCTAGTTGTTCCAGCTGTGAACCAGCTAGAGCACCCCCTCACAAAATTAAGCTTATTCCCATACCAACCAACCATCCTTGAGATATCCTGAGAGAAAAGAAAAAGAGAAAAAGAAACCAACAGAGAAGAAAAATAGAAAAGAACACTTTTTTTTTTGCGCAACGCCCGTAGACCGCCCGCAAATTGCTTTTTGTCACGTTTCCCCCATCCGCGGGATTGTCCTTGCCTCCCGGTTCCGTGGGGCTTGTCCTTGCGTTCACGGACCCGGCTTTGTGCCGCACCCGTGTTTCCTGCAAAAACCCCCAAGCCAGAAAAGACCCCACAATCCAGATAAGAAAGAAACATAGAGAAACTAAAATTCTGGGGTGTCTAGTTGTTCGGCTGTGAACCGGCTAGAGCACCCCCTCACCAAATCAAAACTTATCCCCTACCCCCACCAACTCCCCCCCCAACTTGGTCACTGTCCCCAGCTGGTCACAACCCCGCATCCGGTTCCTCCTCATACTCCAACACTCTCCTCCGCTTTCCCTGCCTGTGATCGCAGATAATTGTCTTGAACCTTCTGCCGGACAAATCCTCCACCGTCAAAGCCTCTGTTCCTGCCCCCGGATCAAAAACCATTTGTGCTCGGAACCCAAACATGAACGGCCTTCCCAAAATCACATCCCCACAATCAACCAAAAGAAAAGAAAGCGGCCTATGGACCCTTGCAACCTTGACCTCCTCCTCCTCAACTACCCCATCCACACGACATTCCCCTCCGTTAAGCCCGCAAAGACCCATTGCGCATTTCCCCCAAACCAACCCCAAATCATCCACCATCCGCGATGACAGCAGGTTCACAATTGAACTGCTGTCCACCATAGCCCACACCTTCCTCCCTGCTATGACCATTGGAACGTAAGCAAGCGGAGTCAAAACCAATTTCAACTCACACTCCTTGCGCCCATCCTCCTTCCGCGCCACATGAACCCGCTGCACCGCCTGAGGTACGCGGCCCTGACCGCAATCCCGCAACTCCTGAACCATCTTGTCTACCACCACCGGAGACACAGCTGCCAGTTCCCGCAAGGTCAGCGGGACCGGAGTCTTGTTCCCCATCACCCTACGCACAATGTCCGCCGCTTTATTCTTCCCTACAGGATTTGCTGCCGGCGCCTCAATTCCGGGCCCGCGTGCGGCCGGTTTTGGAACGGTTGACAGGGGTCGCTCCTTTGCATCCACCACCATCTTATTGGAGACCGCCACCTTCTCTTCCGTTGCCACTACCCTTACCTCAGCTTCCACCCAAGGTGGTTGCCATGATCTGGGACTGGTAACAATGCCTAGTGACGCTTGCGCCGTTGTTCCCGCGTCCTGACCCCGTGTGCACACCTGCTGCATTGCGGTTGCCTGGCTTGGCTCCGTCAGAATCTTTTTGCCCGTCGGAAACATGTACCCCATCCCCGCCGGTCAAACCAATCCCGCGTTGAGATCCTTTGTTAGCTCCTTGCACGCCAATTGCCAATGACTGTTTGCCCCGCAGTACAAGCACCCCCTTGGCACGAAAGTACCGGGTGGCTGAAACCCTTCCACCATGTGCGGTGGAGGCCCTCGCGGCTGCTGCTGGCCCATATGGCTCATGCAGATCTTCAAATCCTTCATAAGCTCCACAAATTCACATAACGGAGGGGCGGGCGCGGGTTGAGGAACCGGAACACGCGTTGAAGTAGGCCGAACCGGGGCCAGAAATTGCGCTGGAGCCAAAACCTGGGGGGTGGATTTCTTCGGTCCCGCTGGGAAGGACTTAGCGGTATCCTCAATAATCTCTTCTAAGTTGAGCTCACTCTCCACAGCCTGGCAAATGACAGCCAGTTCCGGAAGGAGCGCAATGCTCCCTTCCAATGACCTCTTTACCAAGTTGTGATTGTAAAGATGCCGCTGCACCCTTGCCGGGAGTTGAGCGCCTAAACCACCCAGAAACGCGGGTTTCATGGCCCCCGTCTGTCCTTCCACCACCTTGTTCTTTGACCAGTACCAATAGATCCAATTGAATGTCAAGGTGTAATCCGCCAGCTCCACCCAAGTTCTGACTCCTCCGCGCGCTTGCCTCCAAGGCCACGCGGTTGAAATTGCTTTCCCGGAATCGAGGTTTGCGCCTACCCCACCGCGTTAGGATCTCCGCCTTCAGTTTTGGCCAATCCTGATTCTTTTAGCCTTCCATCTCCTCCAAATCCCGGAGCTTCTCTTTGTCCATAATGAACAGGATGACAAGCCAGGCCTTATTGGCGTCTGACGCACCTTCCCCATCTGCAATACCTTTGTATCTTGAGATGAATCGCTCCAAATCCGCAGTGTTGAATCGGATGTGAGGGTAGTCGCACAGCCTGATGCAAACCGGACGAGTGGGTTCATGGTCACTGGAGACCAATGGGGGAACAGCGTAGCTTGTCCTGGGTCAAGCAGAAGGAGGGGGAGGAGGAGGGATGGAAGACGCGAGTGGGGTGGGAGTAGCCAACCCGGAAACAGAAGGAGAACAAGAAGAAGAAGAGGAATCCACTGTAGGGAGGTATGGATAGGACATCGCGCCCAGTTCCCTTTGAAAGACAAGAAACGGAAGGTTATTTCCTGGCCAGACCCCCAGATGTGGAAAGAATAAGGGTTATCCCCCTATAATTGTCCCAAGGTTTGGAAGTTAACAGTTCCCTGCGTTTGAAAGGAGATGGGGATGCCCAAAGTTGCACTTGAAATGAGAAATAGAAATAAGGAGATAAGAGATAAAGAAGAGTAGAGAGAGAGTGAAATCGCCAATCCTTCAATCCTAACAACTTTCCACCTTGATGTGTATCCGGTATGAGTTCCTTGAATCTCTTGGTGAGATGTTTGATCCAATCCAGTGATGTGATGGTCTGATTCCATTCCATGCATCCATGCCCTCCTCCATCTTCCCAACCCGGAGTTGAGAGTGAGGATAAGTCCTCCCTCTCAACCCTAACCTAAGTACACGCGCAAATAACAGTATGACAAAAAAACAGAAAACAATTGCAAGACAGAAACCCTAGCCTCCTCTCCACACCTCCATACCAAACTCCCCCCCAACGTCCGTACGCCGTTCCCTCCATCCAGTTTGTCCTTCTCATGACGTGGTCCTCACACTGCGCCCTACTCAGAGCCCCCCGTGCCTGTCCGTATCCGTTTGTCTGCGCCCGCCGTGGGTGTCCGGTAATATCCGGCATGATCCGTGCGCTTGCGCGCGCTCCATCCGTTCCTTTATAGAGCGCAGATTGCTCCGCCCCTACATGTCCAAACCGGCGCGCCTGCAAACCTAGTCGAGCGCACTACCTTCCAAATCCAATCTCTGGGGCGGATTGCTGCCCACGCCGCATTCAATGCTGAGCCCGACCCATCCACTAGGTGCGGAGCCAAACAGCGGCTGCTGCTGATCCAGCAGCTGCCGCTGCTGAGCACTCTGCATACCCTAATGCTGAGCCTGCTTGCCTCCAATGCTGAGCGGGGAGCCGCAAAGCAGTTCCCAATCCGTGTCTATTAATTGACACCACAGCGACGAGCAGATAGACAAACTTACCAGCCTTGATCTGGACAACATCAAGCAAGACTTGACCAAAGAGGGCGTCTTCCCCTGTGGGGTTTTGGAATTCCTTAGGCAATCTCGCGCTCCGCCGTTGACAGGATTTGCAGGACGCCAACCATTCCCGTACTGCACACACTACCCCTGGCCACCAGAACTGCTCTTTCACCCGCCTCCGCGTCTCGACCTCCCCTCAATGGCCAAGATTGTTGTGAAGGCTTTGGAGGATAGCTTCCTGATCCGCCCTTGAAGTGGTAACCACAAGAGGAACCAGAGTCTTCCGCTGCCAAAGCTGCCCCTCCTGTACGTAGACGTTTCCCGCTTGCCGCCTTGCCCATTGCATGTGCTTGTCCATAGTTCCGTCGGGAAAACAAAGGTCTTGCAAGTAATCACAAAGAATCGCGTACCGCCCCCTCTGCCGGAGCGGCAGCTGAACGCCCGCCTCCACAACCCCTAACTTGAAAACCTGGGTCTCCACATCAAGCAGTTCCGCGTCCTCAAACGGGTTGTCCCTTGGATACCGCGACAACGCGTCGGGCATAGTGAACACTTTCCCCGGAACATGAACAACAGCAAAGGAAAAAAGTTGAA
Source organism: Puccinia polysora (assembly GCA_025617555.3). Lineage (NCBI taxonomy): Eukaryota > Fungi > Basidiomycota > Pucciniomycetes > Pucciniales > Pucciniaceae > Puccinia > Puccinia polysora. Next base: position 5,158,942 of record CM062643.1, on the reverse strand, counting down.
GAAACGCCACCCACCTGGTCATGGGAGCATTGGGCAACGCCGGGGAATTGATCATTGGCGCCAGCGCCTCCGCATCCACCAAAAGCTCAAAGTGAACCCCCCACAAAAGATACTGAAGCCGCCGCACAATCTTGGTGACCCCGCACAACTCCAACTTTGGCTGAGAGTACCGGCTTTCCGTTGGAGTGAAGGTGACCAACTCGTAAAGCAACGGCCTATCCCTTACCTTTGTCCTCTTGAGTGAGAACCCCCCATGCCAAATTTGCTGGAATTGAACGCTAGCCTAATTCCTCCTGCATTGTAGTCAAGATTGCGGAGCACAATGTCACGTCCCAAAATCTCCTTGAGCTTCCGGAACGTGCTATTGCACTCTTCCCCCCAATTCTACTCCGTGCCTTTCCGCGTCAGTGATTGGAGTTGGCTTGCCACCTCCGCAAACCTCTCAATGAAGATACGGAAATAGCTACATAATCCCAAGAACTGAAGGATATGCGACACCATCCACAGGGTCGGCCATTCAAGGAGCTTGTTCCGCTTTTTCTCTGCAATGCGCCAGCCATTGGAAGCAACAACATGGCCAAGGACTTTGAGCGCCAGGACACAAACCGCCAACTTCCTCCCTGACACCGTCATTCCTGCCTCCTCAATGCAAAACAGGATGTGTTCCAACATCTGCGCGTATTCCCACACAAAACATCGGACGCCCGGAACTTCAACCAGCTCTGCTCCTCCATAATCAGATTTCAGACCTTTGATGCCTGCGTCATCAATGATGATTTGGACTCCCTCAGGAAGATCATCTTTCAGGATCCAAGCCATTTGCGCCTGGTACACCGCCACAGAATTGGTCGCGCCCTTTGGTAGCCGAGTCAGCTGCATTCTTCCCAACCCAGTCTCAAATGCTGTTAGAGGCAGTGAGCGAGGATCCAACTTGTTCTGGTTGTATCCCCCCATCAAATCCACTAAACCGTAACAAGCGCACCCCGCCATTGAATCAAGGAACTCGTCAACGCGGGGGGGCCGTCCTGCGTCCTGGATTGTAAAGGAGTTGAGCCGCTGCAGATCATGGATAATCCTCAACAACTTTCTGTCCTGCTTAACTACTGCAAAGATTGGACTTGAGTAACTAGACGTTGACTGTTTGTAAAGGCCAGTCTTCACCCATTCCTGCACCAACTCCAGAAACTGCTCCCAGACCGCCCGCCGTATCAGAATTGGCTTGATCTGCCACGGCTTGTGATTGACTGTGGGGATGACATAGGGGTCACCAATATTGTTTTTCAGAAGCCCCCACTCTTCAGGTCCAAATGCGAGCGCTCTTTCCCAAAGAACCAGAAACAAAACCAGCAACTCACGCTCCTCCATACTCAACCATCCCGTTGGGCCGAAATTGAAAGCTGCAATCCGCTCATCTGTGATCCGCGCCAAACTAGTAACCCACCTCAAATCCTTAATTGGCGTGACCCAAGGTTCCCGCAACCAAGCAATTGGTCGAAGCGGTCCTTTCAATTCCTTGGGCATTGGCTCATTCCTCGGTCGGACCTTCCGCAACACCGGCTTGTACTTGCCAGCGTTGCACCACATCATCCGCACGCATCCTTTGCTGTAGGTCCTGCACAGAATGGAACCGCGGCTTTCGCCTTTGCTCACGAGTGTGGCACAATGATAGGGTTTTCGAAGAGTAGTACCCTTGGGCAATGCATACTGAGAAAAGGGACTTACTTCTGAAACTTGCGCACCCTGCACTTTCCTTCCTCCCCCTCCCTGCTCCTCATTAGTCGACCGCCCGCGAAAAACGGAGCTTGTTCCATGCGGTTTCCTTGGTCGACTAGGAAAAATCCTCCAAGGGTTCCCCGTTGCAGGTCAACTCCGCGTCCGGTTCCTCCTCATACTCCAACACTCTCCTCCGCTTTCCTTGCCCGCAATTGTAGATAGTTGTCTCGAACCTTCCACCGGACAAATCCTCCACCTTCAACACCTCCGTTCCCGCCTCCGGATCAAAAACCATTTGTGCTTGGAACCCAAACATGAATGGCCTTCCCAAAATCACATCCCCACAATCAACCAAAAGGAAAGAAAGAGGCTTACAGACCCTTGCAACCTCGACCTCCTCCTCCTCCTCAACTACCCCATCCACACAAAACTCCCCTCCGTTAAGCGTGCGGAGACCCATTGCACATTTCTGCCAAACCAAGCCCAAATCATCCACCATCCGCGATGGCAGAAGGTTCACCATTGAACCGCTGTCCACCATAGCCCACACCTTCCTCCCCGCTATGACCATTGGAACGTAAGCAAGCGGAGTCAAAACCAATTTCAACTCACACTCCTCGCGCCACATGAACCCGCTGAACTGTCTGAGGTACCTGGCCCTGACTGCAATCCCGCAAAGCCTGCACCATCTTGTCTACCAGCACCGGACACACAGCCGCCAGTTCCCGCAAGGTCAGCAGGACCGGAGTCTCGTTCCCCATCACCCTACGCACGATGTCTGCCGCTTTCTTTTTCCCTACAGGATTTGCTGCCGGGGCCTTGATTCCGGGAACGCGTGCGGCCAGTTTTGGAACGGTCAACCGGGGTTGCTCCTTTGCATCCACCTCCATCTTATTTGAGACCGCCACCTTCTCTTCCATTGCCACTACCCTTACCTCAGCTTCCACCTGAGGTGTTTTCCACAATCCGGGACCGGTAACAATGCCTAGTGACACTTGCGCCGTTGTTCCTGCCTCCTGACCCCGTGTGCGCACCTGCTGAATTGCGGTGGGCTGGCTTGGCTCCATCGGAATCTGTTTGCCCGTCGGAAACATGTACCCCATCCCCGCCGGTTGAACCAATCCCGCATTGAGATCCTTTTTAAGCTCCTTGCATGCCAATTTCCAATGACTGTTTGCCCTGCAGTACGAGCACCCCCTCGGCACAAATGTACCGGGAGGCCAAAACCCTTCCACCATGTGAGGTGGAGGCCCTTGCGGCTGCTGCTGGCCCATACGGCTCATGCAGATCTTCAAATCCTTCATCAGTTCTGTCATTTCACTTACCAGAGGGGAGGGCGCAGGTTGAGGAACTGGAACACGCGTGGAAGTAGGTGGAACCAGGGCCGGAAATTGCGCCGGAGCCAAAACCTGGGGGCGGATTTCTTTGGTCCTGCTGGGAAGGACTTAGCGGTATCCTCAATAAGCTCTTCTAAGTCAAGCTCACTCTTTACAGCCTGGCAAATGACAGCCAACTCCAGAAGGAGCGCGATGCTCCCGTCCAATGACCACTTTACCAAGTTGTGATTTTAAAGATGCCGCTGCACCCTTGCCGGGAGTTGAGCGCCTAAACCACCCAGAAACGCGCGTTTCATGGCCCCCGTCTGTCCCGCCACCACCTTGTTCTTTGACAAGTACCAATAGATCCAACTGAATGTCAAGGTGTAATCCGCCAGCTCCACCTGAGTTCTGACTCCTCCGCATGCGCTTGCCTCCAAGGCCACGTGGTCAAAATTGCTTTCCCAGAATCAAGGTTTGCATCTACCCCACCGCGTTAGGATCTCCGCCTTCATTTTTGGCCAATCCTGATTCTTGTAGCCTTCCATCTCCTCCACATCCCGGAGCTTCTCTTTGTCCATAATGAACAGGACAACAAGCCAGGCCTTATTGGCGTCTGATGCACCTTCCCCATCTGCAATACCTTTGTATCTTGAGATGAATCGCTCCACATCCGCAGTGTTGAATTGGATGTGAGGGTAGTCGCGTGGCCTGATGCAAACCGGATGAGTGGGTTCATGGTCACTGGAGACCAATGGGGGAACGGCGTAGCTCTTCCTGGGTCGAGCAGAGGGAGGGGGAGGAGGAGGGATGGAAGACGCGAGTGGGGTTGGAGTAGCGGACCCAGAAATAGAAGGAGAAGAAGAAGAAGAAGAGGAAACGACTGCAGGGAGGTATGAATAGGACATCGCGCCCAGTTCCCTTTGAAAGACAAGAAACAGAAGGTTTTTTCCCGGCCAGACCCCCAGATGTGGATAGAATAAGGGTTATCCCCCTATAATTGTACCAAGGTTCGGAAGTTAACAGTTCCCTGCGTTTGAAAGGAGATGGGGATGCCCAAAGTTGCACTTGAAATGAGAAATAGAAATAAGGAGATAAGAGATAAAGAAGAGTAGAGAGAGAGTGAAATCGCCAATCCTTCAATCCTAAGAACTTTCCACCTGGATGTGTATCTGGTATGAGTTCCTTGAATCTCTTGGTGAGATGATTGATCCAATGCAATGATGTGATGGTCTGATTCCATGCCCCCCTCTCCTCCTAACCCGGAGTTGAGAGTGAGAATAAGTCCTCCCTCTACACCCTAACCTAAGTACACGCGCAAATAACAGTATGACAGAGAAACAGAAAAAAATCCCAAAACAGAAACCCTAGCCTCCTCTCCCCAACTCCGTACTCAACTTCCCCTGTTGTCCGTACGCCATTTTGTCCATCCGGTTTGTCCTTCTCATGACGCGGTCCTTGCACCGCGCCCTACTCGGAGCCCCCTGCGCCTGTTTGTATCTGTCGTCCGTGCCCGTCGTGGATGCCTGGTGTTATCTGGCGTGATCCACGCGCTTGCGCGCGTGCTCCGTCCGTTCCTTTATAGCCCACGTATTTCTCTGCTCCTACATATCCGAACTGGCGCGCCCGCGAACCTAGTCAAGCGCACTACCTTCCAAATCCAATCTCCGGCGTGGATTGCTGCCCACGCTGCATTAAATTATGAGCCCGACCCGTCCACTAGGTGCGGAGCCAAACAGCCGCTGCCGCTGCTGAGGACCCCGCATACTAATGCTGGGCGTGCAGCCGCAAAGCTGTTCCCAATCCGCGTCTATAAATTGACACCACACCTTCAACCTACTTCTTCCCCCTCCAGCGGGCAACAACCTCATACGGCGGTCTCAAGCGCCCGTCTACCTCACCCAATTCATCTCTGACGCCTGCAAACCGACAATTGTTGTTGGCAGCCATTGCAATCTTTGGGCTACCACCAACCAATGACCGCAAGCGTTTGCTTGTGGCCGTCAATTACCTTGTGCCACCTTCAAAAATCCCCCTGTCCAACCGCGGTTGCAGCCGGTCAAACCTGTCATCTGCCTCTTGGCTCACCGGTCTCCCGCGCAGCTCTTCTGTTGCCCACGCAGGTCTCAACGGTTGCCCGGGCCCGTCAGTAAGTCCGCGGGCCTCTCACTTGCTACTTTCCTTCCCACGCCCATCCTGTTAAAAAAAAAAATCCGCTCCCATTTGTAAAAATCTCTTGTAAATAGTCTACAGGCCTCTGGTCTATAAAAGGAGGGGCTCTCCCCTGCTTTTTCTTAAAAAAAAAATCATCCATGGGAGTGTGTGCTTATGTACCCCCATTATTGTGAAATTAAGATCCTGATCCCTATCCTGGGTATATCTCTGATTTCCCCCTGATCAATTTTTGACCCTGAGTCTTTGCCCCTCTGTGGCCTGATCCTTATCACCAACCAATAGCCTTTCTGGTTGAAGAAAGTTCTGTCTTTTGGAATTTTTGAGTGTGTTATACCACTCCTTGATCCCTTTCCCTGACCATACTGGTCCTGATCCCTGATCATCTTTCTGGAGCCAATCACAATTGATTGAAGAGGTCTTATTAAGCTTAAGACCTGGAGTGTTATACCTCCCTTTATTTTCTTTGGAGTTGCATTCTGCCAGCCTACTCTTGAGTCCCTTGAGAAGTGTTGAGGTTATCCTTGCTTCAAATCAGTTACTGTTTGCTTTTAGAGCTTCTTAAACATTTTTCTTTTTCTTGTGCAGCCACCCTCAGTTATCTGGTACCCTTCAAGCGCTTGATTGCGGAGAGTTGGGCAGGTTCATTGAGAACCTGGAGGTTGGTTGGGTTTGAGTTGATCATCCGCAATCTTCTGCTGACAACCAGAGTTATTAGCTTGTGGGTGTTGTTTACATACAACAGCTTTTGTTCTTTGAACTCTAAGCAGACTTTAATTTCTTTTGTTCAAGTTTTTCCCTGCATAATCTTGCCTCAGATAGTGCTGTTCCATCGCTACCAAACTATTATCATCTTTATCCTCTACTCCTTGATTCCTCATTTACCAGGTTCTGGACCTTGATCTTGGTTACATCTAAATATTTTTGTAACACTCAGGAGGGCAGCCTAAACAGTACCTTTCCCCTCCACAGAACTGCCACGGCCTAGCACTGTTTGGAGTCTTACAGCGTATGGACTGAGGTAGATGGTACTGAGGAAAGGATATGTTGAAGTGAGGGATACAATGATACTTAAGCTTTAAGCATGACAGTTGCCCAGGTATGAAGACGCAAGATCCTGCAAGTATTCAGATGATTTTCCCATCAATTCCAAAATTTTTTGTGAGTACTGTATACCCCTAGTTATTATCCTACTTCTTTGTCTCTCAAATAAATTTATAATTAAAGTATGTTTTCATCTTCATCTTGTTGTTGTGAAAACTATATTTTTCAAAATGCACAATGTGTCCCTAGTACTGCTGCAAGAGGTCTCCAAGGCAAATACAAGCAATGCTGTCTGTGCAAGGTTGCTTGCACTTTTCCTATAAATAGCAAACCAATAGTGGATACCCCTGTAGTTTCTTGGAGTGAGGTGCAAAGCCAAAGGTCTGCACCGCAAGTGAACTATCATACACCCCCAGTGCCAGAGATTGAATTCTTAGGCGTCCAAAGCCCTGGTAAGCTCAAGACTTAGGAACTAACAATAAATAAAATAAAAAGAAATGGAGCTAATATAATTTTGTGCTTGAAATTACTACCACCATTTTGAAGGAAAACTAATAATATTCCTCCCCTACCGCCTTTGTATATTGGAATGTTGTCCAAATTTGAGGTGAATCAGATGAATCCCAAGGTGCAAGGAAAAGTTTAAGCTGAGGAATTGGCTGTAGTCAAAGAAGCAAGGGAGGAAGGGATGATTACTGAAGGAGAGGGTGATACAGAGGGGAGGGAAGTAAATGAAGAAAAAGGAAACAGGACAGAGGGAAGGAATGGAAGAAAATGGGTTATAGAGGAACGGGGTGGAATGGAAGGCCAAGATGGAGGGAACCGGGTGCAAGTCAAAGCACCCATCAAAACTGCTGCAAGGCAATTAACTGGCAGTGTTGGAGAAGGTTTGTCAAGGGGCCAAAGAAAGAGATCATATGAGGAGCTCTTGGAAGAAGGTGGATGGAATGCCTGGCAAAAGAGGGCTTGGACTGCAAGGTGCAAGGAAATCTTTGAAAGGCAACTGGTAACGCAACTAATGGTGTTGCAAAGGATGTCTTCTTTGATAAACAACAAGGATTTGGATTAATATAGGTTGATGGTAGAGGAATTGAATGAAAATTGGGAGGAAGCAGAAAGAGAAGTAAAGGAAAATTTGTAAAAATGTATTTTATTTGTAATCTTATTTTATATAATATATATAGGTTATTTTATTATAATATATATAGGTTATTTTATTATAATATATATAGGTCATTTTATTATAATATATATAGGTTATTTTATTATAATATATAAAGGTTATTTTATTATAATATATATATAGGTTTTTTTATTATAATATATATAGGTTATTTTATTATAATATATATAGGTTATTTTATTATAATATATATAGGTTATTTTATTATAATATATATAGGCTATTTTATTATAATATATATAGGTTATTTTATTATAATATATATAGGTTATTTTATTATAATATATATAGGTTATTTTATTATAATACATAAAGGTTATTTTATTATAATATATTTAGTTTATTTTATTATAATATATATAGGTTATTCTATTATAATATATATAAGTTATTTAATTATAATATATATAAGTTATTTTATTATAATATATATAGGTTATTTTATTATAATATATATAGGTTATTTTATTATAATATATATAGGTTATTATTATTATATATATATATATATATATATATATATATATATATATATATATATATATATATATATATATATATATATATATATATATATATATATATATATATATATATATATATATATAAATATATATATTTTATATATATATTTTATATATTTTATTTGAAATAAAAAAATGTGAAAGAATAAAATATTGTGAAAAGAAAATGGATAATTTTTAGAAACTGGAGAGGAGATAAAGTAAGGAAATGGGATGAGATGGTTGGGATGGAATGAGATGGAAGTGCGGAATGGGATTGGAGTCATGATTGGCAAGGTTTGCAAGGGTAACTCCCATGAAAGTCTCAAACCAAATCAGGAGAGTTGAAAAGGTGATGGGCTGGTTCCACAAGGTGCGATCATTTTTGGACTGGAAGCCAGTCCATTCAACAAGGTATTGAAGTTTTCCTTTGCGTAACCTAGAATTTGAAATAAAAATTACTTCCTACTCTAACTGATCTTGGTTGTTGACCGGTTCAGGAGGGGGATGAGTCTTGCCCAGGTATAAGACTCAAGCTGCCTCTAGGAGAGACACATGAAAGACCAGGTGGATACCTTTCCTTTTTTCAGGTAAGGTGAGTTTAAAAGCGTTAGGGGAAATGAATGATTTTACTTTGAAGGGGCCAAGTTTTCTTTTGGGGAGTTTTTGGGTTGGCCAAGTACTAAGCCATACCTGATCTCCTACCACAAAGTTTGCGGCCAAAGTGCAAAGGTGGTCTCCTTGTTCCTTGTAGCACTGGTTTTCCGCTTCAAGGTTGGTTCAAAGTTGTGTTTGAAGAGAATGAGGGTGATTAAGGTAATCAGTAGTAGGTTGAGAAGGTGCTCCGTGAAAAGAAGAGAAAGTTGGGTTTCTATCATAAAAAGTCTGGAAGGGAAACTGTTTGGTGGAAGAATGAGTGGAGTTGTTGTAGGAAAACTTGGCTAATGGGAGCCATTGCGACCAGTTGTCCTGTTGGTAGGCAACGTACGTTCAAAGATACTGTTTGAGAATCTGATTGAATTGCTAGGTTTGAACATCCATTTCTGGGTGGTAAGCAATTGGTAAATTGCAAGTAATCTTCAAGTGTTGGCAAAGCAAGGTCCAGAAGATAGAGGAAAACAAATATCCACAATAACTAATTATGTTATTGGGGAGACCATGTTTTTAGAATACATATTCTATGAATAAATTAGCTAAGTCTTCTGAGGAGGCCATCACATTAATGAAAAGGAATAAATCCATCTTTGAGAAGCAATCTACTATGACTAAAATAGCATAATAAAAACTAGAAATAGGTAATTTGGAAATGAAATCCATAGACAGCAAGTGCCAAGAAATAGGCGGAATTGGAAGGGGCTGGAGCAGCCCATACTTCTGGTGTTTTCAGGACTTGTTACAATTAAAATCATAGCAAGCGTTAACATAGTCTTTCACTTCCTTGGTCATAACAGAAGCCTTGTGCAATCAATTGGTAGGTTTTATCATTCCCATGATGACCAGCAAGCAGAGAATCATTCCTTTACTCAAAGATATCTAACTTAATGCAAGGATTATCTGATACTACTATAAGGTACTTATAAACTAAATAACCATTTTTGTAAATACTGTAACCACTATCTAATAGATTTGCACTCTTGCAAATTTTGGTACACTTGGGATAATTGAGTTCAGCTTGTTGTAGTTTGGGAGCTGTATCACAAAGGTGAGTGATGATTGAACTGAGTTGGGCAGATTGGGTTGAGAATAGTGTCCTAATGTTTTCAGGGTTGTTGTTGGAAAAGGTGCCCCCCCCTGGTTAAACGTCATCCCAACGTGATAAAGATCAGGGACAAACAATTGTTTCCCAGGATGGTATTTGATCATAAAGTTGAACTTGGAGAGGTATTTGGCCCATCATGCCTGTCTGCGTGTAAGGAATTTTCAGCTCATGAAATATTTTAAAGAATGGTGATCTGTTGGGACCTCAAAGGGTTCCATAAGACTCAAAAGGTATGAATGCCATTTTTTCAAGCAAAAATCAATTGCAAGAAGTTTCTTTTCATGGATCTTTTAATTAAGATCTGCAGCAAGCAATTTGAAAGACTTGAAAGATATGGGATGAAAGAGGGAAAAAGAGGAGGAAATATGCAAGATTACTCCTGCAACCGCATAGTTGCTTGCATCCGTTTCTACAATAGTTCAAGCTAGCATGTTCAAGTGAGCAAGTATTGGAGCAGCAGTGAATGCTTTCTTCAGAGCTTTGAACTCTAAAGCAGCTTGTTCTGTAAAAACAAAATGAGTGTATTTTTGAAGAAGGTTAGGAATTTTTACAGTTTTATTAGCATAATGCTCAAAAAAACTCCTGTAAAAATTACTGAAACCAATAAAAACTTGAAGGGATTTGAAAGAAGAAGTTGGGGGCCAGTCCAATATGCGCTGGCTCTTGGCTGGATCCATTGGTAGTCCTTTCTGCAAGACTATGACACCTAGAAACTGAAGAGAAGGAGTATGGAATTTGCACTTAGAGGCTTTTGCAAACAGGTCATTATTGAAAAGTCACTGTAGCACCTCTTGAACATGTGCAATGTGATCCTCAAGATTTGTTGAGTTAACTAGTATATTGTCAAGATACACCATGAGGTATTTCTCTGTAGTACAAGGTCAGAAAAAATGTTGTTGACAAAGTGTTGAAAAGTGGAAGGAGAATTGCAGAGGCCAAAAGGAATGACAGTATACTCATAACTGCCAAACCTTGTTCTCATCGCAGTCAAATATTCATGAACTTTTGCAATGCAAACTAGATTATAGGCGCCTCAAAGGTCTAACTTTGAGAAATAAGCAGCTCCATGGAAGAGAGTGAGGAGGTGCAACATAGACGGCACAAGATAGTCATCCTTCCAGGTTACCTGGTTCAGTTTCCTGTATTCAACACACTAGCAAAGTCCGCTGTCTTTCTTCAGAAAAAATAGGACAGGTGAAGCGGTATTTGAATTACTTGGTTGAAGAAATCCTTTCAATACATTTTCCACAATGCATTTTTGAAGCGCGCTTGATTCTTGCTTTGAGAGAGAGTAGACTGGTCCGGGTCCTGGAAGTTGGCCAGTAAGTTTGATCCTGTGATCATAAGAATTGGATGGGGGAAGTTTATCTGCATTTAAATCTGAAAAGAAGTCAGAAAAGTCATGATAAACTAGAGGTAAAGACTCTCCAATGATTTCTAGATCTTCATGTTATAATTATGGCCAGCAATTAGCTTAGGCAAATAAGCAGTATTTAAAGCAAAAGAAATTCTGGAAACCTTGTGCCAATAATTTCTAATGGGCTCTCACAGTGGGGAAATACGTCGGATGATATTCTTGATGGATTCAATCGGATGTTTGATGAATGATGGAAAACAGCAGGGAGAAGAGCTCCTTAAGTAAAAAAGGTTTGCCTCTGGTGAGCCCAAAATCCAACAAGCCAAAAGGAAAATTTTCCGCCGGGAAAGAGCTCTAAAGGCTCTACAGACCTTGTTACTTTTTTTGGGCTACATCAGCCCGCATGGCATCAGTCCCTGTACCCTTAAAACCAGCCTGTTCTGGTCATTTCAGGTGTTTCCACCGTAACAGGGCTGACCAGCCCCTTAGCTGGTCAAACCCCTGGCAAGCTGTCTGTTACAACTGGCACTTTTATCTCAGATGCTGGCTGGTTGCCTCTTGCAACCAGCCCCTGGCCATACAAATGGCCAGGTGGGACCCGGGACACACCTGGGTCCGGTCTCAGACTAACATGGGGGGGGGGGTGTAACTGGCGGACATGCCACCCCCCTCTTTCTCTTAAATTGCTGGAGGGGGCGGTCAAATCCCCCTACCAGGGGCCCTGGAGGTTTATACCACCAGGGCGTTGTCAAGGTAAGTGGGCTGGGGGGTGGTCAAATCCCCTCCAGTCTGTCACTCCTCCCCCTTGGTAAAGGGGGAGGGGGAGAGCTCCCCTTTTCTGGCGCCTTGCATTGATGTTGGAGGGGTGATCAAATCCCCCCCACCCCTTGTTGCCTTGCTGCAACTGGCCCAGCCATCCTCCTGGGTGAGGGGGTGATGAAATCCCCCTCACCCTGACCAGTCGCCCTGCTGCGGCCGGTTGCTGGCTAGTTCAACCCAGCAAGCCATCTCCTTCCATCTCACAATGACAAGCAAGAGGAGGGAGGGGAGCCAGGGCCGCTGGCCCCTGCTCCCGTGGCACTAACCGCTGGTTGCAACCGGCCGGGTCCGTGCGGATTTAAGGAAAGGAAAAGAGCGTGTAAAATCATGAAAGAAAAGAAAGTAGCAGATGGAGATCTTACAACTAGACAGATCAAAGAAATGGTTGATCAGATAGGCTAGGAGATGTTGAGGAAAGATAATGGGCCAGTTGATTGAGATGGTGAGAGGATTGGATGGCGACAATGGAATTATTGAGATTCTATTAATGAATGAAATGAGGATTTGGAAGGAATCGGAGAATGGTGTAGAATGGGAGGAGAGCGAATGAGAATGGGAAAGTAGAGAATGAGAATGGGAGATTGGAATGTTTGGATGGAATGAGGAAATGAGAGGTGCCATTGGTCAGAGTGAAGCATGAGGACTCAAGGAGACAGAGCAAGATTCAAATTGGAGGAGATCGAATTGAAGTAACCACACCCCATCAGTGTCAAGGTGTTGCGGTCAAAGTTCCGCAGAGATCAACTATTTCTACATAGACTATTTACAAGAGAGATTTACAAATGGGAGCGGAATTTTTTTATTTTTATTTTTTTTTTTAAGGATCAAGATCATGAGAAAAAAAAAGAAAAAAAAGAAACAAACAGGTACTCAGAGAAAAAGAAATCCAAAGAGGGACGCCCGCGCGCATCCTGATGGGCCGGGCGACTGCTGAGGCCGCAGATGACCGCCGGCAGGTGTCCGATGGGCATTGGCAAGGTAAGAGACCCGCGCCAGCAATGGAGAAGCCGCGCAGGAGACCGGCGAGCTAGAGGTGGAAAGGGTTGCTGCTGATTGGTAAATTGAGGATTGATCTGATGAGTGGGTTGAAGTCCTATCAAGCTATTTGGTTGTAAATGGTATTGGTTTGGTTGCTGCTGTGTTTGAAAGCTGCTAAGAGGTTGAGGCTGTGATTGAAAGCCATTGAGCTGAAATTGTTGCAGTTGAGAGGCATACTTGAATGGTATTCATTGGTGCCATCTTGGCCAAGAAACCAGCGACTTGTCTAGGTAGGGCGACCGGGGCCGTTCCAGGGGCTGAGTGTGGTATGCTCCACAGATTGGGCAAAGAAGAGCGAAAAGATGCATTGGGCCCTTCTGGGACTGGGAGATGAACCAGATAAAGTGCACATGATTGAAACGGATTGTGGAGATACCCATTTGATTGCAGCAAGCCTAAACAGTATAGATCAGAGGAGCGCTAACGTTACGTTGGAGAGCTTTGAGATCAGCAGCTTTCTGATGATGCTCGGACCATCAAGTTATTTGTTTTTGCCAGTCATCACAGAGTCCTTGGAGGCGTTTGAGCGCCGCCTCAGCTTTGGATCAAGTCAGTTGACCAGTGACCATCTGATAGGAGAACTGGGCAAGAGTGAGGGATTTGAGAGCTTTGCAGAACCAGACCCAAGACTGGAAACCTGTGGGTAGATGCCAATCCCGACGTGCAACAAGGAAAGAGAAACCCCCCTCAGGAGGAAACCAAGGAGTGGCAGGAGGAAGATGATGATGGTTGAGTGAGGAAGGGATGAATGGGAGGGAGATTGAGTGGATGGATGAGCAATGATTTTTTCTTTTTTCTTTTTATTATTATTATTATTTTTTTGATAATGATACCTATGAAGGATGATAAGGAAAAATCATAAAAAATTAAAATCTCCGCACTGGCCAGGGTGTCCAGGTTGGGGCACCACATCTCTCCCCAACTTACAGACTGTCCCTAGTCTGCTCCCAAGTTTGATGCCATAAAAAAAGAAAGGAAAAAAAGAAGTTGAAACCAAAGAATAGCCATTTTGATCTTGAGAGTGGTTGAAGAAAAATATGTTGATCCAACCAAAAATGCTAGAAGTGGCTGAGCCAAAATGAAGAAGGCGTCCCAGGTGCTCACATGTGTGGCATGAAGTAGAGTTTCACAACAAAACGCAGCAGATGACCCTGATGGTGCACAATTGGGAGGACTTACTTCTGGACCAAGTTGCCTCCACAAGAATAAAATTTCTTGACCTGATCAGCAGAGAACCTTCTGGCCATCTGAGTACCATCCAGTTCCTCCAAAACATATCATCCTCCTCTAACTTGAAGGACTACTCCGTAAGGACCATTCCAGCGGTTAGAGAAAAGCTTTCCCCACTGAGTTTCCAAGGAACAATTTTAAGCCAATACCAGATCACCAGGGTTTAAAGGTTCCCTGATTTGATTTAGGTTTTAATCTTCCCAATACTAAACTTATTTTGGTCTTGATTCCATCATCTCCTGATAAGCTTTGTTTTGAATATCTTCACTCCGCTCCAGTTGCTTTGATCTGGCAACTAACAGGTCAGTAGTTGAGGAAACTTGTTCCCAAGAGATGCCCAAGAAAGACTCCATTTCAAGATCAAGAGGAAGAACAGCCCTCTGACCAAAGATGATTTCATAAAGAGAGTAACCAGTGGTTTGCTTGGTGGAAATTTGATCAGAGAAGAGGACCAAGGGGAGAAACGTCCAACAATTCTTGCCACTTTCACCAGCCAATTTACCCAGAGCAGCCTTCAAGGGCGCATGGCCTCTTTCCACCATGCCTTGTCCTTCAGGATAATAGGGAGTAGTAAATCTATGTTTTCCAGGGAGCAATTGGATCATTTCAGCAAGTTTTCCACCAAATTCCAAGCCACCATCCATACAATAAGATTGAGCCAACCCATAACGCATTACCAAGTCTCATGAAAAAAGCTGCTACTGATTCAGAGCTGAGGTTCTTAAGAAACTTTGCTTCAACCCATCCAGAAAAATCATCTCTAGCCACAATGAAGTACTTAGCTCCACAAGCCTTAATGTGAACCACATCCATAGCAATCCTCCCAAAGACAGTGGACTCTCCAGTGGGGTAACAAATTTTGGCCAGGCGCCTAAGATCACGTTTCTGGCACACTTCACAACTCCTGCACCATTGAGCTATGGATTTCTTCAGGGATGGCCACCAAAATTGTTGGGATATTTGTCAATAAGTTTTGGTTTCCCCACGATGACCAAGGCCTTCATAGAGACTTTCCAGGATCAAATCTTGCTTGAAAGGGATAGTTACCACAAGAAGTGCACAAGGAGTTTCTCTTTTCATAAGCCTAGAACCTTGGAAAAAGAAGTTGGAGGACTTCCTTTTGAGGGACCAAAATTCTTTGGCAGAGAGATCAGGGGGTCTTTGGAGAGTTGAAAGGTACTGCTCTAACTTAAGCCAGAAACCTTTCTGGAAACCAGAATAATTTTGGGGGGAGAAGGAAAAGACAGGGCAGACCAAGGGTTCTTCCTCATCAAAATCCATTTCAACCTCTGATTCATTGTCTCCAATAGGGCGTCGAGATAAACCATCAGGCATGGTGAAAGATTATCCAGGACTGTGAACAATATCAAAAGAGAACAACTGGATGAAAGCCACCCAAAGAGTCATTGGAGCATTTGGAAGGCTGGGGGCGTTGATCATTTCAATAATGGATCATTCATTGACTTGTAACTCAAAGTTTTGACCCCAAAGGACAGTCTGGAGCTTTTTCAAAATTTGGGCCACACCTCAAAGTTCCAGTTTTGGCTGGGAGTACCTGGATTCCACATCTGAGAAAAGAAGAGATTCATAAAGAGCGGGACAATCCAAACCATTATCATCTTCCTGGGTAAGGACAGCCCCAACAGATTGATAACTCAAGTCCACTGCCAGCTTGATCCTGCTGGCTCCGGGTCCATAAGTGATCTTTTTCAAAACAATGTCTTTCCCAACAATTTTTTTGAGCAACTGAAATGATTGTTTGCAGTCTTGGGTCCAAATCCATTCAGCATCCTTCCTGGTTAAGCAACTCAAGGGAATACAGATTTTGGATAATGAGGGAATGAAGATCCTGACATAAGTTACAATACCTAGGAAACCTCTAACTTCCATTGGATTTGTTGGGGTAGGCCAGGAGATGATTTTGTTGACTTTAGAGGGTGCCATCCTTCTTCCTTCCTTGCAGACTATATGACCAACAATTTCCAAGGCAGGGACACAGGCGGCAAGTTTTGATCCAGAGACAGTAAGGCCAGATTCCTCAATTCAAAACAAAATTCTTTCCAACACAGTAGCATACTTCCAGATAAATCGTTGGATTCCTGAGTGCCAAGGTAAGAGCTCATTATCATAGTCAGAAACTGGACCTTTAATCCCGCCATCATCAATAAAGATACCCGCATGATCCGGGATTTCTTCCTGGATGATTCACATCATCTGAGCCTGATAGACTGCAAACATGTTGGTGGCACCTTGAGGCAATCAAGTCAGTTGAAATCAACCAAGGGGAGTATCAAAAGTAGTGGGGGGACAAGAAATAGGATGCAAGGATTGTTCTTCATAGCCACCCATAATGTCACCTAGACCATAGCAAGCTCTCCCAGAGAAGGATTCAACAAATTCTTCAGTGGCAGGAGGCACGCCAGAGTCTTTAATAGTAACTTTATTAAGAGGTTGGAGATCATGAACTACTCTAAGTTTACCATTACTCTTTAGAACACAGAAAACAGGACTGGAATAGCTAGAATTCAATTGTTCATATAAACCGGTTTTGACTTGTTTGCGGACCAACTTGATGAATTTTTCTACTTTAGCAGCAGGGATTGGGATGTTTTTCTTTTGCCAAGGGTCATGTTCAACTACAGGGATGATGTAAGGGAGACCATAGGATTCTTTCAAGAGACCTCTCTCTTCTTCACAGAATGCAATGGATTTTTCCCTTAGAGACAAGATATTTTTTATCCAATTTAACTCATCAGGAAGAAGCCATCCATCTGGACCAAAGTTGACCACTTTCAGACGTTCTTCAGTGACCCAACCAGAGGGAATAAATGGACCAGTGAGAGATTGGGATAGACCACAGTAAGGATTGCGGGATGGAGGAGGACGCATAAGAGGAGGATTGAGGTTGAGAGGCATTGGTTGGTTGATTGGCTGGACCTTCTTTGCAACTGGTTTGTACTTGGTGGCAAAGGAGAGGAATCCTTGCTTCCTCCAAGCATTGACCAGGGAGACCTGACTACAAAAACTGAGGCCATATTCCAACATCTTCCAAGTTTGATGTTCTGCTGCGTCCTTGAAAGGTTCCTTCTCCATAAAAGAGGATCCAAAAGATAACACATTGCTCACATATGTGGCACAGGGTAGAGTTTTGAAAACAACAGTAGTAGAAGCCCCTGGTGGTGCACAATTGGGAGGACTTACTTCTACCCCAAATTTCCTCCACCTAAGACCATACTCCTTCATACCAAAGCCTCCAAGAATAGAATCAAGATCAAGATTTAGTTTAGACTCATTGCGGAGATTCAAAACCAGAATAGAGGATGAGTGATCAGGCTGAAAAGAAAAAGAAAAAAGATACAACAGATCCAGACAGAGAAGAAATATTTTTGGATTTTTTGGGTTTTTCATGTGTTTGGGTTTTGATCTTATTTGGATGAGAAGGAAATGATGAGGAAAAAGAAAGATATTCCTTTGAGGTGGGAGTTGGTCCATGAGTTGAAGTCTGAGGCTGAGAAGAACTAAAACTATCAGTAGGGCCAACTATTCTGCTAAAAAATGAAGATGAGAGGAATGAGAGTTTTCTTTCTGCTTTCCCTTCAGGACAGATTTGGGAGGATGACCAGAGAAGTCTCTTTCCCAACGACCAGAATCCAGAGAACAAAGAGGGAATTCAATCTTTCTGCCATCAGCATCAGGGAGGAGAATTCTCTCCCTAACTTGATCAGAAAAAATCAGGGTAGCACCAAAGTCCATTAAGAAAGGCCTTCCCAAGATCATGGGACCATCCAGACGAGTGATCCAGAAGTGACAGGTGATAAGAGAATCCTAAATTTCTGTATGATTCAAAACCAGCATAGACTATGGAAGAAATAGAAGAGTATGAGAAACACATAAACAGAGATAGGAAGGACAATAGGAGAAAGGAAGTAAAATGGAAAGAGGTCCTACAGTCTGAGCCTTGTGAGTGTTGAGAGAGGTGGAGTCAAAAGAATGAAAAAGAGAACAGGCAGCAGAGGTAGGATGAAGAGAACACAAGCAATGATCTTGAGAGTAGAGGACTGAGTGGATGAGGCGATCAGATCAGAGACAATACTATTGAGAACTTGAGAAATCTGAGTCTTACCAGTCAGAGACTTGGCGCCAGGGCAATAGCTGGAGAGAGAGTGGATCGGTGGTTGCGCCGGAGTCAATTGAAGAGTTGGTAGTTGGTTGGTTGAGTATTGAGACAAGACAGGAAGAGAGAAGGGAGAAAAAGAAGATAGAGACACAAGACCAAAAAGGAGAAAGAAAAGAAGAATCCGAAAAGGAGGTAGAAAGAGAAGATTGGAGAGGAAGACACCAGGATAGAGAAGAGTCTCCGAGAATGAGTCCGGGGGTACCCGGGATAAGGAAGGCGGCGCGCGGATGATAAGAGAGCGCAGGCATAGGGAGTGTGATATTTGTGAGGCAAGTCTTAACACCCCTGGTGACTGGTAAGAGGAAGAAAGGATAATTTACGTCAAGCCAAGGAGAAGACCTTCTGTTGGAGGAGCCTGACGGAGGGGAGAGAGGAAGCCTTTGTGAGGGAGTCCGCGATCATGGTATTGGTCGGAATGAGATTCAGACTATATTTAAAGAGGGAGAAGTCTTCTCAAAGGCCTTTCGTCTTAATGTCGATATGCCGTGACTTAGAATGGGATCCGAATTTCTTTATTTTGTCTTCTAGCCCCTTTTTATCAATGTATATAGTCGGCTTGCATTCGGGAGACTGGTAGATTTCCCAATAAGGTGCGCAACCCATTTGAGCTCGAGGTAGCAGTCCAGAAGGGCATTGAGTTCTGACTCTGTAGAGGATTACGTCACGTTCCTTTGCCTTGAGGAATTCCGGACAATTGGGCTGCCATAGTGAAAAATAATAAAGCCTGTTTGCGACTTACGGAATGTCGGATTGTCGCCCCAAGTAGCGTCGCTGTAACCGGAGAGTATTTCTTGTGTGGGTTCAAACCTGAGGGTGAATTTGAAGTCTCTGGTTGTCTTTAAGTACTTCCAGACCTTTCGCACTTCCCTCCAGTGCGTCATTCCAGGCTTTGTGTTAAACCTAGCCAGACTTGAGATGGCAAAGGATATATCGGGCCGAGTGTATTGGGAGAGATGATTTAGAAGTCCAATAGCAGAGCAGTAATTTATATTCAGTAGAGCGAACTCAGCATGGTCTTCATCCAACGCGGGTTTGAGATGAAAGTTCTGAGTTAGAGGTATGTTCGTGTCCTTGCAGTCAGCCAGGCCTAGCTCCTCTAATCCTCGGTCGATATGGTTAGGTTGACTGAGGAGAATCTTGTCTTCGTCAATTTTGATCAACATGCCGAGTATTGTATTGGGAGAATGGCAGGAAGAGTGAGGGAACTTGCTTAGGAAATTGTTGGCAAATTCATTCGTTTTCCCGACCAAGATGAGGTCATCAACATGAAAGTAGATGGCCTCCATTGATTTTGAATTAAAGTACAGACACGGATTGCTAGTTGATTTGTTGAATCCTTGAGATTTGATCCAGGTGGTGAGAGTCTTGTACCAGTTCTTAGGGGACTGGCGCAGCCCGCAGAGAGATTTCTTTAATTTAAGGTAGGGAGATTTTCTTTGCAATCCTTCAGGCGTCCTGATGATGACAGTTTCACTAAGAGGTGCGTGAAGGAAAGCGCCTTTCACGTCGAATTGAGTGAAATTCAATTTATTCTTGAGGCCATAGAGTAGCGCAAGACGGAGGGATCCAATCTTTGCAGTCGGGGCCCAGGTTTCATCAAAGTTGACCCCCTGAATCTGATCAAATCCTTGTACGCATAAGCGGGCTTTGTATTTTATGGGTTCCCCATGGCAGTTTTCCTTCACCTTAAACACCCAGATGGTGTTCAGAACGTTATCCAGAGAGTCGTAATACTCCTCCCAAACATCTTGGGATTTGATGGAGTTTAACTCATCTTCCAAAGCCTTCCTCCACTTGGGCCATTCGGGGCATTTTTGGGCAGCCTTATATGACGGTGGCTTGTAATAGTGATGGAAGCCGTATTGAGGTGGTTTCCTAATTTTGTTTCGTGGCCTCAGGTTGGGTCTTTGGTTGATGGATTCAAGAACTGGTTGAGGCGGAGAATCGGGAGAGTCAGGAGGAAGAGGATTGAGGGAGTGTTCCTGGGAACTAGTATCCTCCGCATCAGATTCAGATTCTAGATATTCGGACGTGGGTTCTTGGATAGAGTACTGCTTGTCATTTGAGGAGAAGTCCGTTTCATAGGTGTCCGGATTGGGTCTTGAGAATAAGTTGATACCGGGGGATTCAAGGAGTGGAAAAGTATCAGATTGAGTCTTGGGAAATCTCACGTGTTTGGTCTCAATAACCGCACCAAGTGAGTTGAGAACGAGATACAAGTGGAAGGTGGGGTTGAACCCAATCAGAATACCCTTGAGTCCTTTTTTGTCAAATTTGCGGCCCTTTTGAGGGCGGTTCGCGAGGTATATAGCAGAGGTACCTACAGGTTTCAAGTAATTAGTGGGGAGACTCTTACCAAACATGAGTTCCCAAGGAGACAGGTGATTACCTTCTCGAGGAATCTGATTGAGCATGAAGCAGCAGCTTTGTGTTACTATATGCCAGTAGTTTTTGGGTAGTTGAGTGGATGAAAAAGTGGCTCGGGCGGATTCAATGATTGTTCTGTTGGCTCTTTCAGCTTGACCGTTGTGTTGGGAATGATAGGGTTCCGAGGTTTGTAACTTGATATGCTTCGTTTTTGCGAATTCTTTGAGTGTGGAGTTGACAAACTCGGTACCTTTGTTGGAGAAAATTTCGGACGGGTAGTAATTCAGTCTCTTGTATTCAGTCTCAAGTAATTTTATGATGGTTTCAGCAGTTTCGTCCTTGGAGGTAAGTGGAAAAGCTGCTAAGTATCCTGAGAAATTATCCACCAGGGTGAGGATGTAGTGGTGACCAGCCTTTGATTGAGGAGAGATTGGACCGACAAGGTCAAGATGAATCCGGTCCAGAGGTTTGTTGGAGGGAGAGGATGTACATGAGAACGGATATTGAGTGATCTTACTCTTCAAGCAGCTGTTGCATTGAAATCTTGTGAGTTCTTCACTAGTGAAAAGATCTTTAATGATTGGCTTGAGAGTGGAGACGGAAGCGTGTCCATACATCTCATGGATGTCAAGTAGCGAGAGACGGTCAGAGGAGGGCTGATTTGGGATAACGTTGGAGAGGTGCACAGATTGATTTTGACCTGTTGAGCGAGGTTTTTCGATGACAAATAAATTGTCTCAAATTAAACCTTGTAATACTGGGCGTCCTTCACGCGTGATGGAAAATTTATTTCAATTTTGATTAATGCAGCAACCTTTCTGGGCAAGAAGGCCGGGACTAATGAGATTGAAGACAATGTCGGGTACGTAAATGCAGTTCTCAAGTGTTATAGTCGAGTTTTTCCACTCTAGTTTAACGGTTCCAGTGCCACATATTTTTAGATTCGCTTCCAGTTTACCTGTCTTGATTTCCTTGGATTCTTCTTGCAGGCTAACAGATGTGAAGTATTTGAGGTTGTTGAAAATGTGGACATTGGCGCCCGAGTCCAGAAGAAGATTTGGATTGTTGTCGGCGTTGATCCAGAGGGTAAGCAACGCGTGATAATTGATATTTGGATTCTTTTTCGTCCTATTTTTCCACTTGTTTTGTTGTTCAATCCACCATTCAGGAGCATTCTGAGGGTGGAGATGGAAGCAGGAGGATTCCGCATGGGGGGCATTAGGATCATGATAGCCTTCTCGGCATCTCATCTTTGGTTTCTTTTCTTCCTTTTGGATCTTTGTCTTAGTTGATACCAGAGAAACGTCCGCCGCAGGTTTGACTGGATTCAATTGGGCCTTCCTCTCATTATTATATTGGGTGAGATGGTTGAATACTACGTCTACTGTCAGGTTCTTTTCAACATGCATGATCTGCTGCTTGAGGTTTTCAAGAATGGGTGGAAACTTAAAGAGTAAGAGGTACGCAAGTATTTCCTTGGGCAATTCAATCCCCACGTCTGTCATCCTAGTGATAGACTTTCGCATTTCGGTGATGAATCCTTTGATGGCTTGCTCGTGGAAGATTGAGTGTAGGAAATGGTTGAACACTCTTGCCCTGTTTGCTGTCTCTGAAGATGCGAATCTTCGCGTAATTTTGGCCCATAGGAGCTTTGACAAGGATATGTTGGAGGTGTTGACCACGTTAGCGTGGGTTGTGCTGTCAAGTTTTGATAAGATAATGGCTTGTATTTCTCGGTCCTGTTTGGAAGAGAGGGGTCCAGAATTTTGGGTTATAGCTTCCTTGATATCCTTCAGATCAAACAGCATCAACATCTTATCTTGCCATATCAAATAGTTCTCTTTGTTCAAAGGAGGAATTGCGTCAACTGAGGATTTCAAAGCCACCTGGTGGAAGTAGTTGGCTTCTCCCGCTGGTTTGGTCATGATTGAAGTAGTTTGGTTTAATTGTAGGGCCTTTGGCTTTTAACCGTGATAAGAGAATCCCAAATTTCTGTATGATTCAAAACCAGCATAGGCTATGGAAGAAATAGAAGATTATGAGAAACACATAAACAGAGATAGGAAGGACAATAGGAGAAAGGAAGTAAAATGGAAAGAGGTCCTACAGTCTGAGCCTTGTGAGTGTTGAGAGAGGTGGAGTCAACAGAATGAAAAAGAGAACAGGCAGCAGAGGTAGGATGAAGAGAACACAAGCAATGTTCTTGAGAGTAGAGGACTGAGTGGATGAGGCAATCAGATCAGAGACAATACTATCAAGAACTTGAGAAATCTGAGTCTTACCAGTCAGAGACTCGGCGCCAGGGCAATAGCTGGAGAGAGAGTGGATCGGTGGTTGCGCTGGAGTCAATTGAGGATTTGGTAGTTGGTTGGTTGAGTATTGAGACAAGACAGGAAGAGAGAAGGGAGAAAAAGAAGATAGAGACACAAGACCGAAAAGAAGAAAGAAAAGAAGAATCCGAAAAGGAGGTAGAAAGAGCAGATCGGAGAGGAAGACACCAGGATACAGAAGAGTCTCCAAGAATGAGTCCGGGGGTACCCGGGATAAGGAAGGCTGCGCGCGGATGATAAGAGAGCGCAGGCATAGGGAGTGTGATATTTGTGAGGCGAGTCTTAACAACAGGTGCCAACAATATTTCGACCAATTCGAACAGGGATATCCTCAGCAATACCAACCAGCTCACAGGACTGATTTTCAATTCCATAAACCGCAGAGTTGAAACTGACCCTTGGGCTAAGTTTAAGCTTGCAGGCCATGGAGTCTGAAATCAAGTTGAGCTGAGAACCCAAATCCACAAGGAGAGAAACCGTTTTAGTTGAATCACCAAGATAACATGGAAGAAAACCAAGAGGAAAGGAATACAGGTTGGTATCTGAAGAGGGATCTGTTCCACAAGAATCCTCCATCAGAGTACCAGAGGAGACCTTTAATTTTTCCGGACCAATCTCCACACGTCAATGAGAACCCCATTTCTTCATCCCTTCAGCCACAGATGGAGAGATTGACAGGAGTTCAGCCACAGATAGATTGGGGATTTTAAGATCAGAAATTTTCTTTAATACTCCTTCCACAGCATTAGGGTAGTACTTGGAGATGCCCCTCTCAAATCAAACTTTGGGCTGGGTGGAGGGAGGAAGATCAGGTGAAATAGGTGATGGAAGGGGATCTGAGGGTTGGATAGGTTGAAGAGGGGGAAGATCAGAGTTGTCCTGGAACCTTTCCATAAGTGGTTCCCTTTCTACTTCCATGTCTTCCGCATCAGAGGAAGGAGGCTCAGGTGAAGATTGACATTTAACGGGTTTTCGCAGGATTGAAGATGGAACAGAAGGAGACTTATGAGGTTTTGGTTCCTCATGGCGTTTCCTAGCTGGATCAGATTGATAGGTGCCAGGGAATCTGGAAGAAGCTATAGCTGGAGGATACCAAGGTTGCAGAGTTCCACAGGATGATTGAAAATCCACAGAGACCAAGGATGCCTTCTTAGGAGTTGGTAGTTGGTATGAGGCCACCACATGACGGATCGGTTGAGACGAATTGAAAGGGATCAAAGCACCATTAGGAAGGAAGAAATTATTTCCCTTCTGCTCTACTAGTTCACCTCCTTTTCCTTCTGGAGTTCAGGACATCTACCAGTACCATGGCCTTCCCTATGGCAATAATAACAGACTATAGTAGATTTAGGAACAGAATTAGCAGGTTTAGGAGTGGCTAAAGAGGATATTTTCTGATCTATTTTATTCTCAAATGCCTGAAGTAATTTAGTGATCTCATCTATAGTAGGTGTCTCCTGGTGGGCCTGAGGATTGGGTTTAGGTCTGCAATTGGCTTCCATCTTATTCATGATTTTTTTAGATGCTTGAAAAGAGGGGGCAAGGACTGGTTCAGTGATTTTAGGTTTTTCAAAGGTGAGAGCTGTTTGACCTTTCATCACTTTATCCACAGTATTCCTAAGGACCATGAAAGCAGGGAGCTTGAACTGATTGTCTCTTGTCGTGATCATGGATCCAGATTTCACCAATCCATCCTTAATTCTTTCCTGCACTCCTGGAGAGAAAGACTGAAAAAATTGCACTCAAATGTTGTCCAACGTATCAATGTGATTGTTCCGGATAAGATAGGACTGGATAGGGTCCCAAGATTTTCTGAAAGTCTGATAGTTGGAGGCTGAGGAGATACCACCATTGGAGATCCATTGAGAAACCAGGGCATCCAATTCTTGCAAAGTAAATCTGGCTAAATCTATTTTTCGCCAATAGGCCAACATAGCCTCCTTCAGGAGCCTCCAGTTTTGAGTTTCGAATCCCTTGAAAGATTTGATAAACTCCATAACTTTGTCAGAAGAGATAAAAAATTCTAACTGATAAGCCATATCATATTCACTGGCACCATCCACTTCCGCAGCCATCTCATAGGATTCCAGGAATTGTTCAACATTGGTCCCATTGAAGCCTAAATTTTTGTTCTGAGGTTTGATTTTGACCATCTTGGCCCGGACAGATAAAGAGGATCCAGCAGATTCCATGTTGAAGGGTTCCTAAGAGATCCAAACGAGCAGAGTTCCAAGGTGGCTCACAAGTGTGGCAAGAGTAGAGTTTCACAAAAAATGATAAGGATCTTGCCCAGATGGGGCACAATTGGGAGGACTTACTTCTGGACCAAGTTGCCTCCACGGATCAGATCTGAAAAAGGAACAAACAGAAAAAGAAAGAAAAAGAAAAAGAAAAAGAAAATAGGATTGGATTTTGGAGTTGATTCTTCAAGTTGGGACTGTAAATCCCAAGGTTGCTGGTTCAATCCCGGCCCGGGGGACCAAATGTAAGACTCCAAATGGTGCCAGGCTGTGGCAGTTCTGTGGAGGGGAAAGGTGCTGTTTAGACTGCCCTCCTGAGTGTTACAAAAATATTTGGATGTAACTGAGATCAAGGTCCATAACCTGGTAAATGAGGAATCAAGGAGTAGAGGATAAAGATGATAATAGTTTGGTAGCAATGGAACAGCACTATCTGAGACAAGATTATGCAGGGAAAAACTTGAACAAAAGAAGTTAAAGTCCTCTTAGAGTTCAAAGAACAAAAGCTGTTGTATGTAACAACACCCACAAGCTAATAACTCTGGTTGTCAGCTGAAGATTGGGGATGATCAACTCAAAACCAAGCAACCTCCAGGTTCTCAATGAACCTGCCCAACTCTCCGCAATCAAGCGCTTGAAGGGTACCAGATAACTGAGGGTGGCTGTACAAGACAAAGCACAATGTTTAAGAAGCTCCAAAGCAAACAGTAACTGATTTTGAAGCAAGGATAACCTCAACACTTCTCAAGGGACTCAAGAATAGGCTGGCAGAATGCAACTCCAAAGAAAATAAAGGGAGGTATAACACTCCAGGTCTTAAGCTTAATAAGACCTCTTCAATCATTTTTGATTGGATCCAGAAAGGTTATCAGGGATCAGGACCAGTATGGTCAGAGAAAGGGATCAAGGAGTGGTATAACACACTCAAAAATTCCAACAGACAGAATTTTTCTTCAACCAGCAAGGCTATTGGTTGGTGATAAGGATCAGGCGATAGAGGGGAAAAGACTTAGGGCCAAAAATGGATAAGGGAGCAATCAAAGATATACCCAGGATAAGGATCAGGATTAAATTTCATGATGATGGGGGACACAGGCACAAACCCCTATGGATCAATTTCTAGGATGATGATATGATGATCTCCTCTGATAAAAGCAGGGGAGAGCCCCTCCTTTTATAGACCAGAGGCCTGTAGACTATTTACAAGAGAGATTTACAAATGGGAGCAGAAATTGTTTTTCTTTTTTTTTATTTTTTTTAAGGATCAAGATCATGAGAAAACAAAAGAAAAAAAAAAGAAACAAACAGGTACTTGGAGAAAAAGAAATCCAAAGAGGGATGCCCGCGGGCGACTGCTGAGGCCGCAGATGACCGCCGGCAGGTGTCCAATGGGCATTGGCAATGTAAGAGACCCGCGCGGGCAACGGACAAGCCGCGCGGGAGACCGGCAAGGTAGAGGTGGAAAGGGTTGCTGCTGATTGGTAAATCAAGGATTGATCTGATGAGTGGGTTGAAGTCCTATTGAGCTATTTGGTTGTAAATGGTATCCGTTTGGTTGCTGCTGGGGTTGAAAGCTGCTAAGAGGTTGAGGCTGTGATTGAAAGCCATTGAGCTGAAATTTTTGCGGTTGAGAGGGATACTTGAATGGTATTCATTGGTGCCATCTTGGCCAAGAAACCAGCAACTTGTCTGGGTAGGGCGACCGGGGCCGTTCCAGGGGCTGAGTGTGGTATGCTCCACAGATTGGGAAAAGCAGAGAAAAAAGATGCATCGGGCCCTTCTGGGACTGGGAGATGAACCAGATAAAGTGCACATGATTGAAACGGATTCTGGAGATACCCATTTGATTGCAGCAAGCCTTTACAGTATAGATCAGAGGAGCGCTAGGGTTACGTTGGAGAGCTTTGAGATCAGCAGCTTTCTGATGATGCTTGGACCATCAAGTTCTTTGTTTCTGCCAGTCATCCAGGAGTCTTTGGAGGCGTTTGAGCGCCGCCTCAGCTTTGGATTGAGTCAGTTGACCAGTGACCATCTGATAGGAGAACTGGGCAAGAGTGAGGGATTTGAGAGCTTTGCAGAACCAGACCCAAGACTGGAAAACTGTGGGTAGATTCCGATCCCGACGTGCAACAAGGAAATGGAAACCCCCCCAGGAGGAAACCAAGGAGTGGCAGGAGGAAGATGATGATGGTTGATTGAGGAAGGGATGAATGGGAGGGAGATTGAGTGGATGGATGAAAAATGATGGATGTTTATTTTTTTTTTTTTTTTTTGATAATGATACCTATGAAAGATGATAAGGAAAAATCATAAAAAATTAAAATCTCCGCACTGGCCAGGGTGTCCAGGTTGGGGAACCACACCGGTGGGGGATATGGGAAAATACAGCCAGATGGGCTTCTATGGGCATAATTGGGCCCAAGGTTTATTTTGGACATACTTGGCCAGACAGGCTGGCCCACCAAAGTGTGTTTGTCTCAGGTTTTGGGTTTGGGGATGCCTCCCATGATGCAGCCCGCTTGGGGCTTCTGCCTGTGCTGCGGCCTGCTTGGGGCTTCTGCCCGTTCCGCGGCCCGCTTGGGGCCGCTTGTATTCCTTGGTTTGGCCCACGCGGTGCCCAATTGCCTGCGCAGAGCTGTTGCAGGGGCCGAGGGATCCCAAGGGTTGCAATGCTGAGCCGGCCCGGCCGGTTGCAAACAACGGCCAGCGGCCCCGGCTCCCTCCCCCTCCCCTTTCTCGCCATTGTGAGGGGGAGGGGGTGGCTGGCTGCATTGAACCAGCCAGCAACCAACTGCAACAAGGCGGTTGGTCAGGGAAGGGGGGATTTCATCATCCCCTTGCCCAAACAATGACAAGGCCGGCCGCAAGGAGAGCAACCGGCAGTGGGGGGGATCTGATCACCCCTCCACCATTGAAGCAATGCAGAGACCAGGGGCACTCTCCCCCCCCCCTTTACCAAGGGGGAAGAGCGACAGGGCTGAGGGGATTTGACCACCCCCCAGCCCACTTCCATTGATGACGCCCTGGGGGTATCAACCCCCAGGGCCCCTGGTAGGGGGATTTGACCACCCCCTCCAGGGATCTGAGAGAAAGAGGGGGGGAAAGCATGTCTGCTGGTCACACCCCCCCCCCATGCGAGTCTGAGACCGGACCCAGGTGTGTCCTGGGTCCCACCTGGCCATTTGTATGGCCAGGGGCTGGTTGCATGAGGCAACCAGCCAGTGTGTGAGGAAATAGGACCGGTTGTAACAGACAACCGGTCCAGGGATTGAAAAGCACAGGGGCTGGTTCAGCCCCATTGAGGTGGAAACACCAAAAAAAACCGGAATAGGCTGGTTGTAAGGGTACAGGGACTGATGCCATGTGGGCTGATGTAGCCCAAACCAAGTAACAAGGCCTGTAGAGCCTGTAGAGCCCTTTTGGGGCGGAAAATTTGCCTTTTGGCTTGTTGTATCATGGGCTCACAATAGGCCAATCTTATGTACTTAAGGAGCTCTTCTCCCTGCTGTTTTCCATCCATTCATCATCCAATTGAATTCATCAACAATATCATCTAACTTGTTGCCCCATTGTGAGAGCCCATCAAGCAATTATTGACACAAGGTCTCAAGAATTTCTTTTTCTTTAATTACTGCTCATTTCCCTAAGCTAATTGCTGGCCATAATTATAACAGAGAGTTGCTAAAGATCCCCAATATTATTGTGGCCCCTATATTAATTTATTTAATAATAAATTAATTAATATTGATTTATAATAATAAACCATAAACAAACCAAATCAACCTTGCAATATCTTTATCCAAATATTTTATGGTTTTTTGCTGCAATTATTGAATAATATATTGATTATTTATTCTATCACCTCTGGTAGCTAAAGGATAGCAAGGTCCTTGGAATAAAGGAGGCTGACAACTGTGAAGTCTCTGTTATAATTATGGCCAGCAATTAGCTTAGGCAAATGAGCAGTATTTAAAGCAAAAGAAATGCTGGACACTGTGTGTCAATAATGGCTAATGGGGCTCTCACAATGGGGCAATATGTTGGATGAATCAGATGGATGGTGTGAGACCGAGCAAAGTGTAGCCTTCCCCAGTAGAGCAACCCAAGAGGATAAAGGGTTGTGGGGGGGGTGCTCGGGAACAGGAAAGGATCGGAGGGATGGTTTGAAGTCGCAGATGAATCAAATGAATGGATGGAAAACAGCAGGGAGAAGGGCTCCTTAAGTACAAAAGATTGGCCTCTTGTGAGCCCATGATACAACAAGCCAAAAGGCAAATTTTCCGCCCCAAAAGGGCTCTACAGGCTCTACTGGCCTTGTTACTTGGTTTGGACTAAATCAGCCCACATGGCATCAGTCCCTGTACCCTTACAACCAGCCTATTCTGGTTATTTCTGGTGTTTCCACCTCAATGGGGCTGAACCAGCCCCTTAACTGTTCAATCCCCTTGGCTGGTTGTCCTTTACAACCAGCCATGATGACCTTTATTGCCTTGTTTACGGGCTGGTTGCCTCATTCAGCCAGCCCCTGGCCCCTCAAATGGGCCAGGTGGGACCCGGGGCAAACCTGGGTCCGGTCTCAGACTCACATGGGGGGGGGTGACCAGCGGACATGTTGTCCCCCCCCCTTTTTCTCTCAAATCCCTGGTGGGGGCGGTCAAATCCCCTCACCAGGGGCCCTGGGGGTCAATACCTCCAGGGCGTCGTCAAGTACGTTGGCCTGGGAGGTGATCAGGTCCCCCCAGGCCCATCGCTCCTCCCCCTCGGTAAAGGGGGGGGGGAGAGTGTCCCTTCCCTGCTCGGTCGCCTCAAACAATCGATGGTGGGGGGGTGATGAATTCCCCCCCACCTGCCAGTCGCTACCCTTGCAGCCGGCGCCGCCACCTCCTTGGGCAAGGGGGTGGTCAGGTCCCCCCTGCCCTGGCCGACCGCGCTGTCGCGGTTGGTCGCTGGCTGGTTCAACCCAGCCAGCCTGCCCCCTCCCCCTCGCGACGGCGAGCGAGGGGAGGGGGAGCAAGCCGGGGCCGCGAGCCCCGGCTCTGCGGCGCTGGTCGCCGGTCGCGACCAGCCGGGCCCGCGCGGCATCGCACCGCGCGGGATCCCTCGGCCGCGCAACAGCCCCGCGCGGGCCGTCGGGCCCCGCGTGGGCCGTGCCGAGGAACACAGGCGGCCCCGAACGGGCCGCGATGCGAGCAGCGGCCCCGAACGGGCCGCGATGCGAGCAGCGGCCCCGAGCGGGCCGCGACACGGGCGGCAACCCTAATGGGCCGCCCCAAGCCCGAATTGTGAGAAAAGACTACTTTTGCGGGCCAGCCCGTCTGGCCAAGTATGTCCAAAATAAACCTTGGGCCCAATTATGCCCATACAAGCCCATCTGGCCGTATTTGCCCATATACCCCATCGGGCCCGTTAGGGCCCGTGTACCAATGGGTCTGTTTCATGCGTTTTGAGGCCAGTTTCCCCAACTCTGTAACATCCACATGGGCCCGTATGGTCCGTGTGTGTGTCCAATGGGCCTCAGAGGCCCATTTTTGCATCCCATTTGGATTACACTTATACGTAGCACCCGCGTAAGTGCGTACGTATTTTAACAGTCTCACCCTCCAACTTCCTCACAGACATTGAAAATGAACTTTGCAGACAAAATGAATTATTTAATCCTGGCTCCACCTCTGCAACTTCTCTTTCTGTCACACCACAACACAAAATCAAAGAAATCACTCAGCTTTTGCCCTCCACGCCAAAAATGTGAAAATAGAGTTGATAACCCGGCCACTCTTCACTCCAAAGAAGAATGCCATGCCAACCATCCTGAAAAAGCCGCTGCTTTCTACCAAGCTGCCCTGGAGAAAGCAACAGCTTGGATTGGAAAGAAGGCAATGCTAAGCATAAACTTGGGATTTCAAGACACAGTTATTGTTGAAAGTGGAGCCACCTTTCCTACTTCAACAAGCTATCTCCCATTGATTCTAAGGTATATGCTGCCAATGGGTCCACCATCCCATTCTTGGGGAATTTCTAGCAATTATACTGCAAGAATTAGGTCCAATCAAAATTGCTTACACATACTTTTTTCCAACCCTCTCAAACTCCCTGCTTCCCCTCACCAGGTAAATTCAGATGGGTTACTCCTTTTCCCCAGTAGACAAAGGATTTGTATTCAAGTGTCACTCGCCAAAACACATCTTTTGCTCAAGGACCACCTTTTAGGATGTCCTGGTAATCCCCTTAAACAAACCCAAAGCTCTGGAAGTAAAACACCAACTTCTTGTGCTCCATAACACGCTTGGCCATCCCTTCCTGCCCTATCTGAAGTTGGCATACCCCAAGCTGGCTCTGACTTCCTTCAACTGCGCCAACTGTTACATGGTCAAAATGTAACAGAAACCATTCAGCAGCAAGTTTGCTAAAGCATCCAGGAAACTGGAATGCATTCATATGGATCTTTGCAAACCCATTACTCCGGAATGGAGGGGAGGAAACAAATATTTCCTCAAGATAATTGATGGTCACTCCAAATACCGCTTTATCTACCCCATGCCAAGTAAGTCTGACACTTTCCAAAAATTTCCTTCTCTTCCTGAACCAGGCTGAAACCCAGTTGGGATTCTCTATCAAATCTGTAGTCACTGAAAATGGAAGAAATTTTGTTAACCATTCTTCCATCAACTGATTCAAGAATATAGGCATCATCCACCACACCAACTCACCCTTTAACCCCCGGAAGAACCCCTTTTCCAAACAAGGGAAAAGAACCACCATTGAGAAAGCTTGAGTGATGCTGCTGACCTTGGGCCTACCTCTGAAATTTTTGGGAAAGGCCAAACAAGGGAACAGAACCACCATTGAGAAAGCTTGAGTGATGCTGCTGACCTTGGGCCTACCTCTGAAATTTTTGGGAAAGGCTTTGACCACTTCTTTCCACCTTGAGAATCAATCCCCTGATAGCTTCATCAATATGAAGTCACCATTAGAACTCTGGACTGGCAACAAACCAGATCTCTCCAGGCTAAATCCATTTGGCTTCTGTGCCATAGTCTACAAAGAAAATAACTCTGGTCCCTCCAATTTTTCCCATCAGGAATAAAATCCATCCTCATTGGATATGCGCCGGGACGCCACTCTTAAAAACTGTGGGATTCAACAAACAATACCATCAAGAAATTGCACCATTTCAAGTTCCTTCCCACTGAATTTCCATTCCTTGTCTCATCCACATCCAATTGCAGCAACTTTGAGTCTTGTACCCCTGACAACCAAGAGATCCTGTTTCCTCCCTCACCTCCTCAGTCAGCCGCTGGGGACCCTGACCCACTTGCAGAGATTCAGCTCAATGATTTCCCTCCACCTGCCAAATAAGATCATCAGCCGGAATCACCATCAGCACCACCAATGCCCACCACCAAAGGTTAAGCCTACGTGACCTACTTTAACACTTCTCCAAAAACCATATCAAGCAACATTGAATCCTCAAAAATCATTGGAGGATCAAGTTGCCACCAGGAATTTGTCATTTTTGGAGAGCCATTGTCCGCAAAGGATCCTAAAACCAAGTGGAGGAAAGAAGATTCTGAGACAAGGATTACTTGCTGATGTCAGTAGAAGTGGAAATCAACAACATCAAGTGGCACAATGTTTGGGTTGTTTCTCCAATGAAAGTGGGAACAAGAAAACTTGGCACCCTCTGGGTATTCAAGAAAAAATACAATGCCAATGGCAAGCTTCAGAAATACAAGGCCCGCCTCTGCGTCAGGTGTTTTTGAAA
Organism: Puccinia polysora; assembly: GCA_025617555.3. Lineage (NCBI taxonomy): Eukaryota > Fungi > Basidiomycota > Pucciniomycetes > Pucciniales > Pucciniaceae > Puccinia > Puccinia polysora. Next base: position 5,125,932 of record CM062643.1, on the reverse strand, counting down.
AGTAGGAGGAATTTACTACAATCAGGCCTTTTCCCCCACTGGCAGACTCTCAAACTTACATCTACTCCTGGGGTTTTCTGCCTCTTGGAACTACAAAATGAAACAGATGGACATTAAGTGTGCCTTCCTCAATTTTGTGCCAGATGAAGAAATCTTCATTAAATTTCCTGAAGGAATAAACATTGATTTCCCGCTGGGTTACGGTCTCAAGCTTGAGAAATACCTGTATGGCCTCAAACAAAGCCCCCAATGCTGGTACAAGGCACTCAAAGACTTCTTCCTCTCATTCAAATTTCATACATAAACATCCAATGCCTTCCTCTTTATCCATCAGGACCAGGATTGTCCAGCCTTTTCCTTTTTACAAATGGACAATTTTGTCATTGTTGGACCTGATTTGGCTTTCCTCATGAATGCCATCAAGTCACACTTTGAGATGTAGGATCTTGGTCCTTCCCGGTTTTTCCTGGGAATGAGTGTCAGGGATTTAACCTCTATTGCTATACCTAGCTGTGGTTAAACCTGCAAAAGAATAAAGACAAACCAATATTTAAATTAGTTTTTGACTTATATATTCCAAACAGCAACTTTAAAAGTTTACAGCCTTGAATAATACCAAGGTATTATGAGTAAATAGCCACACCTTAAACCTTTATAAAAGGTAAGGGGCCTTAGTCTTAAAGGAGTAAGACCAAAAGGAGCTTTGCTTATAAATAAGCTCACACCCTTTAAAGAGTAACACACAGGGGTTACTTATCCAAGTGAGACCTTCCACTTCGAAATTGATTTTGCCAAATAGGTTATTGATTGAATTTAATACCAAAGTTTATAGCCCCAGTCAATCTTCTTCTTGAGATTAAGGTTAATGGGCTTGTTAACTTTTGCTTGTATTCTTGTTCAAATAATAATATAAAAATGGATGATGAAAGGGCTACAGGGTAAAGACACTGCTCTTTTAAGGTAACAGGAGCCCTCAGGGGACTCTAGTAATCACCAGGGGAGTGTCAGGCTCTCCTTGGTTTCGTCCTCAAAGGCCCAAGACATCATTACATCATTCCCAATGGGTGATGAAGAACTAGTACTCATTGGGAAGGATTTTCAAGGTAAAGTTTTCATTTTACCTACAAAAAGGTTACTTACTGGGTCTTGGGACTTATACACCACTCAGATGGACGGTATAGAAGCCTTAGAATCCATCATAATGATTATTTATATTTATTTAATGTAGCTTAATACCTTGGCAAATAATTTAATTTTAATTATAAGTATCTTGGCTCATACTATACACATAGAGTATGTATACTCTTTGCAATGTTTATTAAAAGGTTTACAGCCTAAATATGAGCTCTGAGCCCTCTGAGTGGACGCACTCAAGGCTCAGTAAAGTATATTAAAGTATTATTACATCCAAAAGGGGATAGTATTAATTAAGTAATTAATTTATAATTATACTATACCTATAAGGGGTATATACTCTTGGCTGTGCTACTAGAAGGTTCATAGCTTACAATTAAGTTCTAAAGCCTCTGAGTGAACGTTCTCAAGGCTCAGTAAGGTGTATTTAGTGTACAGAGGGAGTATTACTTATAATTACATCCCAAAGAGGGATAAGGTAAAAATTATGTGATTTAATTGTACAGAGTGGAGAGTATGGGTTAATATGATTACCATGGCTCCCAACTGAACCCTGAGCCTTCTGAGTGGACGCACTCAAGGATCAGATTAGTATATTAAGGTATTAATGTATCCCAAAAGGGATAATATTAAATATGTAATTAATTTATACAGTATAGAGAGTATGGGTTAATATAATTACTGTAACTCCTTCCCAAAGATAGGAAACACTTTGGGAACTTCTATATCACTAATTGGGACGCATCTGAGTCCTCATAAATTAATTTAAAGTTATATTGTGTCCCCTTCTTGATAATATAAATTATCAAGGTTTTAATTCCATAATCCATACTCATAAAAACATACTTATAAAACATTATAAAATATTATTAATATTTAATATATAATTATAAAACTACTCAACATTTTCATTATTGTCTCCATGGTGGGTTGAACCAGTGACCTTGGTATCAGATACTGGGAAGTGAGCCTAGTACTTAGCCACTATACCAGCAGGAAATATGAGTTTCCAGACATTTGGACAGGTCTAACTGTCTCATGGCTGACAATGAGGGTCACTTGCGACTGGGCAAGCAAGACAATTGCCCTCTGCCAAGACCAGTACATTGGTGAAATCCTTGAAAATTTTTGCATTATGGACTGCAAAATGGAATCAACTCCTCTCCTGCTCAACTGCCTCACCATGCCTGCTGTAATGACCGATTTGAGACACCTCAGTAAAAGGGAAAAATTTTTAAAAAAAAATTCCTGCATTACTATGGGGACTCTTCCTCTCTCCCAACTTCTTCCTTTCCTAGTGGTCTAGGAAGGCTTCTGCAGGTCATTTTAACCCCCAGATCACTGGTTCAACTCCTCCTTGTTGCGCATGCGGCACCAAGTTTTGGCCAAGTACAAGCAATCATCATCATCCTTGTCATCCTCATCCTCATCCTCCCCCTCATTTACATCCCCACAAAATTTTGCATCCAACATTCAAGCCAGTGATTGCTAGCAGCCAATGTTACCTTTCCCAATCATCTGACCCCTCCTTTTTTTGGTCTGCTGTTGGTGCCAACTCTCACCACCATTGCTCAATCCCCCTCCTTGATCCTCTTTCATTTCTTTTGCAAGGCTTTGTTTCAGGCGCTTGCACAATCAACCATTTCCATTGATATTCATCATCTCCATCAATCTCTCACGGGTTTGCCATCAACTAAAAACTCATCTGGCCGGTCAATGAAGATTTCCAAATTCCATCCCAATCCCATGATCACCCTGAAATCAGTCATGCAAGGCGACCACCACCATGGCTAGCCAGCTTTCATACGGCCATCCTCACCCTCTTGATCCTCCCAACTTCCTCCTTCATCAAATACTGTTGCCTACCAACTCCTTGTCAGCATCATCTTGTGGTGTTGCGGCTGCTTGAGCTGAAACCCCTACCAATCATACCATCCAACCAATTGCATCAATCAATCCCATCCAAACTTTCTTTTTCCTGCCTTTCATTGGGTGTTGCCACCTCACATCTGCTATTGTGCGGACGTTCATCTGCTGCCTGCTGTCATCCTTGAAGCAGGCGGGTTTCCTTCTTTCTCATGTTGTTTTTCTTTTTTTTTCTCTCATATTTCAGGTGCTTCCTGTTGCCAATTTTGTTTTTTTTTAAGTCTCAGTAGCTCTCTCCCCACGTTCCTGCGCGCTTCTCTCAGTACCCTTTCCGCGCGCGCTCTCTCTCACCCACGGCAGCCTCACTCCAATACTCAGATGGAGGAGCTTGGGGATCTTTCTCTTTCCCATTTAGTCTCATTCTCTCTCATCAAGTCTCACTTGCGTCTCTTCTTTCTTCTTTCTCCTTACTTCTCTTTTTCATTCCTTCTATTTCCCCTTCTTCTTTTCTTAACTACTCTCTTCATCAAAACTCAACCTTTGCCTCCACCAAATCAACTCAACTCTACCAACCATAAATCTCTTCCTGGTAAGACTCTGATTTCTCAAGCTCTCTTGACAGGACTCTACCTGATCCTCTAGCCACCCAGTCTGCTTCCTCAATTTCTCCTCTCAGCCTGTCCTCTCAATATGTGTTGTCTGTCCGGAATAACTTCCATCCTTGACACACAAGTACTTGCCCAAGCTGTAGGATTCTCACTTCCTGTTTATTCTCGTGAACCTCTATTTCCATCAGATCCTCTGTTCTTATGTTTTTTTATTCTTTGTACAGCTTATGCTGGTTCTGAGTCATCTATAAATACAATCCAATCTTTTCACGGTTAAAAGCCAAAGGCTTTACAATCAAATCTAACCAAGCCAACCATGAACAAACCAGCTGTGGCAGCTGACTACTTTCATCAGGTGGCGCTCAAATCTTCTGTTGACACCATCCCTCCTTTGAACAACAAGAATTATTTGATATGGAGGGATAACATGCTCATGCTATTTGACTTTAAAGATATCAAAGATGCTATCACTAGGAATTCCAGCCCCCTGTCCTCCAAACAAAAAAGAGAAATCCAAGCCATAATTCTATCTAAAATAGACAGCACAACCCATGCCAACGTGGTTAACTCCACCAACATAACCTCATCTAAACTCCTATGGATGGAAATTGCCAGGCAATTTGCCCTCTCTGAGATAGCAAATAGGGCAAGGGTATTTAATCACTTTCTTCACTCAGCTTTCAATGAACACGCCATCAAGGGATTCATTACCAAAATGCAAAAGGCAATTACAAGGATGGAAGACGTAGGAATTGAACTGCCTAAAGACATACTTGCATACTTTGTGCTCTTCAAGTTTCCTCCAATTATTGAAAACCTTAAGCAAAAAATCATGCATGTAGAAAAAAACATGAAAGTGGATCTAGTCTTCAACCACCTCACACAATATAATAACAAGAGAAAGGCACAATTGAATTCTAATAAACCAGCAATAGATGTATCACTGCTTTCAACTAAGGCCAAGATCCACAAAGAAGAAAAGAAGACTAAAATGAGATACCAAGAAGGATACCACAACCCTAATTCACCGCACTCAGAATCTTCTTGCTTCCATTTATATCCACAAATTGCACCAAAATGGTGGATTGAACAACAAAATGAGTGGAAGAGCAAGTCAAAAAGAAATCCAAACATCAAGTATCATGCCTTGCTGACTCTCTCAATCAATGCAGATAATTACCCCAATCTCCTCCTGGACTCCAGAGCAATTGTCCATATATTCAATGATCTCAAGTATTTCTCCTCCATCAAGCTCCAGGAAGGATTGGAAGAAATCAAAACTGGCAAATTAGAAGCTAATCTCAAGATATGCAGAGCCGGAACAGTAAAATTAGAATGGAAATACTCCACAATCACTCTTGAAGATTGCGTCTATTTACCAAATATTGTTTTCAACCTTATCAGTCCCGGTCTCCTTGCCAAAAAGGGCTTTAATCTCTCCCAAGTCCACAAAAGATTCTCTGTCACTAAAAATGAACAACCCGTACTGAAAGGATTGATTAGAGACAATTAATTTGTCATCAAAAAACCTCATTCAGCTGGCCAAAGTCAAACTATAAACCCTACCAGCAAATCTTGCACCCCTCCTCTTTCTCTAATCAATATCCACAAGATGTATGGACATGCCTCCATCTTGACTCTTAAGCCAATTGAGAAGGATCTCTACACTAACAAAGAGTTCCACAAATTCCAATGCAACAGCTGCGTCAGAAGCAAAATTACTAGGTTTCCATTCTCTTGCACTTCAACTCTTTCAAACAAACCTTTAGATAGAATTCACCTCAACCTTATAGGGCCAATAACACCTCAATCTAAGGCGGTTAATCATTAAATCCTCATGCTGGTAGACAACTACTCAGGCTATCTAGCAGCCTTTCCACTAAAATCCAAGGACAAGGCTACTGAAGTGATCATAAACATCCTCAAAGTCAAACACAAGAGGCTGAACTACTATCCTTCCAAAATCCTCTTGGATAAAGGAACCAAATTCACCAATTCTGCCCTCAAAGAATTTGCCAAAGCTAAACACATCAAGCTAAAAACATTGGAACCTTAACATTCTCAACACAATGGCCAAGCTGAAAGAGCTAATAGAACTATCATCAAATCCGCCAATGCCATGTTCTCGTCAACCAGGTTAGCTAAAAACTATTGGCACATACTGACTCAAAGCTGTTGCTTCATGCTCAACCAAATTCCTCAAGAAGGTAATCACCTATCTCCCTGGGAGCTCATGTTTTGTAAAAGTCTCCCTGCTAACTATTTGAAACCCGTAGGCGCATCTGTCATCTACCATTCAAATCACATTCAAAAAGGCCAAAAGTTTGATGAAAAGTGACTCAAGGGCATTTTGATTGGGTTCAATCCCACTTTTCACTCCTACCTCATTCTCAGCTTGCTTGGTGCGGTCATTGAAACTAAACATGTTAGATTTCTCAAGACCCAGCTAAAAAAATTTCCTTTTCTCAAATCTCCCTGTCTAGACTTATTCTCCCAATCCAAACTGGACGCCTGCAAAGCTGACTTTTAAACAAATTAAAACCAATATAGGATCAGGGAAACACTTCCGGAATTTCCTGAATCCAACTCCAATCTAGAGGACACTAATTCCTTGGACGCTCACTCTCTAGATCCTCCTCTCCCCCCTGCTCCTGAACAAATAACTCAGAGACCCAATCTAAGACCGTGAAACAAAATCCAAAAACCTCAAAGATATGGGTTCCATCATTACTATGAACCTCCCTCTTATAAGGCGGCAAAAAAGTGCCCTGAATGGCCTAAATGGAAAGAAGCATTCGAAGAAGAGTTGAACTCTATTGAATCCCAGGAAGTTTGGGAAGAATACTATGAAAAACCTAAAAATATCCTGAATACCACCTGGGTATTTAAAGTGAAAGAAAACTTCCATGGCAAGCCTGCAAAATACAAAGTCCGACTATGCGTACAAGGATTTGACCAGGTTCAGGGCATGGACTATGACAAAACCTGGGCACCAACCGGAAAACTGGGATCTCTCCGTCTTGCTCTGCTCTATGGCCTAAAGAATAAGATGACCTTCACCCAATTTGATTTGAATTTAGCCCTCCTCCATGCTCCTCCAAAAAAAACAGTAATAATTAGAACACCTGAATGATCAAACAGAAAATTGCCGTTTTCAAAATTGAAGAAATCTTTCTATGGCCTTTGCCAATCCCCAAACAACTGGCACAAAACTCTCACTACCTGTATTAAATTGCAAGTTTTTCCATGAATCTACCAGTGATCCTTTCCTGTACCTCAACCCAGAATCCGGGGAAGTCATCTGCTTTCACATCAATGATCTCATTCATGTTGGGAATTCAGACAACTTTGCTAACAATTTTCTGAGCAAATTCTTGAATTCTTCCTTTCATCCTCCAAGCACCATCCTCAGAATGCTAATGGAGATTGAAGGGGAAAAATTATTTTTCAGCCAGCCAAGTCACATCAATCAAGGATTGGAAGAACTAGGTCTCACCAATTTCAAAGACACCAAGTCTCCACTAACTCAAAAGTTCCATCTTGAACTGGCTTTGGATGAAGACCATGCGGAGTTCTCTCAGCTCAATATAAACTATTGTTCTTCTATTGGACTCTTAAACCATCTGTCCCAATACACTCGTCCCAACATTGCTTTTGCTGTCTCAAGTCTAGCCTGATTCAATAACAAGCCCAGACTGTCACACTGGAGGGAAGTTTGCAAAGTCTGGAAATACCTGAAAACCACCAGAAATCTCAAACTCATCCTCAAGTACAATCACTCTCAAGAAACTATCTCAGCCTACAGAAATGCTACTTGGGAAATGATCCTATATTTTGTAAGTCCCAAACCGGGTACATTATTCTTCACTACAGTAGCCCGGTCATCTGGAACTCTTCAAGACAAAGAAACATCACTAACTCTTCTACCAAATCAGAGCTCAATGCGCTCCTGGATTGCTGCCTGGGGCTAAAATGGATTGCTCACCTTTTTGGCAAAATCTACTCTTCATCTGAGTGCAAAACAAAAATTTATATTGAAAACAAGGGTTTGGAAGACAAGATCAAGAAGTTTGGGTCCCACTCAAAATTGCAACACATTGATATCAAGACTAAAGGCCTGCAAGAAGATTTCTTCCTCTCCAAGTTCAACCTGTCTCTTATTCCAACCAACAAAATGATAGCAGATCCACTGACTAAGGCCTCCGCTGTCAATTCTCTCAGGATCCTTCAACAAGAAGTCTTTACTTAGACCCTATTGTGAATCTTCTCTACCCTTCCTCTTACCAGTCACGGGGGTTGTTAAGTCTCAGTAGCTCTCTCCCCGCGGTCCCGCATGTTTCACTCAGTACCCTTGCCGCGCGCGCTCTCTCTCACCCACGGCAGCCTCACTCCAATACTCAGATGGACAAGCTCAGGGATCTTTCTATTTCCCATTTGGTCTCATTCTCTCTTATCAAGTCTCACTTGCATCTCTTCTTTTTTCTTTCTCCTTACTTCTCTTTCTCATTCCTTTTATTTCCCCTTCTTCTTTTCTTAACTACTCTCTTCATCAAGAATCAGCCTTTGCCTCTACCAAATCAACTCAACTCTACTGACCATAAATCTCTGCCTGGTAAGACTCTAATTTCTCAAGCTCTCTTGACAGAACTCTACCTGATCCTCTAGCCACCCAGTCTGCTTCCTCAATTTCTCCTCTCAGCCTGTCCTCTCAATATGCATTTTCCATCCTGAATAACTTCTGTCCTTGACACACAAGTACTGGCCGAAGCTGTAGGATTCTCACTTCCTGTTTCTTCTTGTGAACCTCTATTTCCATCAGATCCTCTGTTCTTATGTTTTTTTTATTCTTTGTACAGCTAATGCTGGTTCTGAGTCATCTAGAAATTCAATCCAATCTTTTCAGTTGTTCCTCACCACTTGCTTTTCTTTCTCATCCCTATGATGCTTCATTTGAAATGAAAAGAAAAAAAATAATTTTTTTCTGCTTTCATTTATAGTCATCCCTTGTAAGTATTCTATAGGGCCTCTTTCCCATAAAAGGAGGGGCTTTCCCCTGCATTTGGTTTTGCCCATCATCCATCTTATTTGAATTATTGTCTGATCTAGTGTTGCCTCAAGCTAGAGTTCAACCTCACCTGTTTAGCCTTATATTCTCTCACCTATTTGTGCTCTTGAGTGTTCTTCTCTAGCCTTTTCTTTATTCTATACTAGTTAGTTATAGATCTAGTATCATCTTTATGTTGAATCCAAGTGGCCTTCCTTCATTCCAGCTCTTGAGGGTTATTTTCAAGTGACCTCTTTGTACTGTGCTGAGTACTCTTGATCCTAGTGGATTCTTTATCTCTAATCCTAGATGCTAGATTTTCTCTGACATGTGGAGTGTTTTCCAAGTGATTGAATTTTTAGTAAAATGTTTGTCCATTTCAACCATTTCCTCTTCTGAAAATCCTACCTCTTGCTTAAACATACTTTATTCAACTTTATCTTATTTTATATACTCATCTTGTCAACCACATGTAAGCCTTCCTGTACTTATTCTATTGAAGCTTCTGGTTCTCAAGTTAATGAAACTCATCCATTCTCCCTTACTTTGAACCTGAGTGCTCCCTGCTTGACTCCTTGTGTATGCCCTTCTCTTGGAAAAACAAGACCTCTTCTCATCTTCTCTAGACCCTTTAAACCCAAGCCTCAGCTCTAAAACTTCTCGCATCTTAGCATCCATGATCCATGATCAATCATCATCATCTAAGTAATAAATCCATGAGGCCCTTCCCCTTTATCTGACCATCCTTCTCCTGGGTATATCTTTTGGTTTCCCCTTGATCTTTGAGCCTCCATACTAAAATCTTTTGATCCGTCCTCTGTGACCCTATACATTATCACCAACCCATAGCCTTTTTGGTTGAAGAATAATTCATTTGATTGGATTCTTCAGTGTGTTATACCACTCTTTTCCCCCTTTTTTGACCGTACTGTTCTGATAATCCTTCTTGATAATCCTTCTGGAACCAGTCACAATTGACTGAGAGGTTTCTTCAAGCTTGAAATCTGGAGTGTTAAACCTCACTTTAATTATTTCAAGTTCAATTCTGCCACAATATTCTTGAGTCCCTTGAGAAGTGTTGGGTTATTCTTATTCAAATCTGTTATTGCTTTGCTTCTAGAGCTTCATAAAACAAATTGCTTTGTTTTTACAGCCACCCATAGTTATCTGGTACCCTTCAAGCGCTTGATTGCGGATATTTTGGAAGGTTCATTGAGAACCTGGAGGTTGGTTGGGATTGAGTTCATCTTTCCTAATCTTCTGCTGAGAACCAGATTTATTAGGTTATGGGAGTTTTTACTTACAACTTCCTTGTTCTATTGAACTCTGAACCAAATTTAACTTATTTTTTTCAATTCTTTTCCTGCACCATCTTGTCTTAGATAGTGTTGTTTCCATTTCTACCAAATACTATCAAACTCACCCTGTCCGTTGATTCCTCATCCATAAGGTTCTGGACCATGATTCCAGTTACATTTAAATATTTTTGTAACACTCAGGAGGGCAGCCTAAACAGCACCTTTCCCCTCCACAGAACTTCCTGTGGCTCAGAACCATTTGGAGTCTTTGGAGTCTTCCTTTGGTCCCCCACGCAGGGATCAAACCAGCAACCTTGGGATTTACAGTCCCAGTATTATTGGAATAAACTTTGAGATCTGATCATTTTTTTCTTTTTTCTCTGTTTCTCTTTCCTCAGATCTGATCTGTGGAGGCAACTTATCTCAGAAGTAAGTCCTCCCCATTGTGCACCGCTTGGGAAATATTCCTTTTGTTTTTTTGTGCAAACCTACTCTTGCCACACTTGTGAGCCACTTTGGAAATTGACTCTTTAGATCCTCTAGGAACTCTGTTATTCAAAATGGAATCTACAAGTACTCCCACCACCCCTGCTCAACCTAGGATGTTCAATATCAAACCTCAGAACAAGAACTTAGGGTTCAATGGGGTAAATGTTGAATGGTTCTTGGACTCTTACAAAATAGCTGCTGAAGTGGATGGGGCAAGTGAATACAAAATGGCCTATCATTTAAGATTTTTCATCATCTCTGATGAAGTCATGGAAGTAATTGATTCATTTAATGGATTCAAATTACATAACTTGACGCTTCTAAGGGAAGCAATGTTGGCATATTGGAGGAAGATAGATGTAGCTTGATTTACTTTGCATGACCTGGACAATCATGTTGCTCAATGGGTCTCCAATGTTGGTGTCTATTTAGCCTCTGAATATCAGTCTTTTAGAAAGTCATTGGATCTTATCCAAAACTATGCTATCCAAAGCAATCACATCAATACAGTGGACAAGGTTTGAGGGCAATTTTCCAATATTTTTTGCTAGTAGTGCAGGAAAGGATTAGGGATAAATTGATAAAGTGTGGATCAATTATTACCACCAGGGATAATCAATTCAAGATCCCTGTTTTCCTTGTACTTAGGAGTACTGTGAATAAATTTATTAAAGGTCAAACTTCTTTAATTTTTGAAAAACCCAGAACCACTGAAACAGTCCATGCTCCTTCTTTCAAAGAATCAAACAACATTATGAATAAGATGGAGGCAGATTGCAGGCCAAAACCAAATCCTCAGTCCAACTGGGAATCTCCTACTATAGACAAAATTGCCAAAATACTCTGAGCGTTTGAGAAAAAAATAGATCAAAATATTTCTTCTCTTGTTACTCCTAAACTCTCTCCTTCTATCCCTAAATCCACTCTGGTCTGCTACTACTGTCATAGGGAAGGTCAGGGAACCGGAAAATGCCCTGAGCTCCATAAGTATAAAGAAAAAAAGTTTTTGGAACAGAAGTGGAACAATTTGTATCTTAGTAATGGTGCTTTGATTGCCTTTGACTCACCTTGCCCTGTTTGTCATGTTGTGGCCTCTTATCAGCTACCACCTCCTATGAAGACATCTTTGGCTTCTTTCAATTTCCAATCTTCCTTCTTGTGATACCATTCAACCTTGGTATCCTCTAGCCATCTCCTCCTCCATTCTAGCTGGGGCTTATCAATATGAACCAGCTAGTAAACAACATGGGGAACCTAAACCTCATAAGGCTCCTTCCTTGCCAACTTCAATTCTTTGAAACCCGGTTAAATGTTGATCCTGACCTGAGCCTCCTTCCTCTGATGTGAAAGACATGGAAGTGGAGAAGTAGCAACTCATGAAAATGTTTCAAGATCACTCTGATCCTCCTTTTGCATCTAAATTTCCTCAACCTTCTGATCCTGTTCCCGCTTCACCTGAACTTCCACCTTACCCCCAGCCCAAAGTTTGGTTTGAGAGGGGAGTTTCAAAGGACCACCCCAATTCTTTTGAAGGGGTATTAAAGAAAACTTCAGATCTTGAAATTCAGGATCTATCTGTGGCTGAACTTCTGTAAATTTCTCCATCTGTTGCTGAAGGAATGAAGAAATGGGTCTCTTTTGGACGTGTGGAGATTGGTCCTGACAAATTGAAGGTTTCCTCTTGTACTCTGATGGAGGACTCTGGTGGAACAGGTACCTCCCCAGAGTCCAACCTTTATTCCTGTGCCCTTGTTTTTCTTCCCTGTTATCCTGGTGACTCAGCTAAGACTTTTTCACTCCTTGTCAATTCTGGATCTCCCCTCAACTTACTTTTGGATGCTATGGCCTGAAAACTCAAACTCAGTCCTAGGGTCAGCTTCAATTCTGCGGTTTATAGGATAGGGAATCAATCTTGTGAATTGGTTGGTATTTCTGAAGATTTCCCAGTTAGGATTGTTCAAAATATTGTTGGAACTTGTCACTTTTGGATCACTTGTTTGGAAGGTCCTATGATCTTGGGACAACCATTCTTGATGAATTTTGGTGCTACCCTGAGGTTTTCTGATCAAGCTGGGGAGGGAATTCTCCTCCCTGATTCTGATGGTAGAAAAAATCAAAGTCCCTCTCTGTTATTTGGATTCTGGTCTTTGGGAAAGAGATTTCCCTGGTAATACTCCTAAAGTTTTTTTTAAGTGGAAGCAGAAGGATAATTCCAAGTCCCATCATTTTTTGGATGAGTAGTTGATCCTACTGATGTCTATAGTTCTTCTCAGCCTCAGAATTCAAATCAAGGGTCAAATGTCATCCCTGAGTCTTATAATTCATTTTTCTTGTCATTTTTTTCCAATCTAGAAAATATGAAAAATCAAAAACATGTCAAAAAAAAAATTCCAAAAATATATTCCTTCTCTCTCTTGGTCTTTCAATTCTTCTTTTCCTTGTACTCTTAAGACTGATCAAACTTTTCTCAGTTCTGCTTTGAATCTCTGCAATGAGTATAAACTAGATCCCAATGTTGATTCTATTCTTGGTGGTTTTGGTATGGGGAATTATTGGTTTCAGTGCAGGTAATTTGGGGTAGAAGTAAGTCCTCCCAAGTTTGAACTTCTATGGAAACCTTCTAATGTCATTTTCAAAACCCTACCTAGTGCCACACATGTGATCAAATTATTATCTCCTGGTTCTCCCTTTATGGAAAAGGCAAATTTTGAGGATATTGTGGAACATTGGACATGGAAAATGTGGGAACTTGTTCTTGGTTTTTGTAGTAAAGTCTGAATGGTCAACTCTTGGAGAAAACAAGGACTCTTCTCTTTTGCTACTAAGTATAATCCAGTTGCAGAAAAGGTCCAACCATTCAACCAGCTTATGCCTCTCAACCTGAATCCTCCTCTCATGTCTCCTCCCATATCCCATGATCCTTACTGTGGATTATCTCAACCTCTTACTTGTCCCTTTGTTCCGAAAGGTTTTGTAACTGAAAAATGTCTGAAAGTGGTAAACTTTGGTCCGGATGGATGGCTCCTTCCTGATGAGTTCAATTTGATTAAAAATGTCTTATCTCTAATGGAAAAATCTATTGCTTTCTTTGAAGAGGAGAGAGTTCTCTTCAAAGAATCCTATGGACTTCCTTATATCATCCCTTTAGTTGAAAATTATCCTTGGAAAAATGAAAATATCCCAATCCCTGCTGCTAAAGTTTCCAAATTTATCAAGTTAGTCCGCAAACAAGTTTGTACTGGTCTGTATTATTAGGCAACTTCAAGTTATTGCAGCTGTGTCTTCTGTTTCCTCAAGATTAATGGTAAACTTTGAATATCTCATGAGCTTTAACCTCTTAAGAAAGTTACTATTAAAGACTCTGGTATCCCTTCTGCCACTGAATAATTTGTTGAATATTTCTCTGGGAGAGCTTGGTATGTTCTTGGGGAAATTATGGGTGGTTATAACAAAAACTCCTTAGATTGTATCTCTTGCCCTCTCACTACTTTCAATACTCCTCTTGGTTGATTCCAACTTACTCAATTGCCCAAGGTGCCACTAACTCAGATGCAGTCTATCAGGCTCAGATGATATGGATGCTCCAGGATGAAATCCCTGATCATCCTGGTATCTTTATTGATTATGGCAGAATTAAACTTCCAGTTTATGAATATGGTAATGAGCTCTTACATTGGCATTCAGGAATTTGTCAATTCATTTTGGAATATGCTACTACTTTTGAAAGGATCCTGTTCCAAGTCAAGGAGTCTGGCCTTACTTTCTCTGGATCCAAATTGGCTGCTTGTGTCCCAGCTCTGGAAATTGTTGGTCATGTGGTCTGCAAGGAAGGAAGAAGGATGGAACCATCCAAAGTCAACAAGATCATCTCTTGGGCCACTCCAATTAATCCTATGTATTTTGGAGGCTTTCTGGGTGTTGTAACTTATGTTCAAATCTTTATCCCATCTTTATCCAAAATCTGTGCACCCTTGCGTTGTCAAACCCAGAAAGATACTGAATGGATTTGGACCCAAGATTGCAAACACTTGTTTCAGTTGCTCAAAATTATTGTTGGTCAAGACATAGTTCTAAAAAGGATCTATTATGCACCTGGAGCTGGCAAGATCAAGCTGGCTTTTGATTCTAGTTATCAATCTGTTGGGGCTGTCCTTACTCAGGAAGATGAAAAGGGTTGGGACCATCCTGCTCTTTATGAATCTTTTTTGTTTTTGGATGTATAATCCAGATACTCTCAACCAAAACTGGAGCTCTGTGGTGTGGCTCAAATTCTGAAGAATCTCCAAACTGTCCTCTGTGTTCAACATTTTGAATTAAAAGTTGGGGCTCAATCCATCATCAAAATGTTCAATGCTCCCAGCCTCCCCAATGCTCCTACAACTTTCCGGGTTGCCTTTATCCAGCTTTTCTCTTTTTAAATTTTTTACAGGCCTGGAAAATCCTTCACCATTCCTGATGGGTTATCCCAACATCCTCTTGGAGATGAAATATCTGATGTTGGAATGGATTTCAATGAAGAAGAACCCTTAATACATCCCGTCTTCTACTTCTTGTCTCAAGATTATTCTGGATTTCAAAAAGGGTTCTGGCTTAAATTAGAGAAGTACCTTTTAAATTTTCAAAGAACTCCTGATCTCTCTGCTAAAGAATTTTTATCTCTTAAAAGAAAGTGCTCTAACTTTTTTTTATGAGGCTTTAGGCTTATGGAAAGAGAGGAAATCCTTGTGCTCTTATTGTTGTTACTATCACTTCTAAACACAATTCTATCTTTGAAATTCATCATGAAGGTCTGGGTCATTGTGGGGAAACCAAAACTTATCAAAAATTATCCAAACAATTCTGGTGGCCATCTCTGAAGAAATCTGTCTCCCAATGGTGCAAGAGTTGTGAAATTTGTCAAAAACGTGATCTTAGGCTCCCAGCTGAAATTTTTTATCCTACTGGGGAGTCCACTGTATTTTGGATGATTGCTATGGATGTGGTTCATATTAAGGCAGGTGGAGCTAAGTATCTCATTGTGGCCAGAGATGATTTTTATGGATGGTTTGAAGCAAAATTCTTTAAGAATCTTAGCTCTGAATCAGTGGCATCTTTCCACTATGATACCTGGAAAATGTGTTACAGCTTGGATCAATCTTACTTCACTGATGTTGGCTTTGAATTTGGTGGAAAACTTTCTGAAATAATCCAATCCCTTCCTGGAAAACATAGAGTTAATACTCAATATTATCCTGAAGGCAAAGGCATGGTGGAACAAGGCCATACTCCTTTGAAGGCTGCACGTGTTAAACTGGCTGGCAAGAGTGGCCAGAATTGTTGCAAATTCCTTCCTCTTGTTCTCTTCTCTGATCAAATTTCAACCAAACAGACCACTGCCTACTCACCTTATGAAATCATGTTTGGTCAAAGGGCAGTTATTAATTTGGATCTGGAAATGTAATCTTTCTTGGGTTCTCTTTGTATCAGCTTTCTTCCACCACTGATCTATTAGTTGCTATATCCAAGCAACTGGAGCAAAGTGAAGATGTTCTTGATGAAGCTTATCAGAAAATTATTGAATCAAGAGAAAAATTGGTTCATTATTGGGAAGACAAGCACTTAAATTAAATCAGGGATCCCTTCAATCCTGGTGATCTAGTTTTAGCTTATAATAGATCCTTAGAAACCCAGTGGGCAAATCTTTTCTCAAACCCCTTGAATGGTCCTTATTGGGTGATTTTCCAACTTAGAGGTGGATTGTATTTTTTGGAAGAGCTGGATGGTACTCAGTTGGCCAGAAGGTTCTCTGCTGATCAAGTCAAGAAGTTTCATTTTTGTGGAGGCAACTTATCTCAGAAGTAAGTCCTCCAAATCTTGCACCACCAGGTTCATTTGCTATGTTTTTGGTGTGAAACTCTGCTTTATGCCCATACATGAGCACCTGGGATGTCTTCTTTGTTTTATCTCTGCTGCTTGTAGAGCTCTTTTGGATTGATCAAGATATGTTTCAACTCTTTGATCACTCTCAAGATCAAGAAATGGCCATTCTTCTGTTTCAACTTCTTTTTATTGCTCCTTTTCATAATATCTTCAAATTTTAGATGCAGACTAGGGACATTGGGAGACCTCAGGAAAAGGTAATTTTTATTTTTTTTAAGAAAGGGTGATTTTAAATTCAAAACTCCCAGCTGTGTGGGAGTTTTGTAGGGCCTTACATGGCCCAAGGGACGCATGGGGGCCCATACACGCATCCAAGATGCATTTGAGGGCAAAACCACACGTCTACACGCGCCCAGGGGTTTTCCTCAAACACGTGCAACCCCCGGGGGGCTGTATACACCCCATAAATAGAGTATTTGAGCCATTTACCCCTTTAAAAGGCGGTTTTGGGCCATGTTTGGGGGTTTTTCAAAACATTTTGGGTCCCCCTGGAAAAAATTTGGGTTCCGTCAACCCAAATTTGGGATCAAAGCTTACTATGTGGGAATGTTGTTCCACATCTAGCAATCATAAAGTGACACTAAAGTGAAATTAAAGTGGAATTAAAGTGGAATTAAAGTGAAATTAAAGTGAAATTACAGTGGAATTGAAGTGGAATTAAAGTGACACAATAGGGAAATGCAAATAAAACATCCCACAAAATTGTTCTTGCTCAATGTGTAAGTGATCAAACTTGGTAGTTGTTCAATTGGAAATTGGGTGAATACTCAAGTAGAATTGCATTTTTTTTGCATGAGGGGAACAGCGGCAAGCCCTCCTTCTAACATGTCCTTGTAAAAGGAATACATTAGTGCAATGAACAATGCTGCGGAAAAGAAGGATTTTGGTAATTAATCATTTGAAGCCCCAATTGCATCCTCATCAAAGGTGAAAATTGAGGGAAAAAATGTCTCACAAATGGACATGACCTTGGTGGTCAGTAAAATTTTATGTTATGCTGGTATTTGGCTGATTTCATTTGATTGAAACTAATGGAAGGCATGACATCAATATAACCATGAAACTGTAACTATGAGTATGTAACTATGACAGATCCACTTGCCCCACCTCCTTTGAGAGCTTTTACTACTGGGGAAGAGGCACAAAAGTATTGTGAAACATGGGCAATAAAGCATGGTTATGCTTTATCATTTTTCAACTCAAAGTGTGATAAATATATGTATTTAGCCTGTGATAGACATGGTTTGTACTCTGGTAAATTTCCCGCCAAACCGTCAAGGAAAACACACACAAGGTAGGTTTGATGCAAGTTTTTAATCTGTGCAAGTCACACAAAGGCAGATCCCTTGTGGCAAATCCCCTACAAGTATGATCAACATAACCATGAACAATCTTCACATCCCTCAGTGCATCCTCACCTGAGGAGAATCTCTGGGGTAGCATTAGACAATCTAAAAGAAGGCATGAATGATGGGCTCAATACACTTCAACTCAAAAGAAAATTGAGCAAAATTGATGGCGGCAAATATGTTGATGACCAAATAATCTATAACACTAAGTGTTAGGTAGCACTAGCAGAACTAAAGGGAAAAAGTGTTCTGGGGGTCCTCTTTGAACAACTTGGTAATTGAAGTTGGGTTCATGGAGAAAAATTCAGTGGAGAGGGTCACTTGGAGGCCCTATTCTTGGCTCACCCTGAGTCATTAAAGCTTTGCAAGTAATTACATCATATAGCTATGATTGATTGGACTTATGAGGCAAATAAGTACAACATCCCCCTATTGGATGTTATAGGAATTACAGCCAACCAAAAACTTTCAAAAAATCTCTTGTTTCCATCACAAGAGAAACATTTGAGTTCTACAGTTGGTCTGAAAATGCACTTAAGGAGTTGGCTTATGATCCAGAGAGACTTCCCAAATTCTTTGTGACAGAACATGAAAAAGCTTTGATCTGTGATCTATAAAAAATATTCCCTGAGTCAACAAGACAGTGCTGTCAATGGCACTTGTCTAAAAACATACAGGTAAACTGTAAAGTGTGCTTTAATAATGATGTTGAAGGGTGGAAAAGATTTATGTCTCTTTGGGAAAAGTATGGGGCCTCAAAAACCAAGGAGGAGGCAAATTTCAATGATGCAGAACTTAGATTAAGTGCCAAATCACTTCGTCTACTGTTAATCTTCCTATTTTTGGGTTGTTGACATTATTACCTGTATAAAGTTTTTTTTGGCAGAACATGAGGATGTAATCAAGTGAATGGATCATAATATCTTTGGTATCAAAGAGACTTTTGTAACGGCTTGTAATTGCAAAAACACAGACTTTGGAAATAAAAAAATGTCTTGGGTTGAAGGGCCCCATGCTACTCTCAAACTATTCCTGGCAAACGTTTTGGGAAAAATGTTGGATGTTTGGCAAAACCTAGAGGGTACAGTTTCCAATCAAGTTAAATTAGTTCAGGCTGCCCTTTACAACTCTTGAATAAAGATTGGAATAGTTCTTCCTACTGAAATGCTACCATTTGTATACAAGGTGTCTTTACAAGCAATCAAACTTGTTGGGGATCAATCAGAGAGGTTCAAGCAGAACCATGATGAGGAAGTTTTGTTAAAGTTTAATATTGAATTTTCATGAAACTAAAACCAGCGGCTAGAGACAAGGAGTCAGGAATAGAGCAAACTCATAGACAAAGGTTTGTCAGACGAAAGAGAATACAAGAATGACCAACAGTTTGAGCTATAATCAGAGTCAAGAGATGATGGACAATGGGAGAGAAGGCAAGGCACAAATAGATGGGCAGACAACTGAAGTTGGTGAGAGCGCAGAGTCAGAGTTGTCGATCTTGAGAAATTGAGGGGATGGTCTCTTACCAGACAAGAGTTCAGAAGTTGTGAGACCTAATAGTATCCCGTAACCGATGTGAGGGATAGATTTGATAGAGAGCAGGCAACGAGATAATATGAAAAGAAAAGAATTGAGACAATAAGAAGAGTCAAGAAAAGAAAAGAAAAGAATTGAGACTAAGAGGCGTCGAGAAAAATAAGAAAGGAAAATATTGGGGGTGTCAAGGGATTGAAGAGAGAGTCCCGAGATCGTATTGGAGGTCTTGAGATCCAAAAGAGGGATCCGAGGTCCAAGAGAGAGTCCCGTTCCACAAGATCTGGTCGAGGAGGAGAAGAGTCCTCACTAGAGGTAGAGTGTTCACACTCATACTAAGATGTGCGATTGCGGGTGTCTCAGATATAGAGTACATCCCGTCAAGAGTCAATTCTCAACACTCCCCGTGGCTGGTAAGAGAGTAGTCATCAAAGGTAGAGAATATTTTATTCTGTAAGGATTCAAGCGAACTGATGGAAGACGCCTTAGTGAGAGAGTCAGCAACCATATCTTGACTAGGGATAAGATTCAACGAGAATTTCTGGTCTGCAAAATCCTCGCGGAGACCTTTTTTCTTTATATCTATGTGTCTTGACTTTGAGTGAGAGCCAAACTTCTTAATTTTGTCATCTAACCCCTTGTTATCGATATACATCCTGGGCTTAGGTTCTGAGTTTCAATAAACCTCATTGATGAGATGTTTGATCCATTTGATTTAGAGATAACAATCAAGCAATGCATTCAATTCTGACTCCGTAGACAAGTAGGTAATGTTTCTTTGTTGTGTTGAGTTCCAAATAACCAGGCTTCCATAGTGGAAGATAATGTATCCGGTTTGAGATTTTTGGAAGACGGGATCATCACCCCAAGTGGCATCACTGAAACTTGAGAGGATGTCTTGTCCAGAGTCATATTTAACTGTAAGTTTGAAGTGTTTGGTTGTTTTTAGATACATCCATACTTTCTTGACCTCTCTCCAATGACTCATACCAGGCTTCGCGTTGAATCTGGCCAAACTGGACACAGAAAAGGATATGTCTGGTCTTGTATATTGGGAGAGATGATTGAGAAGTCCAATAGCGGATTGGTAGTTGATGTTTAACTGAAAGAATTCTGCATGGTCAACCTCTGAGGCGGGTTCAAGATTGAGTTTTTGGGTTAGAGGAGATAGAACATCTTTGCAAGAAGACAGTCTGAGTTCTTTGAGTCCACGGTCGATGTGGTTAGGTTGACTTAGGAGAATTCGATCATCCTTGATTTCCATAAGCATTCCAAGTATTGTGTTGGGAGGATGACAGGACAAGTTCTGAAATCGGCTGAGAAAATTTAATTCAAAGGTGCTTGAGTTGCCTACATGAATCAAGTCGTCCACGTGGAAATAGAGTATTTCATTCGTATTGGCATTGAGATAGAGACAAGGGTTGCTAGTTGATTCTTGGTACCCCTGGGACTTGATCCAGAGCGTCAGAGTTTGGTACCAGTTCTTGGGAGATTGTTTTAAGCCATAGAGGGACTTTTTTAATTTTAGATAGGGAGATTTCCTACTCGACCCTTCTGGAGTTTTTATAATAACTGTTTCTTCCAAGGGAGCGTGGAGGAAAGCACCTTTAACGTCAAATTGAGTCAACTTCATTTTTTCCTTCAACGCGTATACAAGAGCTAGACGTAGAGATGTGATCTTTCCGGTAGGCGCCCAGGTTTTGTTGAAGTCAACTCCCAGGATTTGATTGAAGCCCTGAACGCATAGGCGAGCTTTATATTTAACCGGCTCCCCATGACAATTTTCTTTTATCTTGAAGACCCACGTTGTATTTAGAATATTGTCAGGGTTTCCGTAGTATTCTTCCCACACTTCTTGCAATTCAATGCCGCTTAATTCGTCTTCTGCGGCCTTTTTCCACTTAGGCCATTTGGGGCATTTACGTGCGGCCTTATAGGATGGAGGTTCGTAGTAATGGTGGAAACCGTTGTGGTGTCAATATATAGCCTCGGATCGGGAACTGCGTTGCGGCCTGCGCGCTCAGCATCTGGTAGGTCGGGGCTCAGCAGTTGGGGTGCGCGCGTTCCCAGCAGCGGCCGCTGCGGGCTCAGCAGTGGACGCGGCGGGATCAAGCACGCGACTGCGGGCCGGGCCTGACTAAGGGGGGCGGGCCGCGACCCGCTTGGATGTCCAACCCAGGATGGAGCCGGGCCGATCAGGTTCTCGGGCGGTTAGTTAGGGAAGGAAAGGACGGAGCGATCGCGGGGCTATATGCGTGGGCAGCCGCGCGCAAGCGCGGGCCGGCCACGGACGGGAAATTCACAACGGCGCGTCGGGTGGATGCGCGCAAGCGCGGTGAACCTTGGGTATCGCGCGGCGGAGGGCTGCGCCACAAAAAGACAAACCGGATGCGCGTAATGGCAGGCGAGCTGGCGGGGATAGGGTATGGGTATGGGTTTAGGGATGGGTCAGCGTTCTGGGTCTAGGGTTCCTTCTTCATGGTTGCCAGTCTGTCTTTGTGCTTGTACTTAGGTTAGGGTTGAGGGGGAGGGCTCAAATACCCTTCCCCTCGACTCCGAGTTGTAGGGGGAGGAGGAGGGTATCATTGTATCATCAGGAGGCGGGGAGCGGACTTAGGAAAAACAGAATCCCTCCCCTCTTCTCTCCTTTTCTCTTGAACGGCTGCATCCAATCTCCTTAAAGACACTTTGATCAATAACTTCCAGAACTCGAGGACGACTTCAGGGGGGTTGCTCTCTAAAGTTTCCACATCTGGGGGTCTGGCCGGGAACAATCTTTTGTCAAAGTCTCTCGAAGGTACTCACGGATGCTACCAACAGCCGCTTCTCTTCCTTCCTCCTCCAACGGCTTCCGCGCTACTCCATGGATTTACCCGCATATTAGACTCAACATTGCGGAGGTGGAGCGATTCATCTCACGTTATGAAACAATCGCGGACTCTGAAGGCGTTTTGGATTTTGAGAAGGTGCGCCATGTTGTCCTGTTCATCGAGGACGCGGAAGCGCGTCGGGAAGTGGAGGAGATGGGAGGATACCTGAACCTGGATTGGCCGGAACTGAAGGAGGACATGCTGGCAAGATGGGGGAGGCACGGTTCTTGCTTTCGGAAGGACGATCTCAAGCCATCCGCGGAATGGGGTTATCAGGCAGGCGCGCGCGACGGGACCCAGATGCAAGCAGAGGTGGACCACGCGGAACCGGAGTACTACAGGGCAGAGTATGTTCCGGCCCCACCACCGGCAACCATCTCTTGGGCTAGCAAACTTACGGAGGTGGCAAGGGGCCTCGAGGCCTATCTGGAGAGTATTCAGTCCCCCAGCACTTCTGCGCTCCGCGTGTACGCAAATGGGGAGGACAACAACCGTTGGCGGGCGGGACAAAGGGACCGGACAGCGGATTCAAACGCGGAATTGGTTTCCCCAGGGGGGGCTAAGAACGTGTTGGGGAAGCGGGATTTGATGGAACCGGTGCGGCCTACTGACAGGAAGCGGGCAAGGACAACGGAACGGGAAATTGATGCTCCGTGCGGACTGGGAATTGGCAAGTGGCAGCCGGATCTTGCGAAGAAGGTACACGCGGCGGCGGAAGAGATGGACCACACGTTGGAGAATCGCGACCCGAGCCAGACCTCTTTGACGGCGGAGAGCGCGCATTTGGAAAGGGTAGTGGCAGCAACGGAAAGGATGGGCGCGCGTGGAAGCAACGGTGATGGTGGGCGGACAAGACACAAGAGTCGGACGGCAAACCCAATCGATCCGAGGCCGGCAGAGGCGGGGTGCGTGTTGGGGAAGCGGGTATCGGCGGGACCGGTTCAGTCTAACGGCGGGAAGCAAGCGAGGACAAAGCGAGAAGAGGATACTCCGCGCGGTTCAACAGTTGGTGAACGACGGATAAATCTGATGGGAGGTGGGGGACAAGCGGTGGTGGGAGCAGGTCATGTGTTGGGCGATCGTGACCGAGGCAAGACCCTTTCGACGGCGGAGGAGACGGACGCCAAACGGGAAAGGGAAGCGCGCCGGGGCAGAGAATCGGACGGATCAGGCACCCACGGCATGGTTTGGAGGAATGCAGAGAGATCGGGCGACGGACGCGACCCTCATGGCATTGGCTGAAGCCATCAGCTGGGGACAGCAGCTAAGTTTGGGGGGGGAACTGGGGGATAGGGCGCGGGCCCGGCGATGGTATATATAAAAAAAAAAAAAAAGGAACTGGGGGATAGGGCGCGGGCGCGGCGATGGTATATATAAAAAAAAAAAAAAAAAAAAAAAAAAAAAAAAAAAAAAAAAAAAAAAAAAAAAAAAAAAAAAAAAAAAAAAAGAGAAATCTTCCACCTTTTCTATCATTTCTCACTCGTCACTTTTTTTTCTTATTTTCTCATTTTTCGGGCGCGGCGCGGATTTTCTCAACCTCGCGGCTTAGTTCTCACTCAGGCGCGGACCCGGCTCTCATTCTTGCCCTCACGATGCGCGCGGCGCGGATTTTTCTTGGTAAAACAAATTCGCGTTTGAGGCGTGTATTTCTCTCAATGAATAGGGAAACGCGGTACAACAAAAAAGCGGATAAAAGAGGGAAGGGAAAAAGAAAAGGGGAAGAGGGGACGAGGCCGAGGCGCTTAAGCCATCTTCATCATTTCCTCCATTTCCGCCCTCGATGACGCCAGTAGAGCCCGGAATGACGCCAAGAGTTCACGCCGGGCTTCCGAGGATTGGGCTCCGGGAGTCGCAAGGTATTGGCGGAGCATCGTAGTCGACCTTTCCGCGAAAACTTCGAAGTTGGCTGCCGGGAGCGCCATCACAACCGGAATCTCCGGGATCTCGGGAGAGTCGGTGGGAGGAGGGGCTGGTGCGGACGGGCGCTCAGGGGATCCAACGGGAGGGTCCAGTCCGATAGGAGGCGATGACAAGATGACCACCGGCGACGCGGGCGGAGGAGTAGGGCCTCGTGGAGTCGGAGGAGTTGGAGCAGCGGGCGGAGGAGTAGGGCCTCGTGGAGTCGGAGGAGCCGGAGCAGGGGGTGGAGGAGGAGCCGGGGCCGGAGCAGCGCGTCGCCTAAGGATTTTGTTGATTCGCGGGTCCCTCGTGCCTTGCGTAACCCGGACGCGATCCGCCCAAAATCGCAATGCCCTCCGATAAGCCGCAAAGTCCGGATAGTCATCCTTACGCGGTGGTCCCGCGCGGCGAAGCGGAGAAGAGGAGTCGCGGTTGGAGTTCGGACGAGGACGGCGGGGAGGTGATCCGGGTGGAGTCCACGAGTCCTCCAAGATAGCGTTGTCATCCAAAACCACAAACGGGTCCGGACAAGCCCGCTTGCGCGGCCGAGGACAAGAGCCGGATTGGTTGGGGCCACGGGGTATACCCTCGCTAAGCGAGCAGCGGCGGTGTTGGCGGCGGCACGCAGAGCAGGCGCGGCGGCCGGACCCAATAGAGCATTCAAGCCCGTTTCGGGCGCAGAAGTTGCAGCGGACCATGATGACGATGGAGTGGAGGGATAGGGATGCGGAGCGGAGTTTAGAGTTGGTAGAGGGGGTAGGGCGCGAAGGACGGCCGAGGTGACAATGGGAAGGATCTCTGGGGACAGAACTCAAGTTGGGGGGGGATGTGGTGTCAATATATAGCCTTGGATTGGGAACTGCGTTGCGGCCTGCGCGCTCAGCATCTGGTAGGTCGGGGCTCAGCAGTTGGGGTGCGCGCGTTCCCAGCAGCGGCCGCTGCGGGCTCAGCAGTGGACGCGGCGGGATCGAGCACGCGACTGCGGGCCGGGCCTGACTAAGGGGGGCGGGCCGCGACCCGCTTGGATGTCCAACCCAGGATGGAGCCGGGCCAATCAGGTTCTCGGGCGGTTAGTTAGGGAAGGAAAGGACGGAGCGATCGCAGGGCTATATGCGTGGGCAGCCGCGCGCAAGCGCGGGCCGGCCACGGACAGGAAATTCACGACGGCGCGTCGGGTGGATGCGCGCAAGCGCGGTGAACCTTGGGTATTGCGCGGCGGAGGGCTGCGCCACAAAAAGACAAACCGGATGCGCGTAATGGCAGGCGAGCTGGCGGGGATAGGGTATGGGTATGGGTTTAGGGATGGGTCAGCGTTCTGGGTCTAGGGTTCCTTCTTCATGGTTGCCAGTCTGTCTTTGTGCTTGTACTTAGGTTAGGGTTGAGGGGGAGGGCTCAAATACCCTTCCCCTCGACTCCGAGTTGTAGGGGGAGGAGGAGGGTATCATTGTATCATCAGGAGGCGGGGAGCGGACTTAGGAAAAACAGAATCCCTCCCCTCTTCTCTCCTTTTCTCTTGAACGGCTGCATCCAATCTCCTTACAGACGCTTTGATCAATAACTTCCGGAACTCGAGGACAACTTCAGGGGGGTTGCTCTCTAAAGTTTCCACACCGTACCTTTGTGGTTTCCTGATCTCGCGTCTGGGTCTTTGATATACCGAGGGAAGCGGGGTTTCAGTTGGAGAAGGGGAGCGAGGGGGATTCAGAACTGACAAGTCTGTAGAGTCCGCAGCATTATCCTCTTTGCACTCAGATTCTGATTTGACCGGACTCTCACGTGATGCTCGGACAGTATATTGTTTTTTGGCTGATGAGAAATCAGAATGGTTGGATTCCCTTGTTTGAGAAAAGAGGTCGAGTCCAGGAGACTCAAGGAGAGGGAATTCGGAAGTATGATTCTTGAGAAACTGCACGTGTTTGGTTTCAACAACAGCACCCAATGAGTTTAGCACAAGATACAAATGGAAAATTGGATTGAACCCAACTAAGATTCCCTCTAACCCTTTTTCATCAAATTTTCTCCCTCTCTGGAGACAATTTCCCAAGTATATGACGGGTGATCCTACTGGTTTCAAATAGTTAGCTGGGAGGTTCTTTTTAAACATGAGTTCCCATGGGGAGAGGTCATTACCTTCCCTCGGGATTTGATTTAAAATGAAACAACAACTCCGAATTACTATATGCCAGTAGTTTTTCAGTAGTCGAGAGGAAGAAAAGGTTGCGCAAGCTGATTCAACGATAGTTTGATTAGCTCGTTTGGATCGACCATTGTGTTGCAAATGGTAGGGTTCAGAAGTGAGTAACTTTATATGTTTTGATTTGGCAAAGTTGGCCAGCGTTTTGTTGGTAAATTCCGTTCCTTTATCTGAGAAAATTTCCAATGGATAATAGTTGAGTCTTTTATATTCAGTCTCTAGAATGCTGATTATCACATCTGGAGTTTTGTCTTTAGATACCAGTGGAAAGGCGGCAAGATAACCTGAAAAATTATCGACCAAAGTGAGAATGTACCGATGGCCTGCCTTCGATTGTGGAGTGATTTGGCCGATTAGATTGAGATGAATCCTTTCGAGGGGTTTTGAGGACGGTGTTGAGGTGGCTGAGAAGGGTGATTTGGTGATTTTACTCTTTACGCAGTTCTCGCATTGGAATCTGTTTAATTTGTCCTTGGAGAATTGGTCTTTCAGGAGAGGCTTGAGAGTGGAAATTGAGGCGTGGACGTACATCTTATGTAGGTCAGATAAGGATTTGAGATCATCAGAAGGGTTGGAGAGTTGGTTTGAGAGATTGACCGCTAGATTACTGCCAGCAGTTCGTGGTTTCTTGATAACAAATAGATTATCTCGAATCATTCCTTTAAGGACCGTCTCTTTGTTTCGGGTTACGGTGAATCGATCTTGCTCTTGGACAAGGTTGCATCCCTTCTTTGCTAGGAGTCCGGGACTAATTAGATTAACCACAATGTCTGGAACGTACATACATTCATCTAGGGTTACCACGGATTTGTTCCATTCAAGTTGGACCGTGCCAGTACCACAAATTTTCAGGTTGGCTTCAAGCTTGCCAGTCTTGATTTCCTCCAGCTTGTCCTGAAGATTGATTGATGTGAAGAACTTTAAGTTGTTGAAGATGTGAATGTTCGCGCCGGAGTCTAGTAGAAGGTTGGGGGTATTGTCTGCATTGATCCAGAGGGTCAATAATGCATGGTAATTAATTGTTGGGGTCTTTTTGATTTTATTTTTCCATTTTTTCTGCTGCTCAGTCCACCACCCTGGAGCAATTTGAGGGTAAAGATGAAAACAAGAGGACTCTGGATGGGGAGCGTTGGGATCATGGTAGCCTTCTCTACATCGAAGCCGGACCTTCTTTTCCTCTCTTTCACTTCTGCTCTTTGTTCTCACCAGAGTAACATCTGGAGTGGATTTGCCTACTTTAAGTTGTGCCTTTTGTTCATTGTTGTACTGGATGAGATGATTGAAAACTACTTCCACCGTCACAAGCTTCTCTACGTGCATGATTTGTTGTTTGAGGTTCTCGAGAAGAGGGGGAAATTTGAATAGCAGGAGGTATGCAAGTATATCTTTGGGCAGTTCGATTCCCACATCTGCCATACGCGTAAGTGCCTTTTTCGTGTCTGTGATGAAGCTTTCAATCGCATGCTCGTTGAATGTCGTGTGAAGAAATTGATTGAAGACCCGGGCTCTGTTTGCGGTTTCAGATGAGGAAAACCTACGGGTAATCTCAGCCCAGAGCAACTTAGAAGACGAAATGTTTGCCGTATTCACTATGTTGGCGTGAGTGACGCTGTCGAGTTTAGAGAGGATAATGGCTTGTATTTCTTGATCTTTCTTTAAGGATAATTGACCTGAGTTTTTGGTTATGGCGTCTTTGATTTCCTTGAGATTGAAGAGCATCAGCATCTTGTCTCGCCAGATGGAGTAATTGTCTTCATTGAGCGGAGGGATAGCGTCGACCGAGGCTTTGAGAGCAACTTGGTGAAAATAGTTGTTGGCTCCGGCTGGTTCATTCATTTTCGATTAGGTTGAGTTGTCTTTTGGCTTTTAACCGTGTTAAAGTTTAATATTGAATTTTCATGAAACTAAAACCAGCGGCTAGAGACAAGGAGTCAGGAATAGAGCAAACTCATAGACAAAGGTTTGTCAGACGAAAGAGAATACAAGAATGACCAACAGTTTGAGCTATAATCAGAGTCAAGAGATGATGGACAATGGGAGAGAAGGAGAGGCACAAATAGATGGGCATACAACTGAAGTTGGTGAGAGCGGAGAGTCAGAGTTGTCGATCTTGAGAAATTGAGGGGATGGTCTCTTACCAGACAAGAGTTCAGAAGTTGTGAGACCTAATAGTATCCCGTAACCGATGTGAGGGATAGATTTGATAGAGAGAAGGCAACGAGATAATATGAAAAGAAAAGAATTGAGACAATAAGAAGAGTCAAGAAAAGAAAAGAAAAGAATTGAGACTAAGAGGTGTTGAGAAAAATAAGAAAGGAAAATATAGGGGGTGTCGAGGGATTGAAGAGAGAGTCCCGAGATCATATCGGAGGTCTCGAGATCCAAAAGAGGGATCTGAGGTCCAAGAGAGAGTCCCGTTCCACAAGATCTAGTCGAGGAGGAGAAGAGTCCTCACTAGAGGTAGAGTGTTCACACTCATACTAAGATGTGCGATTGCGGGTGTCTCAGATATAGAGTACATCCTGTCGAGAGTCAATTCTCAACAAGTTTGAACCAAGTCATACTCAATTACTATGGGTTTGTCCTCTTCCCACAAGATGGGTGACCTACTAGCATCAAGAGGCTCTGTTGTGCCTGAAGATTTTCATCCTCAGTGGAGGTTGAATTATGAACCTTGCAATTCTAGTTCTATAAGCTGATTTAAGTTGGATTGTTCAAATAAATTTGTGATTAATGCTTTTTGATAAATTATTTTTGAATGATAATTCATCTTGACTAAAATTATGCTTCCTACTTGACTAATATTTGATACTTTTGAATTTTTATAGGTCAATGTTGATGAACTGCTCAACAATTCTCAGTTACATGAGAATCTAAATGCAATGATCATGAATCATCCTGATCAAGATTATTGCAGGCTGTTGAAGCACTTGATGAAGGAGACAGAAAATTATCAATCAAAGCCAAGACTTGAACTTGAGTCTTGCAATCAAGCAGAGGCTTTCCAAAATTGACAGATACCAGGAAAAATCCTTCTCAATTTGAACACATTGAAAAGAAGCTTAAGCAGGATAATAGAAGTAGAAGGGAACCAAAGAAGAAGAGATTAATGATTTTAAGTCTTTTATTTTGTGAAAGATTCATTTTTTTGGTATAATGAACTGATTGAGAAATTTTTATAGAACAAGTCAGGCTCTTCATCTGAGTTTCATAATTCAGTGGAAGAGACTGAAATTTCATTGGGTTTGGTGCCGTTGGAATCCAATTCCTTTTGAAACAATGAAGCAGATGCAATGGAGGAGTAAAACAGAAGCTCATCTTTGGTGATTGGTGATTCCTTTAATGTGATTAGAATTTGGGCTGACTAATTTTTGATTTTAGGAAGTAAATTACCTCAATCAAATACCTGAGAACTTAAATAAGTTCTTGGATGAGTTTTGAGACCCAGTTTGTGATGGAAATTGTGGTTTTAGAGTCATTGCTAAATCACTTAGGTATGATCAGGATGAATGGTTGAAAGTTTGGAAAGAAATTCTTGAAAAATTAAGGAAAAGTAAGGGGTTCTATTCTCAGATCCTTGGCAGCAGTAAAGATGTTGAAAAGATAGAAAAAATACTTGATGTCAATGACATAAATGAAAAGATTCCCTCGTTGAAATGGCTTTCAAAGTTGACATGGGTAAAATGATAGCTGATAATTATGGAAGACCAATATGTTTCATTTCATTGGAATCATGTTGTTTTTTTACTTGTATAAAAATGGGTGTAAAAGAACAATCAGATCCTATGTTCATTTTCTTTGTAAACAATAACCATTGTGTCTGGGTTGTACTTAAGGTAGACATGATTCCAATCCCACCCATAGTTTCCAAATCAAGTTCCATGATTTCTAAAAAAGCAGCTTGTTTGGTTGATCACCTCAAGGATCAACTTGAGTTTTATTCTAACTTATGGATTAATTTCATCATTTGGGTTTGGTCTAGCATGCTGATCTTGTCATTCTATTAATATAAAGGGTTGGCAATCACTGGTCATTTTGTGTGGGATTCTTCAGCTTTCTTGTTCTCTGCCATCCCACTATCTTCTGTCAGCT
Source organism: Puccinia polysora (assembly GCA_025617555.3). NCBI lineage: Eukaryota > Fungi > Basidiomycota > Pucciniomycetes > Pucciniales > Pucciniaceae > Puccinia > Puccinia polysora. The sequence goes on along the minus strand of CM062643.1, from coordinate 5,095,640 downwards.
CACGGCAACCACTGTTAGTTTCATAATATCACAGTTACCAGCAGCAAATCAGTTTCCATCAAATCAAATCAGGCAAAGGCCAGAGTAAAATAAAATTTTACTCACCACCAGAGTTCAAATCCATTTGTGAAACATTTTGTTCCTCAATTGTAAGCTTAGATGAAGATGCAATTGGGGCTCCAATGTTTCACTACCCAAATCCTATTTTTCCGCAGCTTTGTCAATGGCACTATCAATGTAGTCCTTCAACACAGCCATGTCATAAACAGGAGGGCTTGCCACTGTTCCTATAATGCAAAAACAATGCAATGGTACTTCAGTATTCAATCCTACTTTCAATTGAACAACAACAAAGTTTGCTCACTTTTCAGTTGAGAAAGATCAAGTTAACCAATGGGCAGTAAAAATTTGATTTTCTGTTGTCCAACATGCAGGTTGAGAGTGTACTTTGTGGGACAGGGACAATTTAAAAGATTTTGTTTTCCAAAGGCAATGATTTTGTTTGAAGTTTCACTTTATCATTTCTAGGTGTGGTCCAATAGTCCCACAAAGTATGCATTGATCCCAAATTTGGTTTGATAGAACCAAATGTGGTCCAGGGGGTCCCAAAAATACCAGCACAACCCCTGGGGGGTTGTATACCCTTGTACAAGCGTCCAATTGGTTGTTTATGGGGGTAGGCAACTCAGAAATGCTGTTTATGGGGGGTATACAACCCCCCAGGGGGTTGCACGTGTTTTGAACAACCCTTTGAAGTTGTGTATGGGCTCCCATGCATTGAATGGGCCATGTAGGGCCCTACCCAACTCCCACACAACTGGGGGTTGTGAATTTATCATCATCCATTATTCTTTTTAACCACAGTTATGTAATCTAGTCTTAAGATTTTCCTGCTTGGTTGTTGTCCAGTGATTTACTGGGCTGATAATCTTTAATCTATGACTAACAAGATTTCAGTCAAGGGAACAGCAAAGAAGGGTCTCAGAAGTTACACACAGGTTAAGGGAGACAAGATACCTAAGAATGATACATATGTTGAGTTATTAAAAAGAAGAGGTGAGCAACACAACTGTATAACACTGGGAAACCCCCAAAATATGCACCAAAATTTTCTGAATGTTTATTGACATCTACTGGTTCCTGCTCTGGTCCATGAGAAACTTCTCTCCATGTTAGTTAGTCAAGATCCGCAACAGTGCCACTCTTTGGACACAAGACTGTTGGAAGCTCTGCACAACTATCTATGGCTTGCACATTGCGCCCTGCAATATCCCCTTTCCTCATACCCTCACCAACATGATCCGATGGAGACATTGAAGATGTTGGATTGGTTGGAATTGAGGAAATTGGAATAAAATCTTGACAAGTGGCAAGGAGGGGGCATGTGAGAAGAAGATTGTTGGAAACCAGGACCTCTGGATTGATTTCAACAGAAAGAATGAAGAAATGAAATGAACAACAGTAGTTGATGACATAAAGATCAGGATGAAAGATCAGACCAACAGGATCAATATAATTCTGATTGGTTGTTGAATCAGCACATTCCAAGTTTCTTCATGGCCTGAGTGAAATGCGCGGACATTTAAGCAGTATAGTCTTCAGATGAAAGGAAGTCATCTTGAAGTCTTCTGAGTTGCGGTGAAGGATCTGTGGATTGGGCTCAATCAGTGCGTGGAAGTGGATTACTCAAAATGCTTTGAATCAATCTTTACCCACTTGAGACGCTTCCAGAATTGATCAATTTGTTGAGGCGTGCTTTGTAGGTGTGGGTGTGAGAGATGAAGAAGAGGAAATGGAAGTGAATGAGATGTGGCAAATGATGTGGAGAATGATCATGAGTATGCTCTGAGCTTTGTCAGAGTCACAGTTGGATGGCTGAGAGGAGGAGAGAACCGCGCGTGCGGGTCTGTTGGAGTTGAGCCAGGAATGAAACGCCTGTACCGGGATGCCAGAATGACGGGCTTCAGTCTCAAGTGGGAGCTTGAGGACGTAGTTATTACAACAGCATGGTATTTGGAAGGCAAATACTCCATGATTTGGTGTAGTCTGCTAGTTCATGACAACTTGGCATGCCAAACCGCCGCACCTTTCTTGCTCAGGTGTCTTAAGTGATAGGTGCGTGAAAATGGGGACAAGACGATTTGCACGCTCCAGCATATATTTATTACTACTTGACGCTTGTGTGAGGGGGCAAATTGTCCCCAAACAAGCCATACTTCTCGAGAAGTATGTAATCAATTGAAACTCTATAGGGGAATCCGCTCATGTAAGTTTTGTAATGAACCGTATAGACATGTTTTACAAATTGCATAAACCATAACCACAGTTAAGACCATATTATAGATTATAGACATAATTAGTAGATTATGCTACTAAAGGAAAATCATCATGTATATAATCTAGTTCAACCCGCCGGCTTGAGCAAACTCTTCCCCATCAGAGTTTGACTCCAAAACCGACAGCTGGTTAAGCTAATACTGTGGCATCGGGATTCGGGCAGGTTAGTAATCTATTATCAGAGTTTGACTCCAAAACCGGCGGCTGGTTAAGCTAATACTGTGGCATCGGGATTCGGGCAGATCCCAAACCCTATTGAATCTAACAAGTTTTACTCATCCGTCTTAACACAACGCTCACATCGGTTTGGCAGTCTCTCCCCACGTAGGATAAGTCGGTAGATAACCCTCCAACCCATGGCAGGAGCACACCAAATCTAACTCTGAATGCGAAAAGCAAAATGATAGAAGTGAGAATTACGATGCTGGTTACATGTATTCGATTGTGGGACAAGTTTTCTAAAATCAGATACGCGGCATGTAATTCTTAGGTAACAAGACATGAGACCATTATGATTGACCGAAAACGGGTTTCCGGACGAAGACTCAATCAAGCGAATCAAATAAAAAAACCAAGTAATGGAAAACTGTGAATATATCCAGCGTCGTGATCAATAGGATATCGAAGGAGGAGGGGATGGATAGAAAGCGGATGCTGCGATCCTTACCTCGGGATAACAGGTGCTCTAAGTCGCTGCTTCGGCTAGTAGGGTTTCGATTTCCTTTTCGAGCGATTCAGGTCGAGTGGTCCTGGAGAGGGAGAGAAAAAAAAACGGCCCAAGGTTTTTTTTTTCAGACAGAGTAGGAGGATGGAGGGAGTGGGAAAAAAGGCACTAACGAAGCGTGCCGGTAGCGCACGTGTCCGTTCTTGTCTACGAGGAATTTCTGCAAGGGTTCACTAGCCACGGTAGACATCTTTCGAGAAGCAGAGCTCTGCATGATATAAATACCTCGAAATTCCATTTGATGCGCGTGAATCCTAACTACGTAGGGTCAAGCATCACGTAAAAGAATAATTTGAGCATGAGAGGTAGGACTGGACCGGGGGGGCTTGAGTGACGACAAAAGACCGAAAATTGGAGATGATTGAGAGAAACTGAGGTAGATGAAACCTTACAAGACCAGCTTTTTCGCTCTTCAAGAATCGATAGACCTCGTGGGTGTTATCACCGTTGACTTCACACTTTTGAGCGATTGGGAAAGACACCCCATAACTAGATGAAGCACAATCGATAGATGGGAAAAATACCCAAAAAGAGTGAATGTGTTCAAGCAAGTACAAAGAAGGAAGGAGAATGAAACTTTATTGGGTGAGATACTGGCTGCCCAGATCGACTGACGTGAGTTTGCAGAAATTGAGGATCTCGGAATCCGTACCAGGCTCTTGACGCGCGAACTGATTGCAGGGAAAGCCAATGAGCTGGAAATCCTGATCCTTATACTTTTCCCATAACCTAAGCGAAGAAAAAGTAGAAAGTTCAGGAGATGAAGTGAATATGAACGAGACTCGGGTATGAATTTAAGGGATGCATTAATCAAAACAAGGTTGAAGCTAAGAGTTTGATTTGGGGTTCCATGGTGGGTCAAGGGGGAATGTATGCTAAACACAAAGGTGGAGAGCAGTGGTTCAAGATCACCCAACTTTTCGAAACCTGCATACTGGGGGGTATAATTACACTTCGAAGCAAGGTTGACGATGAGGACCACCTTGCCCTTAGTTTGAGAGAATGGAAATTCGAGACCATTGGCCAGTGTAGTATTAAGAGTATAGAACTTGCTCATGCTATCCAATTTGTGAGGCGGTGGTGGCTAGCTTAGTTGGAAATGGTGATGGGGTCCTGATCTGAGTAGTAGTTGCAAAGCCGGGGGAAAGGGTTTGTGGTGGAAAGAATGCATGGGTTGTATCGCCGTGAATGTGTATGCTTCTTTAATATGTAGTGAGCTAGTGTTGAGTATGGGGAGTACGTCCATGTAATAGGTCGTGATGTATCAAATGTAGTTGGTATATAATTCCACTTCATGATCATCGCCATGACAGTTCCATGACCCCCTCCCCCCTTCCCTTGCTCAACTGCCACCGCGATACGCATGAACCAAAAACAAAAGCAAAGAAAAAAAAATACGTTGTCCCCGCAGTCGCAGTCAAACGCCGCCCAGGATGAGATGAGCCAAACGAGAGTGCGGCTCGCGAGTAAGCTTTTCTGTGAAGATATTGGCGATTTGATTCTTTGTGTCCACCCAGTCGATGTTAGCGATACCCTTGTAAATAGCTACGTTAACAAGAAAAACTCGCGCTCAGTGTGCCTGGTATAAGGCTGTAACCCGTTGGCATGCCCCAGGGCATTGCCCCGCGGTCTGAACCCTGTGGCCGGGGTTCGGGATGGCTTGTCAAGATGCCCCGAAGCCCCGGAGTATTTTTGGTCACCAAAAAACAGCATGCTCACCACTATCTAGACAATATCCTTATAAACACCTTTGACAAGTTGTTGAGGCGCAAGCCAATTTTGCATCCTTGTTGCAATAAATTGGGCCCGCGCAACAGTCATCGAGGCCTTGGGGAGCGGGTCGGGCCGGGTTTCACCATTGTCCCTTCCACGGATCCCTGCTTAATAAGGGTTGGGTTTGCCCTTGCATGATCCAATGCCACCCTATCCTTGTGGAGTGACCAAAAGGGTCTTAGATAGGGTAAAAAAATGTGTTGATGATGATGATATAGAGGAATGAACAAAGGAGGTGACCATAAATGCAATTCACCCCGGGCTTTGGGGCATTCCAGGGCATGTTCAGGGTCTGGGGTTTGGGATGAGGCTCATACCCTGCCCAAAGCCCCAGGTTACAGCCTTAGCCTGGTATGCTTGTTGGAGCTTTCATTGGAGGCCACCCTAATAGCAGACTGATTGCCACACTTAAGATGAATAATGTGCACAAAACCAGACATGCCCTCTATGAGATTGTAAATCCAGATAGGCTGCCGCGTTGCTGCACCAAGAGCCATAAATTCTGCATGACAAGTGGACAAGGCAGCAGAGGAAAGTCTGCAACTTGACCAAAGAACAGCACCCATTGAGAGAGATAAGTATTCCTCCTGTATGTTGACATGGAATATTGACCCCCCCCCACAACATAGAGAGAGATAAGTATACCTCCTGTATGTTGACTTGGAATATGGACCCCCCCCCACAACATAGAGAGAGATAAGTATACCTCCTGTATGTTGACTTGGAATATTGACCCCCCCACAAGGCGTCAACAAAGCAGTGAAGAGGTTGAGGAATTTTGAGGCAAAAGAGACACATTGTCACGCTTTGCACTTAAGGATTATTGTCTTCACCACTTCAACATGTCCTCTCCTCAGTACCATCTACCTCAGTCTAAAAGCGTGACACAAATAAAAGCACAACATCAATGGTGCAATCCGCTATTTCCTCTGGCTCGCGCTGACCTTCCAATCTCGGCGACCAACTCAGTATATACTTTGCAAACTTTGCGGTTAACTCCATACCGGTTGGCCATCCATTATGAGATCCAATCTTCTTCCCTGGCCAATCAACAGCCTTGGAATTCCATCTTTGGTCATGCATTGTTTGTTAGTTTGCATCTACGTCTAACTAAGCCATCACTACTGTATAGTTCGCAATTGGACTATTCCCTACCCTGCATACACTATTACCTCTCATTTGCATTACCTTCAATGTCACTTGCTCCAGTCCCAATTTGTCATGCAATTGTACGCTCAGATTCTATGGTCTTGCACTTACGCTAAGACCTCAGATCTATACCACTGCTTCATTTCCTATCCCATTCCTGTCATTCATTGCCTCACTGCTTCAACTGTAGTTAGCTCATCACCAGGTTGTATCTAGTCACTTTGGATTACCTTATAAGGGCTATCCCCTTGCCTGATGATTGTCTCCTCAGTTAGTTAATTTCATACGTTCTCACATTTGCTAAAACCTAGTTATCACATTGGACTCAGGTTGAGTTTCCTTCTTTGGAACACATTCCATCCCTCTCACCATTTGTTGAGTGGCATAACCAAGTTCGCACTTTGCAACTGAGTCTTGCTATTTGCACTTGCTCTTGCACTTGGCATTCCTTTGCGCTCACGATCATCTAAGAATTGCCCTATAGTACGTGGGGTGGTTGTGTGACACACATCTTCCTATCCTCAGTTGCCATAACATAGTTGACCAGATGATGGATTGCCTTCCAGTGCATTGCAGACGGGCATGATGAAAAATGTCTTGGGTTATTGACTGCATATGCAATTTCAGGACGCATTCCCACAGCCAGGTAGCTCAAAGAACCTACCAGTTGAAGATACTCCAAATTCTTGGCCAGATCCCCATCACCATTGGCAACCAAAACAACGCCAGATGGCAAACCAGTCTTGGCACCAGTGACACCATCCCCAAGCCTAGAGCTAATAGTAAAGATAAGCTTCTCCTGGTGCAGAAAAAACCACTCCTCATTCTTCTGAACATGAAACCCAACAACTGAGTGAAGACCCTCTTCCCACTTGATCACAAGAGAACCATCTAAGTTCTTCTCCAGAAGCCAAAGCACCTCATCAGAACTTGCAGAAACAATACCATTGTCAACATCAATCCAGATGAGGTCAATTTTATCACAAAGTCTTAGAAAATAAAGATTGGTATCTATCAACTAGCCATATAACCAAGATGGCTAATAACAGCTCTCCAAGGCTGCCACCAACAACGCTGCACCTGCTGGGTACCATATAGCTGTTAGAGCATCCACCACCTTCTCAACAAAACCCTTGAGAACTTTGATAAGTTTTCAAGGCACGCAAGGGTGGATAACTGTCAAAACCCAATAGGGCATATCAGAGTTAGAAAAACCACCATTTTCTTTTCCAAACCCACAATTTTTAATGGCTGGGCTCTGAAATATATGTACCCCCTAACTGGTGTATTTCAAAATGGCATTTTTCATGGAAATGGCGGATTTCAAAACTCAAATCTGCCATTTATGCATCATCATCCATCCACCATCCATTGAATGCAAAACACCCATAAACACCTCCAACTCAGAAAATCCATACCAATCCCATCTCCATTGATTCACACATGTCCCATAATAATCTCATAACCCCAAATCACATCACCATCTTTCTCAACATGTCCAATCAAACTTCCCAGAAGCAAGTTGAAAATTCAAAAAAGCTGACTGAACTTTTTTTATTATTTGACTCTTATTCAGATTACAATCTGGAAATCACTTGGTTAGCTTTGAATTCTCTATTGGAAAAGCAATAAATGGTTCCACAAAGACAGACTTTCCAAAACTGAAATGAAGATCCTCATAAACTGCATTATCAGTTGTGTAATCCTTCAAAACCTTTTGGCCAACATCAAAGATGAAAGGGAAAAAATATTTGAAGAAAATATTCCTGATCCTCCTTAAGTCATTCCTATATCATCTTTTCCCTCATCTTCTTCCATGAGAGAGAGTATTCTACCACTTACACTTGCTCACTTTGATTAGTAGCATTTGGTTTTTAAATAGGTAAAAATTCACATCACCCTTTTTTTGGGTTTTAGTTTTTCTTTAGCCCAGAATCCTAGGCTGACTCATGGTTTTTTTTTTTTTTTTTTTTTTTGGAGAACTTAGAAAAAAAACAAAAATTCCAAAGCACCCACCTCACCCCACCAAACCACTTGTTAACTTCTTCCCCCTCCCCCCCCCCCTCACCTAACCAAGCAAAAACTTCAAAACAACCCACCTCACCCCACCAAACCACTGGTCCACCCCTTCCTCCTCCTCACCAATCACCTCCACTTCAGCCTCCACCTCAAAGTCTCTCACTGTCCTTCTTCTCCTGCTTCTGCTCCCCATTGTTCAATCAATCAACCCTGTAAGTCCCTCAGCTCCTCCTTCTCCTCCTCCCTTCAATCAATCAAATGAACAATACCTCCTCCTCCTATTACTCCTTACCTCATTAGCACCCCTCCTCCTCCATCAATCATTGGCACCCATCCCCCTCCACTTGCTTGGGTGAGTTTGCTCCATCCTCCCCCCCTCCTCTCACTTCCCCTCCCTCCCTCCCAATCAATATCTCAATTGATTCACAATTGATTTCCTGGTGAATTTGTGATTTATTTCTTGATTGATTTGCTTTCAATTGAGTGATCAAGCAAGAAATTTGCTTTTGATTGATCAATTGTTTATCAATTGATCAAGAAATAGATTTTCTTTTGATCAAGCAATTAATGAGCAATAGGTTTTCATTTGTTCAAGCAATTGATTAGCAATTGATTTTCTTTCAATCAAGCAATCAATTTGATTTTGATCAAGCAATTTATTAGCAATTTACTTGCTTTCAATCAAGCAATTTATTTTCTTTTGATCAAGAAATTGATTAGAAATCAATCAATCAATCAATTTTCAATCAATTAAGCAATTGATTTGCTTGCCTTTGCACCCCTCCTCCTCCTCCTCCTCCTCCTCCTCCTTAAAACTCCTCTGTTCCTCCTCCTATTACTCCTCCTCAACCAATTAATTCCTAATCAATTCATTCATTATTTTAGGCCCCCCAATCAATCCTCAATCAATCCACAGGAAATCCAAGTTTGGTGTGCCTCCCTCCTCCTTCCCCTCCTCCACATCCTCTTTAATCCATGATTATCATGATAAAACCATCTGACCAACCTTATTTTTTTATTATTTTTTATTTTGTTATCATCATTGAACAGTATTTTTTCTATGTTTTTTGATCTTGCACAATGATTGAAACATGACTAATGGTTTTTTTTTTTTTTTTTTTTTTTTTTTTTTTTTTTTTTTTTTTTTTTTTTTTTTTTTTTTTTTTTTTTTTTTTTTTTTTTTTTTCTTTTTGTTTTTTTTTCTTTTTGTTTTTTTGTTTTGTTTTTTGTTTTTTTTTTCTTTTTGTTTGTTTTCTTTTTGTTTTTTTGTTTGTTTTTTTGTTTTTTTGTTTTTTTTTTGGTTTTTTGGTTTTTTGGCTTTTTTTTTGGCTTTTTTTGGTTTTTTTGGTTTTTTTTTGGTTTTGGTTTTTTTTATTCTGTGCAATGCAACACCCCTTTTGAACCCATTTTCATTCAAACCCCACCCTTTTTCTGGACTGCCAGTGCTTCTCCAACAACCCTCAGAATGTTATACAAAAATTTGAATCACTTTTGTCTTGACAAAAACTGCAACGTTTGGATTTGTACCCTGCTATTACTTTTGAAAAGAAAAAGAATACTCAAAAGCCCTCCCCTGTGCAAATCAGCAAAACCAATAGGAAAACTTGAAAGTAATCAAACAGTGGCAAAATATAATCTAGGAAAAAATATAAATAAAAATAAAAAATATTTTTTTATTGGTGGGGTTGAAAAAAGTCTCAAGCTTCTTTTTAATCAAAAATATTTTTTTTTGTTTTCATTTTTAAAAGTTTTATCAAACTAGATAGATTTAAAATCCCAGAAATTGAGTAATCTGCTGTATTTTCTCAACTGTTCTACTGCTATCAATAAAAGCCATGGCTAACAATAGCCTATCTTTTTTTTCCATGGCCAGTTGGAATCTTGCTTCTCCATGATGTCTTCAAAGCCAGAAAAATTGGAATTTTTTCTCCTCTTTTGACATCTTGACATCTATTGGGGTTGATGTTGATGGAATTGGAGGCATTTTGCTTTCCCTTGGCAGAGGAGGTTTTTGTGGGAATTTTGTCACTCTCATTTGAAGGTGATCTGGGAGGCCCAATTGGCTTGAGTATTTGGCCATTCAGAAAACAATGAGCCTTTTTTTGAAATTGGAAATCAGTAAGGAATAACAAGAAAAGAAAATAACTTGCTTCCTTACTTGAGCAGATGTTGATTGCAATCAAAAATACTGGAATATCTGGCTCCCCATTGGCCAAGTTGTCCAGTTCTTCCACCCCAGGAAGGTAAAAATTGAAAGATGTAAGTGAGGGATCCAAGAAAGGGTTTTAAGAGTTGATTAATGATGATGAAGTCATGATTGGATCTTGTTGTGTTGGAAGATCCTCCTCCATATCAGATTTGGGCCACTCCAAGTTTTTATCAGGATCATCATTGCTAGGCTGAGCATCCACAGCCATGTCCTCAGCATCAATGGGATCAGATTTTTGAGCATCAATATGAGCCAAAGGGCTGATGTTGGCCTTCTTTCCAAATATTTCATCCATTCAAATATAAAAAGGACAAATTGATTCCAAATTATCAACCACCAAGTTTATTACCTTGGATTTATTGGATTCAGTGATACCAAAGCCAGTGGAGATTGAAATTGAGTGGGACTTCTTTACTTGGCTCAATAGTTCTTCAATCACAACCTCATCCGTATGGATGAAATAACCAGCTTACCTTTGGTTTTTTTCTTTAGTTCATTGGCCACCAGGAGATAACCATTAACCTTAGATGGTGGAGGGTGCCCAACTTGTGTTTCTTTGTTGGATCTAAAGAAAGCATCATAGTTGGAGGGGATTTTGAGACAGTTTACCAGGATGATGTGATCAGTGCTCATGAGATTAATTGAGCCTTTGGAAGCTTGTGGGGAAGGATTGTTTGTTGTAGAGTTCCTGGGGGATATTTGCTTTGGGGGATTGGATTTCTTTGTGAACTTGCAGGGGGAGGTTTGCTAAGGGGCCATTTGAAAAGAGCAAGAGGGATGAATGGATGGAGTGATGAAGCAATGAGAGCGCTAAAGTGATGAGAGTGATAAGTGATGAGCACAATAAATGAGAGAAATAAGTGATGAGAGTGATAAGTACTGAGAGGGTTGAAGTGATGAGAGTGATTAAGTGATGAGAGTGATGAAGTTATGAGAGTAATGAATCAGATTTGTCCAATGAGGTCAGAGGTAGAAGTAGGTGAGGTTTAAACCAGGGGTGTATGATGTGGACTGATGTGTGATTGAGGCAGTGAAAGAAGAAATATTTTATCTGAAAGAATGCATTTATTTTCAGGTATGCCATGGATGGATTTGACCTCTATTGCTATACTTTCTGTGGTTAAAACTGCAAAAATTAAGACAAAACCAATAATTGAATCAGTTATTGACTTCTTAAAACATTGATACTATTACAGAACAACAAAAATCAAATAATACTAGAGTATTATGAGTAAAAGGCCAAAAATTAATCTCTATGAAGAGATAATGGACCTGGATCTAATTTAATAAAGCCAAAAGAAGCCTTGCTTACAAAAGTAAACTCACACCCTTTAAATTGACAATAAATGTTACAAATCCAAATGACTTCCCACACAAACTTGGAGTTGATTAATTGATTAGTTGTTTATTTTGATAATAAATTTCAAGGCCCCAGTCAATATTCTTCTTGAGATTAATTTTAATGAGCTTGTTGAATCTTGCCGTATTCTTGGATCAATAATAATCAATAATATATAACTGATTAATGGGCTATAGGGTAAAGACGCGCCTCTTTTAAGGTAACAGGAGGACTCAGGGGACTCAAGTAATCATCATGGGAGTGCTAGTCTCCCCTTTCTTTTTTTACTCAAGGGCTCAGAATCCAATTACATCATTCCCAATGGGAAATAGGGTACTAGTACTCATTTTGGGAGGATTTTCAATGTAAATTTTCCATTTACATAGCCAAAAGGTTATTTAATTGATCCTAGGACTAAAAAATCAGGCAAATGGAAGGTTTAGAAGTCCTAGAAAACCTCAGAATGATTAAATACCTCCCTTTACATGTAAATTGATTTCAGCCCTCTGATACCAGGAACCTTGCAGTCCTTTAGCTACAGAGAGTGATAAAAATACTGGAATAATAATAATAATTATTATTCCAAAAATAAACACTTAGAGGCTCAAATAAATGATATAATAAGAGCAGTTGCAAGTTTTAATTGGTTTGGTAATGAAAGGCTTTCAGTCTATATATAAAAGAGGGGCCACAGTATTATACTACTGGGGGTCTTTACAGACAAAGCAACCTCTCTTCAAGGGGCCTCCTTAGGAAGTTTAAGAACCTTGGATTTGAGATGGGTGCCTTAGAATGGGCTTATCCACTAATATGGCCTGGCTCAACAGCACAAGGGCCAAGACAGGAAGGGAAACACTCACTCTGAGAGCTTTACCACAAAAATCCTGCAATAATAAGAAGGGTTTCAGAGCAGTTGGGGATGATTGCCTGATTTAACTTCAATTGGTCAATTGGTTTAAGAAATAATAATACTACAGACTAAGTCATAAATAACTTGCTTAGAATCTTCATAAGCACTTGACCAACAATGACATGGAGTCTGATTGATAATAATAATTCCTGGTAAACTTATAATCTTTTTGGAATAATGGATCCAAAGAGGTCTGTATAAATACCTTTTTGGGGTGATTTTGAGCTTCTCAGGGCATGTAGAGAGGGTTCTTCTCATGGGCTGAGGCTGACAGGCCATTCAGGGAAAGATTAGCACGTCCACTTGGTGCTGTCAATCAGCTGACTTTAGATCTGCTGGTTTTCTGTACTATTTTAGCCACAGGATATGTTAATCTATTATGGCGTAAATTTGATCATTCTTCACTCATCCTTCATTTGTACTATTAGTATTTCTTTAAAGTGAATAGATGTGGAGGTTTACTAATTTTCCATCATCTTCTGATCACGTAGATAATTTTTAATAATTTTTATGAACACTCCTTGTAGTGTTTCATGGTCTTCAAAGATCAGAGTCAATGATTTATGTGGTAATCCTTGATCTTTGATTTATTGTTAAAAAAATGTGTTGAAAATAAAGAATAATTAATGTTGCAACCTTCTTCAATATCACTTTGATATCACTCAAGTATCACACATCACTCCTTGACTCAACACTTGCTCTCATCTCTTGTTACTTCTCTTGACCATCTCTCACCTCACCTTATCCCTTTTCTTCTTCTTCCTCATTTCTCTCCATTACTTTCCTATCCTTTCTCATCATTCCTTCCTATCCTCACTCCTATCTTTGCTCATCTTTCAATTTCCTTCCTCGCTCCATCTTTGCTCCAATCAATCCATTTCTATTCTCAATATCTCCATACTCTCTTCCTTCCATCTCTCCTCAAATTCCTTTCCGAACAACCTCTCACATTAAATACTAAGTCGTATTTTCTCTTCATCTGGTGAGAAGATCACCCTATATCTTTTTCTTTATCTCTAATTCTATCTATCTCAGATTCTATCTTGACTCATTCAACAATCTCTCTTCATCTGGCCAACTTTCAACCAACTACAACTTACTCTAGTCTTTTTCATCAAATTCCAGCTCTCTCTGGTGTCAATTGGGGTTGTTTTGGGATTACTAGCAATCAAGCTCCTTTTCTTAAATTTCTACACAATTTACAGTGGAAACCGCGCTTACCAGTCATATATCTTCACAAACCAACTACCAATATGGACAACATCAACCCAACCATTCTAAAAACTACAATTGAAGCCATTCCCTTACTTACCAATGACAACTTCACTACCTGGAAGACTAGAATGAATGCTCTACTCAATTTGGCCAAACTCAAGGAAATCATGTCCTCTGACAACACTCAGCTCAATTCTGAAGACAATAAGATACTGTCATCTATTATAATTTCAATGCTATCCGCCTCTGTTCACACCTCAATCATTAATATGACAAATGAAGAGAATGCCAAGCTCATTTGGAACAAAATTCTCAAACACTTTGTCTAATCTCAGCCAGCAAATTGAGCAAGGGTGTACAGCTCCTTTGAAAATATAATCTTCAACAAAAATGACATTCAATCTTTTATACTGGAGATAAGATCTGCTATTAATTGAATTCAAGAGATTGGAATTCTTCTGCCTCAAGACGTTCTGGCGTACATGATTTTGAGAAAGTTTCCCAATATTTTCAAGGTTATAAAACAGCAGGTAACTCACTCTCAGAATGCTAATAAAGTTACTCCCAAAGATGTGTTAGATCATCTTTGCATTCACCTTAACAAACAGAAACTAAATCCCTCCAACCAAGAAGGATCTTCCTCAGGACCTGTCTTTACTACTCTTTTTACTGATTCTTCCGGGAAATGCAAACCGAGAAAGCAAAACACTCTGGCCAATCACCCAGAACATCAACGCTGGATGCTATACCCACATCTCCGTCCTAAAATCAATCCAAGACCTATTGCATATGTTAGCACTCCTTCGTGCTTTCGCTCTTATTCTCTCCTTTTCATCCTCAACTCATGCTGTTCAGACCATATGACAGCTAATCAATCCCTCTTTGAAAATATCAAAGGATCAAAAGAAGGAGGGTTAATCAACACTAGTTGCGGATTGGGAAACTTGGAAATCAAGGGAGAAGGACCTGTTGTTTTACATCACAAGAATGGTAAACTGACCCTAAAAAGGGTGCTGTATGTTCCTGAATTGTCTGTCAATCTTTTATCTCTTTGCCAGCTCCTTCTCAATGGTTTCACTGTAGACTTTAATTTAAATTTCATTAAGATCAACATCAATGATCAGCTTGCAATAAAGGGTTATTATTATGAAAGCATTCCATGCATTCAATTCTCCTCACCTTCCATCAATTCATTCTTATCAACTTCTGAGCTTCTTCACAAATCATTGGGACACGTCAGTTACCATAGACTAAGACATAAACTTCAACTACCGGTGAAAAAGGAAATTGACTGTCATGCTTGCGCTGTTTCTAAAATCACAAAAGCCTCCTTCAAAACGCAAACCTCTAGTGCTGACAAGCTGTTCTCCAAGATTCATTTAGATACCATTGGACCGCTACCACTTTCCAGATGGGGACATTGGTATATTCTCACTATCGTGGATGGTAATACAAAATTCTGCGCTGCAATTCCAATCATCAGAAAGGACACCATCTCAACTACACTTAGAAATTTGGTAGATGTTGAAGCAAAAATATTTGGATACTACCCAACCATTATTCACTCTGATCAGGGAACCAAATTCAAGAACACAAGTCTAAGTGAATTCTGCAAGAAAAATCTTATTAATCAAACCTTCTCAGATCTTTACACTCCTCAACAGAATGGGCTGGCTGAAAGGTTTAATAGGACTATCCTCGAATCACTGCCAACCATTCTCTTTTACTCTAACTTACCTAAAAACTTGTGGAGCAAAATTCTGTCAGAAGTCACTCTTACACTAAATCAAATTCCCACTCATAAGAGCAAGACGTCTCCTTATGAAATTTTTAAAAACAATTCTCTTCCACTATCTTATTTCAAGCCCATCAGAAATCCAGTATCCTATCTCCTGTTACCAAAGCAATCCGGATCAAAATTATTACCTCCCTGAGGACTAGGCACCTTAATTGGATACACTCCTTCATTACTCTCTTACCAAATACTCACATTCTCAAACACAATTGTCAAGACAAAAAATGTCCAGTTCCTGTCATTCAAACCAAAGAAAAATAAAATTCTCTCCAATTCCGACAATTACTTTCCCAAAGGGATTGAATTCAAGAAGAAGTCTGCCAAATTGCTAGAGTCTGCTGAATTGAATTTTCTAGAAGAATCCCCAAACAAGAACAATCAGTCCTCTATTGGTACCTATGAAGGCAAATCTACCATGGAACCCTTGATCCTCCCTACCAAGGTGTCAACTCCGGCAGAATCCTCAATTTCTGTTACTCAATCACTCAGACCTCAAACACTGAAAGTTAAGCCTGATAAATATTCTTATCACTCCACTTCTCTAGATCCTTCTCTGGTCAAAGAAGCCAAAATTGCTGAACTTGACAATATAGAAGCTCATGAATTTTGGGAAGATTGTTTTGAAACTCCTAATCACTTCTTGAATAAAACTTGGGCCACAAGACTGAAACCAGCCACTCTGTCCTCAAAAGAGAAGGTCAAGGCTCGTCTGTGTGTGCAAGGTTTTAACCAACTTCCTGGACTTGAATATTCCAACACTTTTGCCCCCACGGGTAAATTCCCATCTCTTCTTCTACTTCTAATTCTCAGTCTTGACAAAGGACTATCTATCAGACAATTTGATGTAAAGAGTGCCTTCCTTTTTTCACCTTTGGAAGAAGACATCTATATTAAAACACCAAAGGAATAAAAACAAACAGCTCCATTTCTTAAGTTGACCAAATTGCTGTACAGACTTAAGCAAGTGCCAGCCAACTGGTATCATACACTTACCTCTTGGTTCAAAGATCTCAGTTATTATCAATCCACCGCTGATTCCTGTGTCTTAATACATAAATATCACAATTCCTTTGTTTTCTTTCATGTTGATGATTTGATAGTAGTTGGAAAAATTGAAGCCTTTGAGAAATATTTTCTTCTTAGATTCCCTGATTCTTCAGCTCACGATCAGGACACTTTACTGGGTATGGACGTAAAAATAACCGGAAGTACATCCAGTTTAAATCAATGCACCCTGATTGACAAAGGTCTTTTGTTACTCAATCTTGGAGACTGCAAAAGTGTTGCTACTCCTTTAACACCTAATTTTCATTTAGAACCGGCTACCGATTTAGAACAAGAAGAGTTCAAAAATCTGAATGCCAATGACAGAACATTCACAGGAATCCTCAATTATTTGGCCTGCAGCACTAGACCTGATCTCTCCGCTGCAGTATCCTTACTTTCTTGCTACAATCACAAACCCGGTATTAATAACTGGAGAGAAGTAATTAATTTCTGGAAATATTTAAAGGGAATGAGATCCTATTCACTTTCTCTTGCTCCCACAAAAACCAACAATGAATCAATTGAATTCTACACCAATGCAACGTGGGCAGACAATCCAATAACTCTAATATCACAAAGTGGAAACTTAGCTTTTTGGTTAAATTTTCCTGTATCCTGGAATAGCAAGAAACAATGTGAAATTAAAATGTCCTCAACTGAATCAGAATTGTCAGCATTATCAGATGGAGTGCAAGAGAATCTTTGGATGTCACATTTGATCTTGGAACTCTGGGGAAAACCACTATCACCCACAGTGTTTCACGCTGATAACAAGGGACTACTCAACAAGCTAAAATTTTTTGGCTCCAAATCCAAAACAAAACATCTGGACATCAAGATAAAATATCTTTGAACCATGTACTCCAATAATGAAATAAAGGTCAAACTGATCACTACTTCCGAAATGCTTGCCGACTCTCTCACCAAAGCGGCTCCTCAAAAATCTCTGGAGCTGTTGACGTCTAGACTATTCTGAAGTCTGTGTTCTTAATTTCCCTTCTCATCAGATGAAGGGGGGTGTTGAAAATAAAGAATAATTAATGTTGCAACGTTCTTCAATATCACTTTGATATCACTCAAGTATCACACATCACTCCTTGACTCAACCCTTGCTCTCATCTCTTGTTACTTCTCTTGACCATCTCTCACCTCACCTTATCCCTTTTCTTCTTCTTCCTCATTGCTCTCCATTACTTTCTTATCCTTGCTCATCATTCCTTCCTGTCCTCACTCCTATCTTTGCTCATCTTTCAATTTCCTTCCTCGCTCCATCCTTGCTCCAATCAATCCATTTCTATTCTCAATATCTCCATAATCTCTTCCTTCCATCTCTCCTCAACTTCCCTTCCAACCAACCTCTCATATTAAATACTAAGTCGTATTGTCTCTTCATCTGGTGAGAAGATCACCCTATATCTTTTTCTTTATCTCTAATTCTATCTATCTCCGATTCTATCTTGACTCATTCAACAATCTCTCTTCATCTGGCCAACTTTCAACCAACTACAACTTACTCTAGTCTTGTTCATCAAATTCTAGCTCTCTCTGGTGTCAATTGGTGTTGGTTTTTGATTACTAGTAATCAAGCTCCTTTTCTTAAATTTCTACAAAATTTTTTAAACTTAATTTATGTTAATTCTATTTATGTCTTGATCTTTTTAGAATATTAATAATGCATATGTCAACTTGGTACATATTCCAGGAAACCCTAACTAGGTTGTAGCTCTTCTGAGTGGTACCTGGTTGTCAGATTAGTCACAATGGATCCAGACACGGGGATCAGTCAGTACAGATGCGCGCGGGGTAGGATCCACTGCATGCATGGAAGAATTAGCTGCTCCCGGGTCTCTAGTACGCGGGAGTTTGCTGCTATGAATACTTAGGGATATGTAAGGATGCGTGGCTGCGCGCAGGAATTGTGACATAACACATTTCCGTGTGTAACTCCTAAAATATACACAAAACCTCAATTCTGAGTGAATTTTAGCTGTAAACCCTATACGTGACAACACATGTGAAATTTTAGAATGGCCAAAAGGTGCCATACTGGTGTTTTAATTTTTAGTAATTTTCTTTTTAATTATTTTAAAAATGTAAGGACTTGGATTTCAAGGGTGGGGTCAGTGAGTGACCCTACCTTATTTTTGGGGAGGAATCCATTTCTTTAATAAGATTTATGGATTTCCCACTCCTTCTTTTTTCAATTTAGATATTCTTGTTTAATTTGTTTTTTATAATTTTGTGTTGCTATGACAGGTTGCTCTGTACATAGTAGCAAGCTGACAATTGATAGCCTTGGCATGTACTTATCTCTTGATTCCTAGTACCTTGGCAGACTTTATACATATATATAGAGTATTTATACTCTTGAAAATTATATTAACAGGTTTATACCTTAAAAATAGGCTCAGGGCCCTCTGAGTGGATTCTCTCAAGGCTCAGTTGAGTATATTAAATTATCAATAGATCCCACAGAGGGATAAGATCAAAATTATGCAATTTATCTATGCAGAGTAGAGAGTATGATTAGATGTAATTACTGTAACTTATTCCCAAAAGAATGAAACAAATTGGGAAATTCTATATCAATATTTTGGACTCATCTGATTTCTCATAACTTAATTTCAATATATATTTGATCTCAATCTTGATAATATATATTATCAATGTTTTGATTCCATAATCAATACTCATAAAAAATACTTACAAATTGTTACAAAATATCATCAAAACTAATTATATAATTATAATACTCTTTATTGTTATTCGTTCCTGGCCCTATGGGTGGTTGAGCCAGTGAACTTGGTGACAGGAAATTGAAGATGAGCCCAGTACTTAACCACTGTACTAACAAGACATATGTGTGGTCCAGAAATTTTGACAACTATATTTTTCTCATGGCTGACAAGGTAACTCTAACAGTTCTGATCTGAAATAAGTGGGTTTTTTTATTTTTATTGGCACTTTTGAAATGGCTGATTTGGGTTGAAACCTGCCCTTAAAAAATTGCAGGTTTGTTTAACTCTGATATTTGGTAATTTCACACCCTTGTTTCAATAAATTGGGCAGGAAAAAGTTATAGAGGAGTTGGCTAGTGGGTCCCACCATTGTTGATTCCACAGATCACTGCGCCATAAGGGTTGGGACCGCCCCCAAACAGGGAAAACAAGATTTTTTTGGTATCATTTCAATTTCAAAATAAACATAAAGAAAAAGAAAAGAGGACTTTATTGAGGAGAATTTAAAATGGGTGGGTAGTTTTGGATGGAAGTGATGAAGTTCAAAGGGGGAAGAGGTATGGTAGGGTGGAGTTATGGGGGGGGAGGTCAGGGGGTGAATAATTAGGCTGTGTTTGGTTACCGGGGACATGTAAGTGTAAGTGTATATGTCTGTGGAAGAGGCCCAACATAACTTTTTTCAAAAAGAAATACACATTGGTATTGCAATATACACCCCCCAGATCTACAGGGTTAACTTTTTAAGTCCTCCCCAGCGGAAATAAAGGCCAAAAGTTAGAGTGTGCATGGGGATGCAAAATTACACTTACACATTGCCAAACAGCCCTGTATGTCAAAGATGTGGTAAATTGTTTTTGGTGCAGCAGCAAGAAAAATTATGTTTATCAAGCAAATTATTGAGACAGTGTTAGATGCTCTTATCAAAATACCTCAGCCTACCCAGTCAATCCCCAACCCAGCACACAAGCAAATGTTTCATGCAAATTTTCAACTAGTCAACTTACCTCAGTGAGACCCACAGTCACAGACTCCTCCACAGAAAAAAAGTGCCCAGGAAACTTCAGACAGGGGGGTTTAAGGCTGTAACCCAGGGATTTGGGAAGGGTGTGAGGCTCATCCCAAACCCCAGACCCTTAAAATGCCCCAGCATGCCCCAAAGCCCCAGGTAAATTGTATACATGGTCAATCCCTTTGTTTGTTCCTCTATGCAATCATTCTCAGTTCCTCAAAGCTACCCTGATTCATTAATCCAGTCAATTTCTTAAGAAAATTAAAAAAAAAATGATCTCTCCTCCACCTTATCCCCTTTAATTTCTTTCAAGTTCAACCCAGTCAAATCCAACAAACCTTGATGATATGAGTGAAGAAAACAACCCCTCTAGTAGTAGCAAACACCAAGAGAAAAGCTGGGTTTGGAACTACTTCAAGGATGGTGTTGATGGCAAGAATGCAATATGTCAGGTAACTTGCAAAGGAGGAACTATTTGTGGTGCTAATCTCAAGAAGGATCAAAGTGTAAGCCCCAAAGAGTTCCATAGCCATATGGTGCAAATCCACCAACTTTCCAGCCCAAAAAGTTTGGAGAAGACAAAGAAGGAATTGGACTTTAATTTAAAGAAGTGGAGCAGGACTGGAGAATTGAATCCAAAGGTTTTTTTTAATTTTCTTATCTTACTTCTGTAACTCGAATTCATGAGGTCATTTATTCATTAATGTGTTGCAGATGGAGCTTAATTTTGAAACACAGAATAATTCACTTGTTTTTTTCATGGCCAAGTATGCTTTAACATTTACAACATTTTTGTCAGCTTGCTACTATTTCAGAGCAAGCTGCAAAAGTAACAAAAATAAAAAATAATAATATTGAAGTTAAATTAAGAAGGAGTAGGAAATCCATAAACATTATTGCAGAAATGGATTCTCCTACAAAAATTAGGTAGGGTCACCCACTGACCCCACCCTTGAAATCCAACTCCTTATAATGTTAATAATTAAAGAAAGAAAAGACCAATATACTACAGCACCACTATGGGACTTTTTGGAAAATTGAATATTTTGCAGTTATTTTCAAGTATAGGTTTCACACCTAAAATTTGGTCAGAATTGAGGTGTTGTGTATATTTTAGGAGTTACACATGGCAATGTGTTCTGTCACAATTCCTGCATGCAGGCGCCGCAACCAATACACCCCTGCGCGGCTAAGAAGCAGCCCTGCCACCCTGACAAGCCATGTACACAGCCGCGGGCCTCTGACAAGTACGCAGCCATGGGACTATGGGATGACAGAGTGACAGGCGGCCTGAGAAGCCCAGGTACCATGTAAACATGCTACAACCTACACGTGAACATTCTACATATGTAGTAAATGCTCCCGTGGATATTAGATAATATAAAAATACATAAAAGTATATAATAATACCTAAATAAGCTTTATACCTATTTTTTATTAATATAATTAAAAAAATACCAAAAATGTCTAAAATAAGATAACTACTATTTGTAAAAATATATCAAAATACTTTAATATAAAATTGTGAGAACTTTAAGGCATCAATATTTTTGTGAAATAATAAGGAAACTAATGATTTAAAGATATCACATGAATTCCCATAAATTATATTTTTAAGTAATAATTTTTTAGTAAATCAACTGAATTTCAAAAATAAGGAGTAAATTCAATATCACAATTTTACTCCAATTATTTGATAAATAATAAGAATCCACTTGAAATCAGATTACCCCTAGGAATTTATATTAAAAGAATCATTAACATACTCGGAACATTTACTAAGGATAATTAATTAATAATAAAAATATTGACAGATTTGTGTTATTCACACGTCCAAAACATCAATTAAAAGGTAGAATAATTCCCATACCCTGTGGAATTAGATATCATCCGTTCTAAAGCTCCTAGAAAAAGTGAAAGGCTGCCAATGGTTACCCTGCTAGCCTTATTTTCTGTCCCTTTGAGCCCCGGTATCCCTCAGAAGGACAATATTGGGACTCAAAGAGATATAAATAAGGATCTCTTTTGAGGATTTTGATACCCAGATACCCAGTTATATTTACAGCCAGACACCGTGCCAAGGTAATCAAATACTTATAAAAGATAAGTAAGTGATTTATGGATTCATTCTAATCAATAATATCTGTCCCCACCCCTTTTTATCTATTTAAACTGCTGAACAAACCTTTAACCCCAGTAACAGGTTTAACCTATCAGTGCAAGTCCCAAACAGGTACCCAAAGGATTAAATAATATACCAGTGAGTCTTATTATCCTTTTTCTGTCGTTTCAGCTTGGTTAAAAAGCCCTGACACCCCACTGTGTGTTTTATATACATATTATCTTTGGGCAATATATCCTTTAAGAATATAAATTAAAGGTTCCAAAGTAACCAGGTCTGCGTGTTTTCAAAGTGAATTCCCTGAAGAGAGGTGTTAATTATCCCCAATATTATTGTGGATCCTCTATTAGTTGATTTAATAATCAATTTATTGATTTTGATTTATAATCTCAAACAATAACCCAAACCCATTAACCTTGCAATAGCTTTATCCATATATTTTACAGATTTTTGCTGCATTGATTGAATAATATATTTATTATTTATTTTATCATCTCTTGTAGCTAAAGGACAGCAAGGGTATTGGAACCCAGGGGGCTGACAATTTGGGTTCTGGCTGGGAAATATTCCATTATATTAGAGTTAATACCTTCGACCAGACATTTCAGGTAAAAATTAAATCAAAGATAATTTATCTGACCTTTTAACCATGATTTATCATTAATTTCTTTTGCAGTGGATTTCAAAATCAATGCAGAATTAATAATATCATATTTAAATCTTTTAAAGATAAGAAAAGAAGAATACATGAAAAATTATAAACCAACTGGTTGGGAAGCTTTAACTCAAGCTGAGCAACTTAATATTTCTTCTGCATGTAAACACTTAGATAAACTCCTTGAAAAAGAAGATCTTGAGAAGTGTATCAACTTTCAAGCCCTATTGAGGCAAAATAAAGATTGGAAGAAATACCATATAAATTACTTTTTAAACTATAAAAGTAAGTATGAACCTTTTATTACCATATTATTTTTATTAAAATGATATTAATATATTTTTTTGACCAATAAAATATATTTCTACCATCAGTGAACCCTCCTATTCCAGAAACCACCCTCACTGAAGTTGATCTATTGGATCAAGAAGTCCCATATGTTTCTGGAAGCCCTGAAAATATTGATTAGACTGGAGAAGACCTCATTGGAACACACCAAGAGCCCTTAGGATTACCTATTAAGGACCAACTTAATACCAATCAAGTCTTAGTGCCTTTGAACATCAACTTAAGTAAGTTTTAATAAAAATTATTATCATGGATTTTTCTTTAGAAAAATACTCATAAATATTTCATTCAATATGAATAGACGTAAAACAAGGGCCTCAGGGAGAATTCCCTTCTATGGATCTTTGCAAGGAGGCCCCAGTAACTGTGAGGAAACCAATAATAACAGCCATGAGGGGGCTGGAACCCATGAATCAAATGTTGGTGGACAGGGAACAGCCACAAGTACTTTTGCCCTCCCCCAAGCTAGAGCCAGAGAAGTTGGTAGAATTAATCCCCCCTCTATTACAAGAAGGTTTCCTGCAGCCACCCCAGCAGAATCTAGCCAAGGAAGCCAGCATCAAAGACTTAGTCAGAGAGCACATGAATTATTGGGAAGAATTCAAAGAAGCCCAAGCCAAGGAGGATGTAGTATCTATGAAAAAGATAATATCCCAGGCAAAAGATACCCAGATAGCTCTCCAGAAAATGATTCCAAGGAAAGAGGTAGAGTCCTATGTAGAAAAGTGGAATCCGTGCAATCAATTAGCCCAACTGAAAGGCAGAGAATCTGGAAAGAAGAGATATTCTTCCAATCCAAAGCCAAAGGGAAAGAAGGATTGGGATCAGATAATATCCTTAGCTCAAAAGTGGAAAAAAGTGTACCACAATTAGCTGATAATTCTTAACCTAGTGCCTTGTCTAAAACAACGTCTGATTTAATTACTTCCTTTTCTAATGATATGCACCATAATTTCAAAATTTTTTGTGGAAATTTGGATTTTGTTTACACCCAAATGGATAAGTTGACTTCAGTAGTAGCCAAATTAATTAATAAACAATCAAAAGCTGTAGGGATAGAAGATATCAAGGATCATACAGAACAATTATTGGAGAAAATAAATAAAGGTAAACTTAGACAGACCCAAACTATTGATAATATGTTATCAGATATCCAAGAAGATTTTATCATGTCCTTTCAGCCTTTAAAAGAATAATTGAAAAATACTACTAACAGCTCCATTCTGCCCCTTAGTGAGAAATTAGATCTGCTTAATAATAAAGTGGACCTGCAACTTAATCTGATCAAGAATGATTTTAGAGACTTGAAAGTCTGTCAGACCAAGCCCTTGGGGAGTACCACAGAGGAACCAAAACCTCCCAGAAAAACAACTACTCCTTATGCACAACCCTTATTAGGAATTCATAGGAGTGAAACTTTCAGGCCTGGTCCTACTCCTGAAATGGAACAAGCCCTCAAACTCTTATCACCAATTTCTGAATGGCCTAAGTTCTCTGGTGAAGAAGAATACAATCATATAAATTTAATTAAATTTATTGACTACACCATAAATTCCTATGACCTACCAGAAGCTACAGCTGTAGTTGGGCTGCCCAGACTATTTGAAGGATTAGCTCTAGACTGGTTTATTTATAAAATAGAAGAAGTAGGGTTCTTACCATGGAATGCTTGGAAACTCTTAATCAAAGAAAAATTTGGTTCTAGAATGTGGAAAAGAAAAATGATGAAAAATTTTGAAAATTCCTCATTTGAACCTTCAACGGATAAACATCACAAATAGTGCTTAGAACAGAAAAGAAGACTAGACTGCTTCTATCCAGATGCTGAACAAGAGGAAGTCAATGAAAGACTCCTCAACCTGTGTCCTGGAAATCTTAACCATAGTGTGAGATGCAGAATGAGTATGGATGCTGAATTACCAACTCTAATCAACGTTTTAGAAGAAGTAATAGACATGAATAAGTTAGAAAAGAAGGTTCCTTCTAGACCCAAAGATAACTTCAATACTAAAAAAACCAGAGAAAAACCCCCTCTGATAAATATCTCTGACAATAAAAAACCTAATGAAAACAGGGATAAAGAGAGAATGCCTGGAACCTGTGGAAACTGTAACAGGCCAGGGAATATGAGAAAAGACTTCCTGTTGTCTAAAAGAAAGATAGCAGTCCTGGAAGGAGAGAATGACATTCAAGGGAATCAGAACTATGAAGATATAGCTGATACTGAAGGATGTCTTTCTGAATGTGAATTGATCCTGACCAACCCTGTCAATTTAATAAAAGGAGATATAGGCACTTCTATAGAAATCAATAACATCCATGGTGACTCTAGTTTGCCCCAACAATTGGACCCCACCATAATTCCTAGACATATCACTGATATTAAACCATTAAAATTGAACCCCATGAGTGGTAAGAGTTATACTACTGGTCAAACTTGTTATTCAAAAGGATTTTATAAAGACAGACCTATAAGTTTGTTCCCTGATAGTGGGGCTTTTTGCTCATGTGTCTGCACTCAATTCTTAGAAAATGGGATCCCAATTGGAAAGCCACCTTTTGCCCTTCCCAAAAGCTAAGTTTATCTCTTGCAAATATACCATGAATGATATTGGAGTATGCACTGCTCCTATAATATTGCCCCATACTAAAGGGTCTTTGAGAATACAAGTGGAATGCGTAGTATTGCTCAATGGATTATGTGACTACCTGATAATAGGAAATGATGCTTTATGTCTATATGGCATAGATGTGTTCCAAAATAAAGGGAGATACTTCACCATGGGTGGTAACTGGGACAAGAAGTTTAAGATATGCACTATCCAAACTAACTTCCCCTCTTCTACTTATCAAAAGCACTTAGAAGAATTCAATCAAGAATACTTCTCCTAAGCAGCTCCAAATGAGAAAATTTCTGAAAAACATAAGAAAGATATATTGACAGTCTGCTATGAGTATCAAAATGCTTTCTGTACTAGAGATCACCCCATTGGTGATATCAAAGGAAATGACATAGTATTAAAATTGACTTTTAAGCCTCCTTATCCTCCTAAACTTAGAAGACCAGCTTATCCCTCTAGTCCTAAATCTAGAAAAGCTCTTGAGGAACACATCCAAGAACTTATAGACCTAAAATTATTGAAGAAAGTAGGGAACAATGAACAAGTAGATGTGACTACTCCTGTAATCATAGCTTGGCATAATGAAAAGTCAAGAATGGTAGGAGACTTTAGAATTCTGAATAAAAATACTCCAGCAGACTATTACCCTATACGCCCAATTGATCCCACTCTGCATAACCTATCCAAAGCTAAATACATCACTACTATGGATATGCTTAAAGGGTTTCACCAAATAACTATAAGCCCTGAAAGTATAAAGTTTATGAGAATAATCTGTCACTTAGGAATATATGAATACCCCAGGATGCCCTTTGGTATAAAGAATGCTCCATTGCACTTCCAGAGAACAATGGATACAGTTCTAGGTACTTACATCATACAAGGATGAATGATTTTATCATATATTTTGATGATTGGGAGACTCATATAAATCAAGGAAGATTAGTTCTTCAAACCATCTCCAGAGCAGGATTAAAATTCTCCAGGAATAAATGTTACTTTGGATACGGAGAACTGAAAGCTCTAGGACATATAGTATCTGGTCTAACTCTAGCTGCTGACCAGAATAAGATAGCTGCTGTCATGAACAGACCCATGCCTTAGAATAAAAAAGAATTCCTGTCATTTGTTAGTCTTTTTAGTTACTACAGACATTGCAGTTACTGCAGACAGTACAACCCAAAGTTTGCTATGCTAACTAAAAGTCTGTATTAAATATGAAACAAGAACACTCTCTTTGAAATGACACATGAGAGATTGAAAAACTATGAGGAATTAAAAATAGCTATGACCTCCAATCCTCTACTCATTCAACCAGACTAATCTAAACACTTTAAGTTGTGCATTGACGCCTGTATGGAAGGGTTAGGAGATTCCTTACATCAACAAAGAATAGAAGAAGACAAAAAAGTGGAGAAACCAGTACTTTTTATATCTAGACAGATCAAAGCCACTGAGAAAAGATATGGAGCCAGCCAGATGGAATGCTTGGCTCTAGTATGGGCTCTAGAGAAGCTACACTATTACTTAGAAGGCACCACTTTCCAAGTAATTACAGACTGTAATGCTGTAAGAACTCTCATGAACATGAAGACTCCAGTAGAAATATGCTCAGGTGGCAAATTGCTAAACAACAGTATAGAGGCCAGATGAATATAGTGCATAAAGCTGTAACTAAACACCAGAATGCTGATAGTTGAAGTAGGAATGCTTTTCCTAATGACTCTAGAAATCCAGAATATGACCCTGAGGATCAGGATATCTTTCCTATCCTAAAAATCAATCTTTTTGTATTAGATGCTCCAATCATGGGGATCAACTTATGTGAATTAGATACCGCTTTCTTCAATCTAGTAAGAGAGAACTACTCCTCTGATATCAAGCTGCTGATTACCATTATGGAATGTGAATCCCCAGAAGCAGCCCTGATAAATAGTTTACCTGCCTCATTACTTAAACCCTATAAAGCAGGAAGGTTTACTTCTTGGGATGGTCTCCTTTACTACAAACCGCAACATCCCAGTGTATTGGTACTGAGTAACAAAGAACATATACAACACATTCTCCAGGAATGCCATAACAACTGTTCATCAGGGCATCTATCCACTTAAAGGACCTTGGAGAAAGTAAAAGAGACTGCTTGGTGGATATACTGGAAAGAAATCACTATTAAGTATGTAACTAGCTGTGAAACTTGCCAAAAATCCAATAAAACTACTGGAAAAAGGTTTGGACTGCTACAAAAGATCTCTGAACCAAACCTAGGTGGGAAATTATTAATATGGATTTTGTCATCGGCCTCCCCCCTGGAGGTACACATTCATATAACTCTGTCCTGGTTATAGTTGACAGATACTCTAAGAAGGCAAAATTCTTACCTAACCACAAAGAAGAAAGTTCTATGGATGTAGCTTTACTACTTTGGAAAACAATTAAAGCTGATGTTGGTATACCTAAGATTATAATCATTGAAAGAGACCCCAAATTCACCGCTGAATTTTGGAGCAATATACATGATATACTGGGTAATACCTTAGCATTTTCTACAGTATACCATCCCCAGAATGATGGATTAGCTGAAAGGATGATACAGACCTTGGAGGATATGTTAAGAAGATTTTTTAGCTTTGGTCTAGAGTACAAAAACTCAGATGGTTATTGCCATGATTGGGTAAGCATACTCCCAGCCCTGGAGATGGCTTATAAAAGCAGTAAACACTGTAATACCAAAGAAGCCACTTACATACTAGGAAGGGGATGGATTCCAAAACTCCCTAGGAATACCTTGAACTATAACTTAGCCACCATTCATCCCACATCTCTTGAATTCAAGAAAACAATAGACCTGGAAAATAATTTTGCTCAGAAATGTGTAGAAGAAGCAGTAGAATACAACAAAAAAAGATGGGAAAAATAAAACAGAGAACCTGAATTAAAAATAGGAGATCAGATCTTGATATCTACTGCCATATTCAACAATTTAGAAGGTAACAGAAAGCTGAAACCAGCTTATGTTGGACCATGTGTTATCAAGAAGATGCATGGCAAAACTGCTGTAGAAGTAGTATTGAGTGAATAATTATCAAGAAAGCACCCAGTATTCCCTGTGAGCCTAGTGAAGCACTTTCAACCAAGAGAAGGTGGCAACCTCCCTCCAGTAATGATCCCAACAGAACCAGAACCTGTGAAAGAAAAAGGGAAAGTCAGCAGGATATTTAGAGACAAGAAAGAGAGAGTGCAAGGAATAGATGTTAGACTATACTTAGTGAGATACAACGGAGAATCTGCAGAAAAAGATGAATGGTTACCAGAGAATAATATACCTGATGGACCAATACATCTTAGAAACTACAGAGCTAGTAAGAGGAACTAGAACACATATGGAATTAATTTTTTCCAAACACACTCCAGATTTTTTTTCAGATATGGCCATATCTTGGAGTGGGGAATGTCAGCTTGCTACTATTTCAGAGCAAGCTGCAAAAGTAACAAAAAAAAACACAAAAGTAAGAATATTAAAATTAAACTAAGAAGGAGTATGCAATCAATAAATATTATTTCATAAATCGATTTTCCAACCAACATTAGGTAGGGTCACTCACTGACCCCACCCTTGAAATCCAACTCCTTATAATTTTAATAATTAAAGAAAGAAAAGACCAAAATACTACGTCACCACTATGGGAGTTTTTGGCCCATTAAATATTTCACAGGTATTGTCACGTACAGGGTTTACACCTAAAATTCAGTCAGAATTGAGGTGTTGGGTATATTTTAGGAGTTACACATGGAAATGTGTTCTGTCACAGTTCCCGCACGCAGCTGCGGCAACCAATACACCTGCGCGCAGATGAGCAGCAGCACTGCCACCCTGTCAGGGACCCCTGAAAAGCCATGTACGCAGCCCCAGGCCTCTGACAAGTACGCACCTGTGGGACGATGGGCTGACAGAGTGACCGGCGGCCTGAGAAGCCCAGGTACCACGTAAAAATGCTAAAAACTACATTTGAAAATTCTAAATATGTGTTAAATGCTCCTGTGGATAGTAGATAATCTAAAAATAAATAAAAGTATATAAAAATACCTAAATAATCTTTATACATATTTTTTATTAATATAATTAAAAAAATACCAATAATGTAAAAAATAAAATAATTAATATTTGCAAAAATATATTAAAATACATTAATATAAAATTGTTAGAACTTGAAGGCATCAATATTTTGGTGACATACTAAGACAAGTTATGATGTAAAAATATTACATGAATTCTCATAACTTATATTTTTAAGTAATTATTTATAGTAAATCAACTGAATTTTGAAAATAAGGAGTAAAATCAATATCACAATTTTACTCCAATCAGTTAATCCATAATGAGAACACACTTGAAATCATGTTAAACGTAGGAATGTCTATACAAAGAATTATTAACATGTTGGAAACATTTACTCAGGATAATTAATTGATAATAAATAATATGGACAGATTAGTGTAATTCACATGTCCAACACATCAATTAAAAGGTAGAATAATTCCCATACCCTGTGGAATTATATATTACCCGTGCTAAAGCTCGTAGAACACGTTACAGGCTACCGCTGGTTATCCTGCTAGCCTTAGTGTCCGTCCCTTTG